>JAODKC010000044.1:22063620-22079711 GCA_026777985.1 Mormyrops attenuatus | reverse complement strand
GCCCCTCTGGCCAATCAGAATCCGTAATTATTAAACTAACTACTGGGAGAACTGAAAACACGGCCTGGATTTGGATTTGAGGGCCAGATTTAAATAGGGGGGCTCTACAGGTTTCAGACCCTTCTCCGCATATCACCATTGGTGTCACATCTGAGTCTTTAAAAGGGTTGAAGAATCTATTTTTTGTTCAGAAACTGATGAACATGGTCCGGCTAGATCAGTGTTTCTTAACCCATTCCTCAGGGACCCCCAGACAGGTCACGTTTTTGCCTCCCCCAAACACATTTATACCAGGTATTCAGTGTTCTTGGTTGTCTTGATTGTTTGGTTCAGACGGACAGGGAACAGGGAGGGAACAAAAATCTGGTTTGTCTGGGCGTCACCAAATTCTGGGTTAAGAATTACGAGGCTAGATTTTCTTAATTAGGGGTTTGTAGATTGAGTTAAATTCATTTATTCTTTTGACTAGATGCAAACGTTTGACTGCCAGATTTTTGTCCAGGGACTGTCACGAAGGATACTTTCAGGAACACGGGCCCTTGTCTTCTTGGAAGCCCAGCCTTTGTTCCTGCATCCTCAAAAGCAGATCTTCACATTTATTTTATTTTGTAATACAGTGATCCTCCACCTATCGCGGGAGATGCGTTCCAGACCCATCAGCGATAGGTGAAAATCCATGATATAGAAAGACCATATAAATAAACATTTTTTTGATAGTTTAAGCCTTAAAATACCCCTCCCACAAGCTTTAAACACATGTAAACTTATTAAAACAACACATATTATATGTGGATGTTGGGCTAAGGATATAGGTTCCATTTTAACGATGGCTTAACAATTGCCACCCTCTTTCCTGTTTGACTAAAGGAAAGTGATGCGGTGGCCTTTATATTCTTTTCATCCTTCTTCATTCAAGCCATAATGGCGTGCGACCTCCAGATAACACTTTCCTTCCTGAAGCATAACCAGGAGTTTTACCTTCTCCTGAATGGTCAAGGTCTTCCTCTGGCACTTAGGCTCACTACTACCAGAAGGCTTAGAAGATGCAGGACGCTTGAGAGCCATCATAGGGCTTAAAACAAAACGGCTCAAGCCCTTTCCCCATCTGCACTTAATCTTGTTAGCGGCTACGAATTAAGAGATTTCAGTTGTATTGAGAAGCTACTGGTTCAGCATTTTGAGCTGATAGTGACTCCTGCACAGTCCTAGGATTTCCAGATCATGCTCACTAGCAGACACTGGTGCCCTGAGTGTCCATTAATAGCACATATTGTAGAACACTGCCTGGGCGGAGACTTCCACTGAGCATGTCCATCACGGAAGACGAGGAGTGCTGGGTGCAGCTGGAGGACTACAGGGTGCTGCTCATTAAGTCCATCGAGCCGTCTCGCATCACACCTTACCTGCGCCAGTGCAAGGTCCTCAGTAGCGAGGACGAGGAGCAGATCTTCAACGACCCCAGTCTGGTCATCCGGCGCCAGAAAGTAGGTAAGGCAGCCTGCGGAATGTCCACAAGGCGAATTTTTGTTTTACAGGATGGTTTGGGACAACTCATTTATATTCATGTGAGAAGTGCTACCTGATTGGCCTGAGCATATTCACCGGCCAATCAGAGAGCTTCTCATGAATATTAATGAGCTGTCCTAACCCACCCTGTAAAATGAAAATTCACGCCCGGGAGCTGAGTCGGGAGGACACCGACTCAGCCAATATGTCAGGGTCACATCAGAGTCCTGTGCATTTCCTATCAGGCATGCTGCTGGACATCCTGCAGAGGACCGGACACAAGGGTTATGTGGCGTTCCTGGAAAGCCTGGAGCTGGATTATCCTCAACTGTACCACAAGATCACAGGGAAGGAGCCGGCTCGCGTCTTCTCCATACTAGTGGGTGAGTCTTGCACCTCGGAGCATCCAGCCCTCCCCACTTCTACACCATCTCTTCCCGGCACAGACATCCCCCCCCTCACCCCTCCTGTCCCATTCAGACACGGCAGGGGAGTCGGGGCTGACCCAGTTCCTGATGAGCGAAATGACTCGCCTACAGAAGGCCCTGCAGGAGGAGCGTCTGCGCAGACAGGAGGTGTCTGCGCACATGGCTGCGCAGCAGGACACGATCCGGCAGCAGCAGGTGCGGGAGAGCGAGCTGCGGAAACAGCAGGAGCGCGTGTGTCGCATGAGGGAGGAGAGGGACAAGCTGGTGGAGGACGCCAGACACCTGAAGGACGAGAATTACAGCCTGCTCCGTGATGTCACCAGGCTGACGGAGGAGAAGAGCAAAGCGCTCATGGACACCCGCGACTTGCAGATGGAGGTCAGTGACCCTTAACCAGCTTGGTGTTTAGGCTCCACCCCCAGATAACTTCAGTTAGCGCTGATGACAAGTTTTTACTGGATGGACGCGAGATGGACAGACACAGTCTCCTACTTTTCTTACTCCGATGGTGCAGTTTGAATGTGTGATTCCATCCCCCTTAGATCGAGAGGCTGAAACACAATCTGATGAACGCAGAGAGCGACTCGAAGATTCAGCGCAAGCGGACTGTGACCCTGAAGTACGCTATGGAGATGCGGCCCAGCCAGGACGCAGTGTGGCACGTGCAGAGGGAGAATGACCTTCTCAAAGCCCGAGTTGAGGAGCTAGAGAATTGCATCCAGGTGGACATTCTCCTCAGCCTGAGGTCTTCCTGGATTTCACAGGCCTGTGGTGTTTTAATGGCTCTGGTTTGTATCCTGAGGGTGCAGTATGGGTAACTTTCAGGAATGGTCCTCTGTTGTCTCATAGACAGCATCAGGTTCAGCACAAGCAGAAGAGGCCAAGCTGAAAAACCAGTGTATGGAGTTCTGTAAGCAGAGGCAAGCACAGCACCAGGAGCTGGTCAATAGTCTCTACGCCTTGCGGAGGGAACTGCGCAGCGCTGAGGAGCTCCGGGACAAGGTAACACAGCCTTTTGGAAAAGCAGGCGAGCCGGGGACCTGAGGGACACGTCCACCAGTGTGACAGAGGGACTGGGGACCTTGAGACATGTCCACCAATGTGACAGAGGGACTGGGGACCTGAGGAACACACCCACCAGTGTGACAAACAGACTGGGAACTGGAGGGACATGCCCACCAGTGTGTCAGACAGACTGGGGATATGAGGGACATGCCCACTGGTGTCACAGATGGACTGGGGACCTGAGGGCAAGATGTGCTGAGGAAAGAGGCATGAACCCCCAGTCACAAGGATGCTTGATTTTTGTTCCCAGTACCTGAATGAGAAGGAGGTGTGGGAGTTGCAGTGCACCCTACTAAAGAAAGACTGCAAGGTGTATCGCGAGCGGATGGAAGACATTGTGAATCAGATGGAGGAGGTGATAGCAGAGAGGGACAAGGTGAGCATGTTTGACACTAGAGTATGAAAAGCAATGGGAATCACCAGTAACCAAGGCATCAGAATGGTTATAGGTGGGGTGTTGTTTTCTGCATTGTTGTCTGTGTCGCTTTGCAGGCGATTCGTACCAGAGAGGAGTACCACATGGAGAACTGTCAGAACATCCAGGCTAAGGACCAGTATCGGAAGCAGATCCAGGAGCTGGGCGAGCGATGCGATGAACTGCAAGTCCAGCTGTTCCGAACACAAGGCAAGGTGATCTCACTGGAGGGGAAGCTACGCCAGACAAATTGTCCTGCATCTCCACAACTGGTGAGAGTGGGCTCCTAAATGCACTCACAGACACCCAGCATCCGTGTGATCTTCAGTGGACGGATTAAAGCTCACATGAACGCTAAGTGTTGTCCCATGTAGGTCACTTTTATGATGGTTTTGCTTTCAGGCTTCAGACATTGAAGATGGACCTTTACAAAGCTGGCTAGAGGTAACTGGCAGCTTTCTGTTACTCAGTAGTTCCCAGCTGATTTTGGCACTACCTCGTTTGTCATCAGAATTAATGAGATTACTGAGATTTTTTTTCCTGACACCAGAAGAGCCAGACCAGCGAGGAGGAGAGCAAGGACAGGTCTGGCCCAGGTGAGTGGCCTGTATTCTTAACTTCCTGCCATTGGTCTGCACTGGAAACATTGATAGTTGAAGACATCCTAACTCCTCTAGGGTTTCCACTGTGGGAGTCCCCATCAAGGTGTGACATTGTCTTTTGATAAGTGGAGTGTGTTGACTTACGGATTGTTCTGGCATTATTGTTCCTGGTTTGGTCCAGTTTAGATAAGCAGTTTGTTGTTGTAAACTGTTTTCCCCGCAGCTTCAAGTGAGGAACCTCAGAGTCTGACCTCAGAGGAGTTGTGTGAATTTCAGCTGCTGCAGGACAACACCAAATCCCAAGGGGTAAGACATGCTTCCTATGCCCTTGAGGTTCACCTGACCTGTACAGGTCTATCTGTTAGGAGAGCGTCCACTGAAAAACACAAAGCAGGATAGGGCGCCTACAAGACAGGCTTAATCTAGATGTCTAAAGAGGAAATGAGGCTCTGGAGAAGGCTATTGTGGGGACCTACTTGGTGACTCATTAGCAAAAGTGCCATGTCAGGGTTTTAGAAATTCTGGCAGATAATTCACACCTGCATTTTGTCATTTCACATGACATTTTGACAGCATGAGACCAATCTTATCCACAAAGGACCAGTGTGTTTAGATGTTTTTGGGGTAACCTTTAGGTCAGCTGGTCAAACCTAGCTGTGAGGACTCTTCAGCCAGTCCTCTAACTGGTAATCTAATTATGGAGTTCCAGTGAAAAGCCACATCCACAGCAGCACTTGCTGGATGCCTACCCCTGATATAAAGGATGCAGCTCTCCATAGCCTTAATAATTTGGGAATTTTATGAACATTATGTTTATAGTTGAAGACCAATTTAAAAAAATTTGATATTACAAACGTAGAATTTTCAGTCTCTTCTCAGGGAAACTCCAGTCAATTCCCAGGAAATAATCCAACCCCATGAGAAGCCCGAGATCAGCAGGAGACCCAGAATATATTGTCATTTCAACTACAGGAGGTTGGTAATTACAATGAATGTGCAGTGTGTGCGTGATTGTCAGCTGCGTTCACATGTGCAGCAGTGATGTTTCTACTTTCCCCTTGACCAACAGACAGCGTGCAGTGAGGTCAAAGACCACTTGCAAGAAAGACCAGGAGTTCGACCAGGACAACACGTCAGGGAGTGACAATACTGACACGGAGGGCGCGTGACCCTGTGAGGGAGGGAGATTGGCTTTGCTCTGCGTGGAACACCAGGAGAGACATGCAGGAACATTATTAGTATTACATTTATGAACATAAAACCTGCTATTTGCATTAACTGGTCTCACCTTCATATTCAGATTAAATTAAGACTGTAAGAACTGTATGTTGGGAAAGTTTTCTATTAAATTTCAGATAGTGGCAAATCTACCAGTCGAGATGTGTGTGAATACTTTTAAGAATAAACATCCTTCTTACGTTTTTGGCAGCCTAATGTTTTTTGGATATTTCACTCACAAAGTAGCCTCTCCCCAACATGAAATGTGGTGTGTTGGACCTCGTGGACATACAAATGCATGCCTTCTAATGATCTTCCTTAATCACTAAACTACCACTTTCCAGGATTCTGTTCAACTCTTACAGAACCTGAATAAAACTGTACCCAGAAATTTGTCATCGGTAATCAAACCAAGTATCAAAGCACTTCTTCAAATCTAATTACTGTCTTCAGCTGTAAACTATGTGTAGCCAACAGCAGTTCCATTTCAGACTTCCAGAATGTGCTTTTGAAATTCCAACTTCCTCCACGATGACTTTGATCACATGCATGTGACAGGGAACCTCCCTTCTCATACCAGAAGTTTTTTTCTTTCGTCACATGCACATTTTACATTTGTTTGGCACACTCTTCTGTGCTAAACAATGTACAAGTGGGTCACCAGTATGCAACCTTTAACTTAGGTACAAGCACAGCTAAGCTGAGTGTCCAGTGAGAGACCAGGAACAAGTGCAGGACACTAAGCGAAAAAAAGATGTACAAACACCTTTGGTCTATTCTGTAATCTGGCAGAAAAAAGCAGCTTGCTAAAAAGGAAGAAGGGGAGTTCCACTTTTTGTACAACACTGCCATGTGATTTGTGTAACTCTATATGTGGTACAACAGATACTCTAGAATACAAAGCATGCATTATGCTCGTATTATTCAGTATTAGATGTATATAACACGAAATAGTCACAAAACACACTTTTGTTATACACTTTATGGGTTAACCTGACCAAATACCTTTCTTGAATTTACAGAGCACAGTGGAAGGACACACTGTTTAAACATGTAATAAATGCTGGACTATATTCACTTCAAAATGCAGCATAATTCACTGTCTTCACACACTGCCTGTGGAGGAAGGACAATATGGCCACCATGAATCACATGACCGGCAACAGATTATCATCCACGTACGGCTCTCTCTGTCAGCTGAGCCTCCCTTCACACAGCAGGAGCTGGGTGGTTCTCCATAGCACAGTATCTACAGATGAAGATGAGGAATCTGTGACATACAGCCCTGGCTGAGGCCCACCCACGTCCCTCCAGCTGGGCCAGGGTGCAGGCTCTCCGCTATGGGTTCTGTGCTTTGTCCCTCTGCCTGTTTAAATGTGTCTGTTTCCACCGATCGCGGGTCCAGCGGCCTTGATTCTCCACCACCTCCTGCAGCAGATTGATGAACGCGTATTCGTTACCCTGCAGGAGCTTCTTGTCTGCTGGTGAGCTGTGGATCGGAAGACTTCGGAAATTAGATCCACCGTGATGGTCCGAGATCTCTGCCCCAGACCCACTGCTGGGGCAACTGGCGGTTTGGTTCCTTCTCCCCTTTCTTCCTGCTTCATTGGACTCGGGCTGACAGCCATGGAACTCTTTCAACACATCACATGAGTCCTGAGCCCGACTGACGTTAACCTCAGCAGACTGAGTCTGACTGCCTGGCTTCTTAGGTTGGGTTGTGTCATTCTTTTCAGTGTCCCCTTTAAAATCCAGGATGTCTGTTTTAATCATAGGCCAGTAATTATCTTCAGAGGGATCTCTTATATCGCCCCCTTCTGGTGGTCTGTCCACATTGACCTGAGAATCACCATCAGAACTCCCCAGGGAGAAGTCTCTCTGATCGGCATCTCTCTTATTGATAGAGTTGTCAAAATCGATTGGAGAGAAGTTCAGAGCTTCCCTTCTGCATACGTGTTGCTTTTTCCACTCAACTGAAGTGGGTGGCCAGGTTGACATCCTCCTGATGGCCCTCCTGTTGACACAGGGCCTGCTGCCATAACAAGCCCCCTGGGGCTCCTTGCCTCGCTCTGCAGGCTCCTGGCTGATGACTAAGTAGGGCAATTTCTCGGTCTCCTGAAGCAGACTGATCTCTCTGCCCGTGTCCTGCTGGGGCCCCGCCAAGCGTGTTTCCTCACTCTGATCCATGGCATTTGGCTGCTTGGAGGGACTGGTCTCTGCTCCCTGTTCTGGGTCTCGGTGGTGCCACACTTTGGGCTGACCCCCGATTAGTTGGTTCCCTGTTCTAGACACCTGCTGGCTAGACTGACCAATGCAAAGAATAGCACCTGCAGATTTGGCTCTGGTCTTGCCTCCGGTGCTCCTAGTCGGGTCTGATGAACCCCTCCCGTCGACATTCACCCCCATCTGCTGAGACTTTAGGCTGTCCCTCCCCTTGTCCGTGTGAGGTTTCACCTGTTTCTTCTCCCGTTTCCACTTGTAGAGGCCAATGAGTAGGCAGGCGGCACAGAGCAGCACACCAAGAACTGTGAAAGACATGCCATTGAGGGTCAGGTCTGCTGCTACTCTGGGTAACAATGAAGCATTTGTGTGAAGGATAACTGTACCTATAAGGCCTATAATAATGGGGAGGCTAGTTGGGGGCGACTGGTCCCCCTCTGGGATCGGGGCCCAGAGGGGCAGGCATTCAGACACGTTCCACACAGGCCATCCTCTCAGTTGGGCTGGTGAGGCACAGACCACATCCATTTCCCTCTCCAAGCGAGAAGTGCTAACCAACTCTGCGGAATGGGAACACAAAGGTCTCACCAGATCTAATACACGTATAATGTGGAACTATGGTCGTAAATGTGACCTTTATTCCTGATTTTTCTAGGAAGCTCTACGCAACCATGATAGCTGGGTTGGTATTTTATTGGGCTACTAAATTGCAAATCCATCATATTTCTCAGTTGCAAAGACTAGATTATATACAAATACAGAAATTAAACCAGCAATTAGCTATCCAAATCCTAACTTTGTGTTTCTAAGGTAAATAAATCATTGACAGAGAAGTATTTTTAGGTGAAAAAGCAGAATCAAAATCTAAACTGACTTTCTGCTTCCTCTATGAAATTTGCGTGTCACAGGCAGAACATGAGCAGGTAACATTACTACAGACTAAACATATACATTATGCACTGTAGCGCGTGATCCAGCATTAATATGGACCCTGCTACCCCCAGTACCACCATTAGTAACATTAAGGAGACCCAGGGAGTGAGATTACCTTTAATTAGCTGGATACAGGCCACTGCTTGGCACGAACAGTCCCACGGGTTGTGGTGCAATAAGATGCGAGTGGAATTGAGTTGCAGGAAGACCTCCGCACTTATGAAGGTCAGCTTGTTGCCTGACAGGTCCAGCCAAGCCAAGTCCCCCTGTGAACAAAACGTGCTTGGCATGATGGTGTGGATCACGTTCTGGGAGAGATTCAGGCTCCTAAGGCCAGAGAAGTTCTGCAGCATGGATTCATGCAGGACCTCCAGCCGGTTCCCAGACACAGTGAGGCTCCTCAGCAAGCTGGGCTGACGCAGCCAGTCAGAGCTGATCTCAGAGAGGTTGTTGTTGTCTAGATTGAGTCTCGTAAGCTGGCTGAAGGAGTACAGGGCTTCAGGGTGGATGGTGGAGACGCCACCGCGCATGGTGAGGTTCGTCACAGAAGCCAGGTTAGCACTCTGCAACACGCTGGAGTTGATCTCTCCCATGTCTTCCACAATGAGCAGGACAGAAGACAGGTGGGAGGGGAAGCCTGGAGGAAGACCAGCAGGGTCAGTGCACTGTATTTCACTGCATTACAGTGTGCTTCTCATAATTTGGCATGTCAAAACCAGTAAGGACACACAAACTCAAATTATATAGCAATAAGAGGATCTGTGCTTTATTCCAAACTCTGGAACATTTGCAATAGATGACAAATTTTAAAAATCGTAAACGCAAACACCAAATCCAGTTAAAAGCGAACAGTATTTACTAGGGCTTAGGGTCACCATTTTGTTATTGTTCTCATTGCTCCTGCAGTGTCTGAGGTATGTGTACTGTATTTAATTTCAAAACTACTCTGCATTTAAGGTCATTGTACTTTCCTCTGCCAGTTTATCCTTTTCGATACTGCATTGCTGTTTGTGCAAACAGGCTTGCTGCCTGAAACCAGACTGTCTGGACACACAAGATCCTCAGTTCCTGTTCTCCCTACGATGAAAATACTTACTGCTTGGCATTGAAGTGCAGAAATACACAGCTTCATCCCTCACGCAATTGGCCCAACACAGCAGGGCAAAATCCCCACTAATGATGAGGGCCACTAAGACCGCAGGATCTGTTGGGGCAGACACTACGGTCAGAGCTGGAGGGCACCTGCCGATCCCACCACAGTGCTGAAGAAAAGGAGAGATACTCACCCTTCATGTTGCACAGTGACCGGAGGGGCCTGATAGTTCACACTGGCGCTCTGAGGTACCTGAGCCCGGGACACTATCTGCTGTATGTCTTACAGTTACCAGGGTGCTGGTTTGTCTTCATCCATCGCCATGGATAGCAGAGCAGCCATATAGCGTTGCGTGTTCCATTTGGTCAGTTAAATTATCAGAAGGAATATTCACAGGTCATTGCACCAAGGAAACGGTCCACCGTCCCTTAGAAACCAAAACAAAACCGGTTGCTACCTGGTGATGGATTTTCTATTTAGGGAGTTTTTTTTTCTAGGTTCTTTTAAAAAAAAAAAAAAAAAATCCCATAGTTGATTTACAGACTTGAATATAAAGATATCCTTTATACTAAATCAAACTATAATGTTAACCCATGGCATGGATGGATTTACTGCAGTATTTAATATTAAACTGATCTTTCAATAAATAGAATAAATGTCACAAGAGCTGCTACCAAACACTAAAATGGAAATGTATTAAAAACGACGGTTTTTAGTGTGGACATTTTGCCCTAGGTGTTTAAAAACAATTCCAAGCCTCTGTTAATGGTGTCAAAATGCCCATTCTCTGTGGGAGGTGGGTGAAATTCAGAGGTGTTAATCATTTAAGAAAAAGAAAAACTTGACATGGGGGGGCATGGTGGGCACAGCAAGACAGTTTTTGAAAATCATCATACAGGTTGCAGTCTTGCATCGTTTTAGAAAAAGCAGGCTGGAGATCAGACTGCAGGGGGACCCCCAGACAGGCAGCGCTTCCATATGTCAGCCCACCGCTTTACAGCGGCCAGCAGGATTTCCACATTCAGTTCGAGCTGCCTGGGGAAAGGACCCCACGCCAGGCAGCGGCCGCCAGCCGACTGGAACTTCACGGATGAGATTAGAGCTTAAATTAAAAACGCACCACAGGTTCAGTAAGGCTGGCCGCTAGCATTGACAATTCAAGAAGCACCCCAGCTCGGTGTAGAGATCAATGGTACATCAGAAAAGGGGGGGGGGGCTTGTGTTTACCATAAAGCCTACAAATCCTGACATTGTCCACCCCTGAAATAAAGGGAACAGGCTCATCTCCAGGTTATAGCCTAGTGTATTATGTTGACTACACAGTTGTCAAGACATCACACCTGTTAGAACTAGAAAGTTTGGTGAAAGCTAAATTCACGTAGGAGGAAGAAAAGGATTGAGTCTATGTGCATTAACATAACAACTTAGCCAACAAAGGACCTCTCCCACCTAGAGAGAAAGATGGTAAGATAGGAGCCCAGAAAATACCATGTACTCAGGGGTCAGCACACAAGAAGCGATGAGCAGTGGGAGAGTCATAAAATCACGGGTCTAACGCTTCTTGAGGCAGAACCAGGGTTCTGCACAGTACCGTGACCATTTACACAGATGAGGGACTGTATCCCATTATGGCTTGCAACCCAGCCACTGCTGGATTTGGGCAACTCTGCCACCTGGACATGAAGATCGCATTAAAGAGATTCCCTGCCAGAGTCATGTGATCAAACTGCACAAATGGAGAGCAAGTGATCTTATTGCATACAGAACTAAATTTTGCGGCTTTATTGAATTAATTTTGATAAGAGGTCAGCAGAGACCTGCCTAATGAACAGCAGCCAGCTAGAGTCAGCTATAAGGACATCCAGACACCATTGCAATTGGGAGGAGAATCAAAACAGAACTTTGTGAGCAAATTTTATTTTATTTTTTATTTTTTTAACTGCATTTGTGCCCATTACTCAAATGCATAACAATTCGCTACCAACCCCCCAAAACAAAAAGAAAATAAGCTGTTTGTGTGATTCAAAGCAGCTTCCAGTGACCAGGTAGACCTACGTGAAGTGTGAACACAGCCACCAGAATGCTGATCAGAACCCAAACACAGAATGAAAGGCTTAAAAAGAATCTCTGAAGCCACATCCCCCCATTTCCTCAGTCTCGGGCGTGTCCTGGGGAGGGAAAGGCAGCCCACAGATTTCCAGAATGACCATGGCGGGAGATGGACTGAAGCACATCAAGTGGGAGAAGCTGGGGGCCATCGAAAGGAAGGGCAGCGGCACCCAAAACAAACGTCTCAAAAAAATATAATCTTTAGGGTTCTCTTCTGCAGCTCCACCCTTCAGTGCAGCATCTGACCCCCCAGGAAAGAGAAATAACATTAAACTGGATCAACCCGCCCACAGCGGCTTGTATCCCTTTCCCAGCAGCACAACTTCTGAACAGCAGGACGGGTTCCCCTCTCCAAGAGTTTATGTACAGGAAGGAAAACCGATTCCCAAAGTCCACACAATGAGCCCATCCATCAGGTCATACTTACTGCAAAACCAAATAGAAAACCGAAATCTCGCTCCATACAAAAACGGCAGCTAGGTGCCCCCACGAGCCCCTTTCTGCACACCCCTGGCAAGGGCCAGGTTTAAACAAGGCAACAAGGGGAGTGTGCCATGCTGTTCATCCGTCTCTCAGGAAATAAAATTCAAAAAAAAAAAAAAAAAAAAAAACAAAACAAAAAGGCCCCGTGCCCAGAGGAGGGCTCTGCAGTGTCCGGCTGTGTCGTCTCACTGGCTGAACTCCAGCTCATCCACACTGATGACTTTGGTGGGCATGGACGGTAGCGGTTGCTGCAGAACGTCACTTCCGAACCACTTGGCCAGGCCGAGCTGGGGGCTCCCAGCCCGCCGCTGCCCCACCCGCTGTGGACCCTGACTGGGGTGCATGCTGCCAGGAGGGGGCACCCCAGATACCGCTGTGTGGACCACTGGAGAGAGAGGACAAGCTGGTGGGGCAAACGTTCTCAGTGATAGTGTTAAGACAATTGCGTGAACTCTGAAGGTAGCATGCTAAGTGAACCTAGTCTACCATGTCGACCCAAAGCCTGTGGGGTGGGCCCAGTGACAGGGGCCAGAACACTGCACTCACCTGGTCTTGGCTGCTGCAGTACTGTCAGTGGCAGGGGGTTTCCAGGACGGGGCGGCACCAAGGGGTATCCTGAAGGTCCTAGGGCATAAAATGGCTGGCCCAGCAGGGCTGGAGGCAGGCCCTGGACTTGCGAGAGGTCCACACCCGGGGGGAACACTCCTGGGGGGGGGGGGGAATTCTTGAGCCAGGCAGTGAAATGGTGTTGTACACTTGTTTCAGCATGATGTGGGTCCCATTTACCTCCCAGGAGAGAATAACTGACCTGCTGGCAGCAGCGTGGGGGGGAGCTGCTGGGGCTGAAGGCCCTGAGCCAGCATCCTCTGCACCACAGAGGGGTGCACCTGCGGAGGAGGCCGCCCCAGAGGAACGTGGGATAGCAGTGGCACCGGGTAAATGGGCCGGGGGAACGGCGATGTGTGGCCAGGGGACAGAGTCGGGGTGTGGTGGTCAGAAGCACTCTGCTGAAGGCGCTCTGAGTCCTTGGAGTGCCTGGGCTGGCCGGAGAGGGGAGTGGAGCAGGTGGAGCGAGGGAAGCCAGGCTTGGCGCCCCCTGCTGGTGAGCTGCGGCCTTCGACACCCTCCAGGAAGGAACTAGGAGAGCTATTGTCTATAGGACAAACAGGGGTATAAAACTTAGTCCGTAGAAAAGGGCACCACTGGATAGAAGTGCCTTAATAAACTTACTCCTGCCAAGCAGGCAAACACTTCATAAGCCATTCAGCGACATCCCAATAATAACCAAACACCCACATCCTCGTGGATCAGTTGTAGTTGAAAGGACACTTCCGCATCGGAGAGCGTGCGGAAAGGCGGTGCAGCTCACCCTCCTGAGAGCGCGGCCCCATGTCAGGCCGACTCCCAGCCTCGTCACGATTCTTTTCCTTGGTCTCGTACATCTTTCGGATGACCGACGTCGGCGTAAAAGATGGAGAGAGCTGTTCCAGAAAGAGCCACACTTTACTCGTCCTGACCACAAGCAAGGATAAGAGCCAAAGGACCCAAAGCGGCATGGGCAGAACGGAGCCGGTTGCTCACCATGCTGGAGACCACGTTACTAGGGGAGCCACCAGCGGTTAGGCCCCCGGGGCCAGGGGACCGGTTCATCCGGGGCTGCCTGCAGTGGCACACAGACTTGAAGACAAACTGCACTGAGCCAGCACCAGCATTTCTGGCGGGGCTCAGATCCCAGCTTATACCTGGTGCGGTGAGCCTTGTCCTGGGGCAGCTTGTTCAAGCCAGGAAGGAGAAGCTGGCGTGCATGCAGGGTCAGATCCCGTTGGATAAGTGCGTCCAGGGTAGCAGAGTCCACAGTCAAGGGGAGCGCCCTCATCTGTAAGGACACAGTAGGTCATAGTTTGAGACACCAAATCTGCTGAAATCATTAGGAGATTGTGTGCTGAAATTGCTACACTCCCTGATAGAGAGATTATTTATCCACAAGGAAATAAGTATCGCCAACATGGAATTCAGGAGAAGCCATTCATTGAAGCAAACACGCATGGAAGCACCAAATCCCACTGCATCCATGCCCAGAGCCTCCCTGAGGGCCACGGACTTGCATACATTGCCATCACTCCTCAGGAGCCAGGACCACCCACCTGCTGAGGGGTCGGCCCGGGACTCAGGGGTCGGGGGATATCTGCAAACTGATCCGGCAGAAGGGGCTGCGGTCCAACTGCAAACCCTGGCAAAGACGAGATGCCACGGGTTAACGTCGATGGCACTTGGGGGGGGAATAAAATTACAAGTAATGTGTCATGAGTCAATGTGGGCTGAACACAGGCATTTACCGGCTTGGGGGTGCACACGGCCTGGGTAGTAGTCAGGTGAAGGAGCCCTCTGTGGGAACAGAGGTGGGGACGTCACTCCTGGCCTAAGCAGGCCTGAGCCCGAATCAGGGCTGCCAAGCAGGCTGTTCAGCAGAGTTGGGGAACTGGCACGGGGCGGACCGAGGAGCTCCTGCAAGACAGTCACATGACGCCCTCAGGCCAGGTCAACCTCCCAAGCTCCACCCCAGCAATCGGTTCAAAGCTTCTACCAGACCTGCAAGAGGCTCTTCGGCTGTGGGGGAGGCACCTGGGGTTCCGGCAGGGGCAGGTCTGCAGGCTGCTGTTGGGGTGGGGGCAGAGTGGGGGACACATTCAGTCTCAAATCACACTAAGTGGTTAAGATGGCTTGAAATCTGGGGAACCGCATCCCTGATGGTGTCACGCAAAGCCAAGTCTGCTCCAGTCTCCACGTCAGGCCCGAGGCCGATCTCGCACCACGTTTTGGACGCTCGTCAGCTGCATACAAATTTATGCCCATTCCTTTGTCCAGACCACAAGGACACAGCCCTTCAGCCAAACACCAAGAGCGCATGACAGTCACATCCCCACAGCCTCCAGACGGCACTGGCTGCAGCCGCCAGCTCACATACCTGTCACTTCCGCATGCAAAGGGCAGCCGGTGGGGGGTGCCACTGGGCAGACTTACATGGACTTTGGGCTGAGTGGGCAGGGTGCCACCTGCCTTCATGCTGCTGACGAGCTTGTTGAAGGCAGACATGTCAGAATCGCGGGGTCGAGGCCTGTCTGTGGGCTGGCCGGTCAGCGCCTTCTCCAGGTGTTCTGCCATGAAGGGGGTCCCTCCACCATGCTGCTGCTCCTCCACCTTCAGGGCCTTCAGGCCACCTTCTACCTCCTCCAGAGACAGGACCACGCCTGACTGCGCTGGGGGCACAAGGACTCAGTTACAGCCCGACCTGAGGAGGGGTCCCTTAGAGCAGTCTCTTAAACCAGTCCTCGGGAATCCCCAGACATTCCACGTTTTGTTCCCTCCTAGCTGCCGGTGGACCGTCTGGGGGTTCTCCACGGACCTGGTTGAGACACACTGCTCTAGAAACAGCACATGTGGAGGACGGGCAGGGGTGCTGAATGGCTCTGAACTTACTGCTCTCACGCAGCTTCTCCTTGTTGACAGATAGGCTGGACAGCAGCGGCTTTAGGTCAATCTTGGCCTTGCTGAGCAATGCCAAGATGTCCACTTTCTCCCGCCTGTCCTCGGACTGGATGGGGGTGAAGTAGGGGGCCATACTGGAGGAAACACCATGCGGGTCCAGGCCTAGGAGAGGGAGCAGTGAGCCTCAGACCAGGCCTTGCACATTCGGGAATGCCTCATTACCGGGGCAGATGTGGCACCTGCAAGCTTCTCCAGCTCTTCATGAGGGGTGGAGCGCAGGCTGCTGGAGCGGCTGGCTGAGGGGCTGACCGGGTTGAACCAGCGGCTGAATCTGCTGGATGCCGCCGAACCCTCCCCGAGCACATCCTCGATCATCTGCAAGAGGGAGACGCATCAGCGAGCGGGGAAACCCCACAGGGGCAGAGAAAGTGCTTGAAACAGATGGGACTTACGTGAGGGGAGCGCTCCCAAACCAGCAAGCGTGTTGGGTATCTGCTGAGTCCTGCTTTATACATGCTGCTATTTCGCATCAA
>JAODKC010000044.1:22051650-22063520 GCA_026777985.1 Mormyrops attenuatus | reverse complement strand
GGAGGAAGCTCACTTAACACTGCCCAGCCACACCACTACCTAACTGCTATGGTTCCTCATCCTTAATGAGGATTTTAGTCATTTAGTCAGTAGGTGGTTAAGAACATCGAAAACCTCAGAGACAAGCATTAAAACCTAATTAGGTTCCCTTATTCCACAAGTGAGAGTAAAACCTGCAGCCTTTAATATCTGAAGTTCCATTATAACACAGCAAGTTCAAAGTACAGATGAATGAGTTTCAAATGGTGAGAGCATCTCTAATGGCTTTAAGGAGGCAGGAAACAGCCAAACTGCCTTATGTTTTTACTAGAGGACACCTGTTAAAAGGATCTACCAGAGTATGGACACATGACCACAAAAGGAAAGACCAGCCACTCTGGGACAGCTACAGCACTGACACCAGAAAAGCACACGTATGAACGAGGACACGGAACGTGAGCGGCAGACAAGACGGCACGAATGGAACCAGGGATGGGCATAAATTTGTATGGCAATGACCTTCAAACCACAACAGATTCTGCACCACATCACCGAAGCAAGCCATGAGGTTTGCCGCCACCACCAAGGAAACCAATGGGGCCATTTAGATCCCAAGTGACACCATGTCTAGAGGATTGTGAGGCATTGCGATGTGCACCACCACAATAGGAGTGAATGTCGACACCAACGTGCAGGAAAGGGATCACTGCTATCACCAATGAGGCAGTGGACCTGTTGTGGCAGGAAGTCAGTTCTAATAAAGTGGTGCGTCACTAAGCCAAGTCCAGCAGAAGCATGCAAAGTGCCCCCTCTTACCGAGGCCAGCCCAGGCATAGTCTTCTCTAGGTTGAAGAATTCATTGAAGTCAAATTCTCCCATGGTTGGTTCTTGCAGGGCTCCTCTCTGTGGGACCTCCTGGTCAGCAGCAGGCTCTGTAACCATCTCAGGCTCTTCTACAAGTCCACCATTACACTCCAGTGCTGTATCCATGGGTAAGAGTGGCGCCAAATACACACACAGATGAACATTTGCCTCAGCAACAAACACTGGGCTACCATCTGATCGGGTTTGATAGGCTTTGCAGGGTAACATTTATGCAGCGTTCAAACACACCAAAAGCAAGGCAGAGCAGGCTGCACATCTCAAAGCTGCCCCAAGACAACATTGTAGACTATTCCACTCAGGCACTAGAGATTTGTCCATCTCTATATTTGCAGAAATATTCTATGAGTTTGAGGGTTTTTGGATCAACAAAACTGAGAAGATCCTACAGGACATGAAGACTATAAGAAAAAGCACTATTACCCTAGGGCATTAATCCGTAAGCTATATGATGGCCAACGAATAAGATTGCTGTCTGACATTGTCCAGTGGAAAGAAACTGAAAGTCAGTTTGTACACCACAGAACTCCATTCACAAATACTGTGCACATTCCAATTTGCTTGAAAAACAGGAATACAGACAAGACCTTACCTTCCTTTACAGATTCTGATCGTTTGCGTGAACGCTTGGGCCGACGTTTGTCCTCCTCAAGCACCTTCTCGTCAAAGCCGATGAGCTCGATGGTCTCCGACTGACTCATCGGACCCCCAGAAAACCACTCTGGCTCCTCCTCTGTGTAAGACTCGTTTCGTCTCCTCTCGCTAAAGACCCTCTTATCGCCAAAGTCCCTCTAGAGAGTGGAAAAAAAGGGGCTTATTTCCAAGTACAGTGGTGAGGGGGATCATGAGAATGAGTCTCAAATGAGTTCTCTCTTCAGCAAGAGTGGACAAAAGCACCAGCATCACAGAACAGATTCCTTGTCAAAGAGGAAGAGACAGGATGACTTTAGTATCCTAGAAGATTGTGGGAGGTTTCTTATACAGCTAATTTTCACCCCAACAACACAGGAACCACTAACCCGGAACCTTTTGTCCTTGAAGTCACGCTCACGGTCCCGCTCACGGACATCTTTGTCTCCGCGGGAGTCCCTCTCAAAGCCACGCGTCGCCATGATACGCCCACTGCCAACACGCCGTGCCCCACCCAGTCTCAGACTCTCATTCTCCTTGTTCTCCAGGGGGCTTACAGCCCGGCGAGTGGCTGGTATGGGCACCGCGCTGCCCTGACAGCCACCCCCAAAGCTGCGACGCTGGGGGCTCAGCACCACGTCCAGGTCATCTTCTTTGAGTCTTTCACGGGGATCTGGGGGTGAAGCAATATGGGACCGGTTGGGGGTAGCTGGTAGTGCAAATCAGTCACTTCCATAGCCTGTGTAAAGATTCAACATCCAGAAAACCAAAAGCCATCCTTAACCTGTGGACAGATCACATGGTAACAAGACCCTGTGCAAATGTCCAACTTCCTGTAGCAATTGTAAAGGCAGTTCCATTTCATAAAGCACATTTTCATGAACAGCAGCTGGATTACAAGCAACTTCAGTTACATTCCAAATTGCAAAAAAAAAAAACAAACCAGTGCCATAGAACAAATACTCAGCAAGATTCTCACTGACAGCGGAAGACACCATTCACAATGACCGTGACCATCACGAAAGCCTGGTGAGAGTTCCCTCTAACCCGGAGGGCTTGAGTATGGAACACAGTTCAACTCTGCACCAATTAGGAAAGGAGTAGTTGGGGGGGAATTTTATATTATATAAAATGATACATATCCATATATCCTTGACAAGAGAAGCTGGTTCTGTCCACCAGGTGGTCACTGCAATTCTGGGTTCCTGTCAGGGTTGGCCAGCACCAAGCCAGTGGCCATGTCAAGCAACAGTGACAGACATTAAAGATGAGCCATGCAGAGCCAGGCATGGGTCACATTTCCACTAGCTGGCTCTGGAGACACGATGGAAGTCATCCAAAAGATCAACTGAAGAGGTGTGGAGCAGAAGAGTGGAATGCATGCTATCCCAGTGATACTGGAGTACAGTTTTACAGTTAACACTCCAACTGCTACATGACAAATCATTGAGGAGAAAAGTACCACAACTGTTTTGCAGAAAAGCAAGATCCTCCTTTTATCCTGTGCTTACAGCAACTTGCCTGTTGCTTTCACATTTGTCAGCAAGCATAGCTGGCGTTTACTCGTGAAAAACTCACTGATACTGCATTGGCTTTAATAACTGCAAGATTATTCAAACCGCACAGCAAGGTTTCAAGAGTCAAAACAAGTTTTACCCAAAGAATCTGGGTGCACACTGGGAAGGGAGGAGATCTGGAATGTGCACGTGCCCCCCCCCCCAAAGTGTGGAGTCAGCCTCCTGTCATGACCAGAAAGGCTGCACAGCCATGACAGCAGTGACCCAGACCTTGAGACATGCAGATACATACAGGAGGAGACCTGACATCCAATTATGGTAAAGGCCACTGAATACAGAATCACTGTACCCACAAAGGCAGAAGCTACAGAAAATTGGACAGAATACCCCCCCCCAACACACACACAGCAATCATTACCTGCTACACAGAAATCCCATCATTTACCTGCAACCCTGCGCTTCAAGGGAATCCTGTCATCAGCATAGTCTCTCTTAAAGCTCTCCACGGGAGACACCCGGTCTGAGCTGGGGTACAGCGATGCGTGCCACTTCTCCGGGTCCCAAACGCCATCACTAGGGTGAAACACAATGTCAGTGACTGCCCCAAGGACCAGGTGCTGATTTTCCCAACTGCTCATTATGCATCCTGTTACACTGGGCTGTCAGGCCAGTCATATCTGCAAGAGCACCAGATTCAGGGCTGTGCGTTCTGCTGACCTGATAGCCAAACTACTGCACAGTGCAGCTCGGCACTAAAGCAACTGGTATCTACAGGTATCAGTCAGGGGAGGTCCTCAGTAGGTTGTGAAGCCAAAAAGAGTCTGAGGGCTTGAGTTGCATAATGGAAGGCAATTCATATGCCGCCCCCCCCCCCCAGGCAGAAGACCACAAATAGGCAACAGGTGAACTATTGGATCCTTGAAAAGCATAGGTAAGTACTCAAATACGATTTTCAGTTAACAAAAATCACCATTTTACCTGTCATACTTCTCGGAAAGGCATTCCGGCCTCTCATTGGAACATGGAAGCCCCCTTATTTCCAAAAGCCTCTCCTATAAAACAAAACAGGATGTACGCTTAAACAAACGAGCACTCACAGGGAACAAAACATCCTACAGCAGAGTGAGCCCAGGTCCTCACCTTGGTGTACCGGTAACAGGGTGCCATTTCTTCCCTCACCAGCTCTGTGGAGGCCTCACCATTCTCCTGCTCTTCTACACAGTCACCTTTCTCCATGGCCGTTGTAGAAGGCCAAACCAAATTGGTAGCTGAATAATAGAATCTAAAATGAAAAAAGTGCTTTTTGCCGAAAAGCTAAACAGCACACGATTTTCACATCACGCTAGCTTAAATACGCGTTTGCGAGGTAGACAACAGACCCTGAAAAGCGAGTGAGCAGGGAATTTAACTCTAAAAAGCAGGAAGCATGCTTAATTGGTAAACGCCACTTTCCGCGGCCAGTAGGTTAATTTAGCTTATGAAGAGCGTGGTAGTTTGCTGTGCTGCACTCCAAGGCTTTCCAACCAAAGCACCATCGATCTCTGCCGCCGCCTGGCAGCAATAGTCGCAGCACACGTGGGAACATTCAGACAATAAACAAGACGTCGGTCAAACCGGTTCAAGCGCGGTAACCAGGTTTGAGATTATACTTCGTCCGTCAGCTGTTCCCTTCGGCACACGACTGCCTTTATCTACTGGAGCCTAGTCTTCATTTAAGTTAATTTAATTTGGTGGCCCAGTAAGGGAACTGAGTACCCAACAGAAACACCGCATACAGCCTGGACGACTGCGCGCTTACTTTTCCTGGCACCTATGGCCAGGCATACGTGCCCCTAGAATGGCAGGGCATCTCAGCGGGTTTACGCAGACTCGGCGCTGGTGTCCGGGCTGACGGCTTCCCGGGCCAGCGACCGGCCCGGCGTGCCGGAAAATGTCTTCCCCCGGGCTGTACGCTCCGCTGCCCTAGGAACCGAGGCCGTGGACCCATTAATGTGTAATAAAATAAAGAGCTAGCAGAGAGCCAGGCCTCCCCGGGCGGCCCCGCACACCCCTGGCGACGTAGCTAAATGAGCTCGTTAGATACCCGCAGCAACAACAACGCAGTTTCTATGCGGCTTTCCCAGCAGAACTTAGTGCGGGGCCGGCCCCCAGATGCTGTAAGAAGACCAAATTAACTTGACGCCAACCAAGCGTCCAAAGCTACCTCGGGTTTGTCGTTACGGTCTCAGGTTCGTCTTTCTCTTCCAGTCGTACAGCAGCAATTTTCTTCAGATATCTCACTGCTTCTGGGAGAAGGTCCCCGGCGCGATTATATACAGCCCAGTCGCGCCTTATCTAGCACCTCCGGGAAATCGCATATAAAAAGCCGGCAGCTTCTTCAATTTATTAATGCCGTAAAATTTTCACATATAAAATATTCAACTTATAGATAGATACTATTTTAAACACAACGACTGTGATTTTAAGTCTCATACGAAGGACCCTCGGGCAAAATACATAGACACCTAAATATGGCGGCAAACTTTCACTGTCACTTCCGGTTCTCGCTTTGTCCCAAATCGCCACCTATCGTCTACGTGCTCGGAGACAGATATATCAAGGGTGTCCCATTTCCTTACACCTTACACAGAAGTGCACTAGACTTGTGTGTTTGTTTAGCAGAAAAGGCGAAAACGTTTTTTCGTGAGTGTTGTGCGCTACACACACACACCCACACACACACACACCCCAACATGCTCTTTAGCACACCCCCCCCCCCAACATGCTCTAAATGCACACTAATTAATGGACTAAATAATGAGTTTTAGATAGTCTACTCAACTAAATCATTATAAAAAATTACCAGTTGTTGCTGGTAAATTTTAAATGATAGGCTAATTGAAATTTTATATTTAATTTTTACTGGAACTAGCGTATAGTTGCTGCGCCAGTCAGTGTCACAAACGGCGACGTTCATGTTTGATATAATGCACAACGACTTAAAGTATTTTTGTTTTTGTCACACCTCAGCGATTAAATTAGTTAATCTATTTTAAAAGCTGCTAAATTATATATAACGATAAAATGCATCGTTATATATAACAGGGAGGGGGCGTGGTCCCGATGATAAAATTAGCCTGATGTGACGGAAAAACCGAAACAAATCACACCCCGTATTCCTTCAAATTCGGACACCGCATTTTATTTTTGTATACGACGGGACGGGTGACATCTCTATCTGCATTAAAAGTACAGCAATGAAACAAAATGCTACGTTGCAAGCATATGGGATATACTGTATATACTGAAATTTCCAAGGATAGTAAGGAAGAAAGCGTACAAAACTGTATGTTGATAATGAGTACTTTGGATATAACTGTTTTAAGCAGTACTTTATATAAGAGATTATATAGAGATACTCCGATAGATCGGCATCCGATTTAAATCGGTCGATTTTCAGTCTTAAACGCTTTAATTTGACCTATCCCAAATACCGATTTTTAGGATGACGTACAATACATGTGCGTTGTTATGTGGATGAAGTTTAAAAGCAGCAGCATTATGTCATCTCTGATCTGGCAGTTTTAACAGATGTCTATTAAAGACGAAAGATTTGCGATTTGCAACATACGTGCAAAAGAAGTTGCTCGAGAATGCTAAAGAATTGAACACTACAAACCCTATTAGACATTTGCGTCTTCACCGAGATGAGTACGACCATAATATGAAAATCCGAGTTTACCTTTGTGCTTCATGTACACGTGTGGATAGGAAGCGGTTGCTCAGTATAGCTGCACAAATCTTGAATAAGAATGGAATAGACTCTCTCCAAAAGGCAGAGATGCTCAAATTTCTTTAAAAAAGCAAACCTCTTAATTTTGTTTTTATTTCTTATTACCATATTTAACATTGAAAGATTAAGAAATAAAACATAATAAATTAACAACAGAAGCATACTGTTTTATTGGGTGTGTTTATTTATATTACTTTTTCAGTAGGAAAGAGTTACTAGCCACTGAACACAAGCTGCTATATTGAGTTCAGGCCATTAAAATAATTCTGCTGTTAACTGGTATGGTGCATGTTCTGATGAGGGTTTCACTAGTATTGCCAAAACTGGCTAATGCGATTAAATTTCATGTGGCGCTTCATCTAAAAGCAATAATCTGGCTAACAGTGGAAGTTAAAGGGGACTTAAAACACACCAAGTGCTTATAGTCCAAGACTATATTCATTTTGGACGCTATAGATTAAGCGCTCAAAAACAAAGCGGCAATTCTGACACAATGAAATCGGTTATAAAAATCTGATTGAAGCATCTCTATTTGTTTCCATTTATATGATACGAATCACTATTAAATCACAGCGCCTTGCGTTTACCTCCGAGTTAAGATACACCTTAAATAGAAGCCCCCTATGTCCCCCACCAACTGTGATCGGCAATTCGTGATTCCAGTGATCGCCCCCTAAAATCCTGATCGGAGCAACAGATGCGGACAGAAAGCATCAATACACATTGTCTGTACACAGCAATTAAATGTCCAGATATTGATGGAAACCACCTAAAAGAGAAGTTTGACGGGTAAGTCTGAAAGTCCTAATATAAAAGAATTATACCTCCCGAACAGCCGACGTAACACACAAACTCGATTCAAGTCAGTTTGCAGGTGTTTGTCAATGTCAAGCGCCGTTGGGATCCACTGTGACGCAATTTCCGGCTGAGTTCATGCAGTCTGTACTAATATCACCTGTAAAGTTTTTCATACATGATGTTCTTGAAATGAGAAACATACGGCGTGTATTTAGTCTCTTGTAAGAAACAATTTTAACACCCAGCTTCTTCGATCCCCCCGTTCATTTCACTATGAATTGCTTTTCAGTGTCACGGCAATCGGACGGGTTGTGCAGGCGAAGGTTTCTGTGCAGTCGCCTGTGGAATCTGCGCAACCGTTCTTAGTGACGTCAATTCCGGTGGAGCTCGCTCAGTTTACAAGCGGGATAGATAGTACACTCAGACAGAATGTACGCATGACGGCGGACGGTATTAAGTGCTTACGTCTATTGGATTGGAGCGCTGTCCACGCTTCATGGTGTTGCGATTCTGTACTGTATTTTAATAATGCAAACTTTTATAAGTATTACACTGTACAAATCGAAAGACTGCATATGGCTTTGTGTAACTGTATTAATACGCATATTATAATATGATTCACATCCTTAATATAACCTTTTCATATTTAAACGTGACAGTTTGACTAGAGTAGCTGTAGGGGGAGTGGAAGTAATATAGCTTCAGAGGCGCCGGTAAGGGACATAAATCCACCTTGTATGTTTTCTAGCTGTTCACTTAATGTGCAAAATAAAACGATAAAAACGATGTATAATTCAATAATGAACAACCAACCTCCACCACCTAAAGACTGACAGTTTACAGAGAAAGTAAGACCTGCAGGTACAGCGACGCACTGGTCGTAGACAAGAAGGGACGCTGATGAAATAAAAGATTACGAGGGCTTTGGTGGTACTAGCTGTAAGATGTCTGGGACAACCTGCGGGGGAGGTCATCACCATTTTTCTTATATGCATCCATTTTGTTAGGGACATTTTTGGAGGATACCATTTCTATACGCAAACAATCTAATTCAAGATTTATTTAACTTGATACATTTTAACGCCTATAAATTCGGATGCAATGTTTATAAAACCTGTATTTTCACTTGCGCCTGGGCGAGTCGCTCTGTGCGAGCGTAACGACGCGACGTGTGTATGTGTCGATGGGGGAGGGGAGCCGCTCAGGGGAGGGGGCACAGAAAAAAGGCTGGGATGTGAATTCTCATACGAGGCGAGGGGAAACAGGAAGATCTGGGCTCGGCGGAGCGACGCGCAGCCTACTGTCGGCTTTTCAACTAGCGCCCTCAGCTCCACTCGCCGACTTTGGCATGCGGTGAAAATGCATTGCCGTCGTCCCTCAGAGGAAAAATACAAGAAGCAGCGACACCCCCTCCCTTTAAACAAAGGTCAAAGTTCACAGGAAGCTGGGGGGCTGCCATTTTTCCCGTGCAAACATTTTAGATGCAAAAGAGCCGAAGAGTGGTGGTCGCTGTGCGTGTTTACTGTGTAGATTTTTAAAGTTTTCTCCCGCACCCCCCTCCCACTCGCAGACGCGCCCGTCCGTGGATGAAGACGACATGGAGAGGGTAGCGGAGCAGCCGTGGAATTCGTCCTACACCTACCAGGTGAGCAAGCACAGCGCCGAGATGCTGCACAACCTTAACGCGCAGAGAAAAGATGGAGGCCGCTTCTGCGACGTGGTGCTGCGCGTCGGCGAGGAGAGCTTCCCGGCGCACAGGGCGGTGCTGGCGGCCTGCAGCGAGTACTTCGAGTCTGTATTCAGCTGTCAGGCGGAGGACGGCGAGACCAAGGAGCTGGAGATGCACACCATCAGCCCCAAAGTTTTTAAGGACATCCTGGACTTCGCGTACACCTCCAGGATCGTGGTGCGCCTGGAGTGCTTCCCCGAGCTGATGACTGCCGCCAAGTTCCTGCTGATGCGCTCGGTCATCGAGATTTGCCAGGAGGTGATCAAGCAGTCCAACGTGCAGATCCTGGTCCCGCCTACGCGGGGGGACCTCAGCCTGTTCCGCACGGCGCCGGCCGCCGACCTGGGTTACCCCGTTCCCCTGGACATGTCCAACGGCGCGGCGCTGCTGGCCAACGGCTCCGCCTTCGGGAGCAACGGGCAGACCCACGACGTGGATGGCGCCCATGCCCCCGGGTCGGTGCTGTCCGGCGGCGGTTCCCAGTCCTCCCTGCCGGCGCTGCACGCCGTCGACAGGCCGCCGGGGACGCAGGCGGAGCTGGCCGGGAACCCGTTTCAGGGAACCGTTAAGAGAGGCAGGGGCCGGCCGAAGAAGGTGCCGAGCATGGAGCCGGTGCTGTTCAACCACAGCGCGCACAAGGAGCACAGCGTTTACCCCTGCGGCGTCTGCGGGAAGGCGTTCACCGAGGCAGTGCGCTTGCGGAACCACGAAGCGCAGCACGCGGCGTCCAGCGCCGCCGGGAACGCGTCGGCGGCCGTGGGCGTGGGCGGCCCCGGGCTGCTGGCCCACCCCCAGCCCGGGCTGCTGGAGAACGGCGTGGTGCTGCACGGCGCCGCTGACGGCGGCCGCAAGCGGGAGCGGACGAGGCGCCACGTCGGCTGCGATATCTGTGGGAAGGTGTTTCGGGACGTGTATCACCTGAACCGCCACAAGCTGTCGCACTCCGGCGAGAAGCCGTACGCCTGTCCGGTGTGCGGGCTGCGCTTCAAGCGCAAGGACAGGATGTCCTACCATGTGCGCTCCCACGACGGCTCGGTGGGAAAGCCGTACGTCTGCCACAGCTGCGGGAAGGGCTTTTCCAGGTAAGTGCCGGCGGCCGGGCTCAGCTTTGTGCGCTTTTACACGCACTGTGATCCGTGAAGTCTTGTCGGTTCCCCTACTGTGCGTTTGACCAAGAAATATGCATGCGTTTGAATGAAGGATTATCAGGTAATGTCATGCCGAAATGCGCACGGTGTGACGCAGCCATGCGGCCACGTGTGGGGCTGTCACAGTCAGCAGTTCCCGCCGTCTTGGTGGCATCGCGATTGGGGCCAGTTGACGCCAGCCATGTCGCCAGGGATATGCTGGCTGCTTCCCGTGTGTGTCTCTCTCTCAGTGGGATAGCAATATGTTGACTTGCTGTGGGCAATTTACACCGTGGATGGAGGCGACTGACAGAATGTTGTCCTCTGTGTTTTTCTGGCGAGATGTACACAGGGAGAGTGAATTCTGTCACCTTTAATGTGTCAGAGGGTCTAAAAGTCCCTTCAGCTCCATTCAATATAGGAACAACTCTGTCTTTTATGAGCATGTGGTGACTTCTGCAAGCTGTGTCCTCCATCCAGGCGCAAAGTGACCCTTACTGCCTCCAGGTCCGATTTCTTTAAATGTTGCTGGCTGAATGGATCTCACTGCTTTCCTTCGTTATGGAAGTTGGGCAGTAATGAGTAGCCTTTGGGCTCTTTGTTATTACCCTACTGTGATGTTTGTTTTAGCATGTTGGTGCACATCTACTCTCCATGTCATTGTAGCCTTTAGCACTACATATGAGTGGATGGATTGATGGATTATATATTTTTCCTTATTAAATGAAGATGATCAGTATGGTACAGGAGAATCTGACATGGTGTGCTTACCAACAGAGTAAAAATGTCTAAGTTTCACATCTGCTTAGAGTCACCAAAAACACCCCTGGAATCCCCCCGGTGGGTGGCGTTGACAGCTTCATACTTATTGGATGTGGTCTAGGAGCAGGTGGGAGATATTCCACTGTTTTCCTCCAACACAAACCTGTGCAGTCTGTCTGTAATCTTCTTGGTCCTTGATAGATTACCCTTATGCTGTGGGGGCCATATGGGTGGGGGGTGCTGGGGAGTGGCTGGGGACTCACTCACAGTGGCATGGTTCACAGGTGCGAAACTAAAAGATCCCTCAAAAGACCACAGGTATCTGCTTAATTAAAATGGCAGTTGTGGTGTTTTGCCAAGTCCAGGATTCATCCTCTAGGCATTTTAAGTATCTTGCTTTTGTTTTCTGGCTTCTGCTACTCAGTATCCAGGGTGTGTGAGTGTTCAGCTAATTTTGTGTCCACGTGTCAAACCAGAATTGCAGGTTTAGCCAATTGCCTTTTACACTCCTGAATGTACGTTTGAAATTCCCGCAGCCTGTCTTCCAGCCAAGCTTTCCTGCACACCGGAATGCTCACCTTTTCACTTCTGTGTTGCAGAGGCCTCTCCTGATTTTCCTCTGGGGGGGAGGGGGGGGGCGCGCATGTCCTCTGTCATTTATAGAGGGCATATAC
>JAODKC010000044.1:22029553-22051550 GCA_026777985.1 Mormyrops attenuatus | reverse complement strand
CCCCCCGCCCCCCCCCCCCCCCCCCCCCCCCCCCCCCCCCCCCCCGCGCGGCGCCCCCCCCCCGCCCCCCCCCCCCCCCCCCCCCCCCCGGGGGGGGGGCCCCCATCAGGGTGTGGGCTTGATGTCTGTCATACGCCTGGAGCTGGTGCTGACTGTGTTGGGCCTTATGGTTACTTTACCCTATTTGAGCCTTCAGGGCTGATCCTGAAACAGTGGTGATGAGCAATGGGAGGGAGGTCCTTCTTGGAGGCTCCTTCAGCGGGCCAGCAGATGTGTGGCACTGGAGCATACCGAGATAGTCCTGGGCTCTGGGTGTGCAGGAAATGGGAAGTGTGCAGTTTTGGGTAATGTCCAGAAAATGGACCTCTCTGTCGGGTATTTATAGAGTTTGAGTGTGTGTGTGTGTGTGGTGGGCATAAAGCTTTCCAGGCATATGTTAAATGGATCTGTGTGTGCGGTTTCAGCCTGATGGAGACAGGAGGCTGTGGACTTTCTTAAACATGGATACTTGACCCTGCAAGAAATGGGCATGAGTTACAAATTAATTTATAAATTTGTTGGTGATGAGATATTCTTATTGTGTAGTGGTTAGGAGTTGTTCCTGTGGCACAAGCTAATCTTGGACAATAGAATCCAAAAACGGTTGTATTAAAAAGCAGCAATACGCAATGTTAATATAAAAATGTACAGAAACACCCACCAGTAATATTTGGAAGCATCAGCAGGGATGCACTTCGTTAGTGTATGAGTTTGCATTCACTTCATAAAGCCATATGCACAGCAGTTTCTTGTCATAACATCACAAGTGTGTACTTAGAGCAAATGCACACATTATGACTAGTATGTGTACTAGTAACTTGTGCATTTTAACATTTGTCCAGCTCATATGTACTTTATTCGTGGTGTAATGGTTAAAAGACATGGTAAGTTTCTTGTCATAACAGAGCAAATACACATAAAATATACACATTTTGTGCTATTACGGCAAATTTACACACACATCACTTTATTTGGCGGATGCATACTTGTGCACCGGTTTTGCGCATCAGCTACGTTATAAATGACCTGACTTCAGCAATCCCTGGGATTACCTCATCGGAATAGGAGCTGCAGTTTGATTTTGCAGCTTATGTGGTTCAGCTACATTGGGGTGATCTTTGGAGGTGTGGAGTAGAACACGTAACGTTTCAGATTTGAGCTGAATTATCTGGGTCTTACTGGAGAAACTCTTCGCACATTGGATATGATTCACCCTGTGTACGTGGGATCAATAAATTGTGTATATCTTTGTATCTGTGACATCATGTGTTAAGCTTTGAGGCTTGTCAGTGTCAGTTTATTCACATGAGCTTGGCTTCATTGGATTTCAGGAAAATATCGACTGAAGGAACCCTCTGAGCTGTGTGCTTGGGGACGGCAGCGGACGGGTGCCCAGTGTGTCCCGCTCTCCATCAGAGTGCTCACTCTCTGTCACGGGGAGCTACCATCATTACACTCCCACCTCACGGACCTTTTGCCCAGAGGCCCCAAGACCCTTGAGACTCACTTGGAAACCTCCAAGGCCCTGGCAAGTCCTGCACCTCCTCTCCAGCGGCCCTCACGATGTCGATCACCAACACGCCCACGAGCAACGACGCCTGCCTCAGCATCGTGCACAGCCTGATGTGCCACAGGCAGGGCGGTGAGAGCGAGACCTTCGCCAAGCGCGCCATCGAGAGCCTGGTGAAGAAGCTGAAGGAGAAGAAGGATGAGCTGGACTCTCTGATCACGGCCATCACCACCAATGGGGCGCACCCCAGCAAGTGCGTCACCATCCAGCGCACCCTGGACGGACGCCTGCAGGTACAGGGGCGTGGGGAGGTTGTGGTGCGGGACAAAGTGTCAGGAAATGTGGGGCGATCTGACCGAGCGTCTGTCTGCCGGTTTCTCGTATGAAAAGTCAGTCGCCTATGGAGAGGCATGCCGGTTAAGGGTTGGTATAGTTAAGCAGTTAACTCTGCGAGTCTTGTGGACCCTGATTGGCCTGGACGTCTGAGCGGCGTCTCCAACATGCCGTGTGTCCTGTCTCTAGGTGGCTGGCCGTAAGGGCTTTCCCCACGTCATCTACGCCCGCCTTTGGCGCTGGCCAGACCTGCACAAGAACGAGCTGAAACACGTGAAGTACTGCCAGTTTGCCTTCGACCTGAAGTGCGACAGTGTCTGCGTGAATCCCTACCACTACGAGAGGGTGGTGTCGCCAGGTATCGGTGAGTGCCCCCCCCCGATCCCTTAACCCCTCCCGCATCCGGTGCCGTCGTGAAGCCAGAGCATGTAACTGACCCACTGATCCCCGTCTTTTCAGACCTCTCGGGATTGACTCTGGGCACCTCTGGTACGTACAGCGCGCCCCCCCCCCGGGCGGGGGGGGGGGGGTTGGTTGTTGGGGGGGGGGGGGGGGGGGGCCGGGCGCGCATGTCCTCTGTCATTTATAGAGGGCATATACTGAGTGTATATTTAAAGAGTGAGGTTATCTCCATGTGTGATTGCAGTCTCCGATTAAAGAGTAATGCTTTTATTTTCAACAGGTGCATTATGTTTGTATTTGTGTATTTACTCATTTCCTGTAATTTTAATTTTATTCATCTTAGGGTTTACCTATGTGCTTCCTCTGTGCCTCCCGAAGGCTGTACTAAAAATCCATCCATTCGTCCATCCAACTTCTGACAGCTTATTTTACAGCTTATCCCAGGTATCATCTGGCTGGTACGTCCTGAACAGGATGTCAGTCCTTCACAGGGCACTTGTACACACTGTGGAATTTTAGAGACAATTTAGAGTGTGGGAGGAAACCCAAGTGACACGGAGAGAATGTGCAAGTTCCACACTCAGAGGAGAGGCAGGGTTCTCCTACCAAACCCTGGAGGTGTGAGTTTCAAGTCTCTCTACTGCTTAATTGGATTAAGGTTCCCGTCTGTCCCAAAACTGTCCCCATTCATTCATTTTACATGGTGGAGCTGTGCTTGTTACCATAGGAAGCTCTTTTTCATCTTGGGATGCTGGTCGCACTTGCCTGAAGATCTCTGCTGCATAAGTTCTGTATTAACGCTTTGGGGAGACGTATTTCTCTTGGTCTTAAGAAACACATCTGTCTGATTTCCAGAGTCTTATATCTGCCCCTTTTGTGTTCAGACCAGATCATCTGAACGGACACATAAAACAGGTCCACACGTCAGAGAGACCCCACAAGTGCCAGGTGAGTACATCAGGCGGTGGGGTCGCGACCTGTCCGGAGCCTCTGAAGGTAAATCTTTGGGTTTTAATCAAAGTGTTTTCAAAGTCATGCTGGGCTATTAGTGCGTCCCCATCAGAGCTGTCTGTGATGTGTATTCAGGATTCTTCCTTGTTTCTGTGGCCGTCCCCATCACTCCAGATATGCAATGCCTCCTTTGCCACGCGAGACCGGCTGCGGTCCCACCTGGCCTGTCACGAAGACAAGATCCCCTGTCAGGTGTGTGGGAAGTTCCTGCGGGCTGCTTACATGACGGACCACCTGAAAAAACACAGCGAGGGACCTCACAACTACTGTGCCATATGCAACAAAGGTAATGGGCGCGGGGGCGGGGCGCTCGGACCCGCAGCGGAAGTCAGCAGGGCTGTCGAACCCGCGACTGACGTGGGAGGGGTGCTCTCGAATATGTGACGGGTGGGGAGGGGTACTCTCGAACATGTGACGAGTGGGGAGGGGTGCTCTCGAACATGTGACGCTTTGAAGAATTTGCCGTTTTGCTCATTTAATTTTTCTTTTGTGCGCTCTGCATGTTTCAGGTTTTTGTCTTGCGTAATTGCGTAGCCGGGAGGTTCCGTGTGTTCCTCAGCCAGCCAAGCTGTGGCAGTCCAGGGTCTCCTCTGGTTGGTTCTGCTGGGCACAGTGTGGTGTCAGATGTGAAAGTACCTTAAAATGTACAAACGGTTTTTAAGAAGCATAGTGCCTTTAGGCCGTGGGGTTCAGGTGAGACCAGTGCTGGTGTGTGGGTGTATGAGTGGGCTGGTGTTTTCAGAAGGGAACGGATTTGGATTCTGAGGATGGGTGCAGTCAGACCAGAATACATGAAGTACTCGGTAGTTTGTGGATGCTTGCGCCATCACCTGAGTGAGAGCCAGGAGAGGCGCCCTGTCTGGTGCTGGACGTCCCTCTGGCTCTAACGGTGTTTGAGGCTGCACTGACGAACGATGGGAATGAGGTTCAAGCTTATGGGAACAGCTTTTTTTGGGAGATCGCTTACAGCATCCAGATGGATGCGATCTTGGGCTGTAAAAAGAGGAATATTTACGTTTTATGAAATGGACACATGGTTTGGAACAGGGGATCTGGACCGAAAGGCAGTTTCATCCAGACCTCAGGATCGATCATGGACCCACCCGCTAGGCTGGTTTTATTGCTGGGATCGTTCTTTGCACAGGAACTTTTATGGCTGAGGACTCCCCAAGCTCAGTAAATTTTATTGATGGGGACCCCACCCACCTCCCAGTCAGGGGCCGTAGACCTTGGCTTTGTGTAGCTGTTGGAATTTGGCCCCTGAGGAAAAAAATCTGGGCACCCTGGGCGACCTCCTCTGTGTCTGCACTGTCCACTTTACGGCCTCTGCACCTGCAGCTGAGGGCGTACGACTTCCTGTAAATGGAACTGCATCACCATCTTGCTCTGCGGTTTGACTCAGAGTTAGAGACCCGGGGTCGGGGCAGGTGTCACATGGGGCTGGTGGTGCTCCTGTGCATTTCCAGTGAACTCCAGTGGAAATGCAAAGGGGAGGGTTTTCGCCGCCTTATGTTCTTGGGGATCAAGGCTCCATCCTGGGGAGTTGGCTGACCCAAGGTCAGGGTCTGTTAACTGGTCAATTGTTGGTGAACCCAGGGCTGCCCATAAGGGGGGAGAAAGCAGAAGATTTTCAGCGGTCCAGACAAAAATTTTGTCTGCACGCCCCCCTATCCCATGCTTGGCAAATTTTATCATCTGCTCCCTCTCCCACACGCCCCCTTACGACCAAATTTATAGTCTCTCAAGCCACAACGCCCACCCAGCTGCAATTCAGATTTTGCTTAGGCCTCCAAAAAGGGTTGAGCTGGCCCTGGGTGACCCCACTGACTTCTGATTATCACCAGCCATGCTGCTGTTATCCCCTGTTGCTGCAATCAAAAGGTGATGTTTGTTTAAAAATGGTTGTTCGATCTAAAGCATGGAGAAATGGCTGTTATCTGGTTAAAAGTGACACTGGGGACGGCAGTCGGCCACAGATTAGCCTTGGAAAACATGTAAAACATGGTTGTGGCTTTCAGGAAGTGGTCGTGTGGTAAGCCAGAGGACGTGTGTGTGTGTGTGTGTGTGTGTGTGTGTGTGTGTGTGTGAGTGTGAGAGAGAGAGAGAGACAGGGAGAATGTGTGTGTGTGTGTGTTGCCGCCGACTCCTCTTTCCCGTCCTCATTTGCACTGGTTGTAAATCTGCTGTGGTTGTTTTCTCTCCTTGTCCTGGTCCCAGGTTTCTCCACCGCCTCCTACCTTAAGGTGCACGTAAAAACGCACCACGGCACTCCTCTGCTCCCTGCTGCCACTGCGCACCCCTTCCCCGAGCCCCGCGAGTCTCAGACGCACAATGGCGCCCCCTACCACTCGGGACGCCCGTGCGCAGTGGAAGGCAAGCAGCCGCGTGGCATCGCTGTCTCACTGTCACTCGCTCCGCTGATGCTCGTGGGGAGGGGGGAGGGGGGGCGAAGCGGGAAGCACACTTTGACCATGCTGACACGCAACCGCCTGCTATGGCCCCCCCGAATATTGGGGAGGGGGGCTGAGAGGCCCCGGCATCCCGCTTCTGAAGTCTTGTTTCCTATTTCTGACGAGATCAGCGGGCCTGATGCTGCTGACGCGGTTGGCGTCCGTATGTTCAAAGCTCAGGGCAGGTAAATATGAGCCCAGACTTTGAGCTGAATTAAAAGGTGTAAAAAAGCTGTCATGTAACATCAACGCAGGTTTGCTGTGAGAATGTAAGTGTTTTTGGGCCCTGGATTCTGTGCACACGGCCTCACACAATGCCTTAGTCTGCCCTAATTCCAAATCCGTGAGCAGAACAGGACAGTGATACTTGAATTTCAGTATTTTAAATGTGTATTATAAAGAACAGGAGAAATGTGGAGATGAAATTGGTAGAATGCGGAGTGTATGATACTCGTGATGTCACATCCTGTTCTGAGTCTCTGGCCTGTGCATCATATTCGTGGCTTGAGTGGGGGATTGAGTGGGGCTGTCACATTGACACAGTTATGCTGTAAAAGTGTGCCCTCTGCTGGCCATCTGCATGATTGTCTATGCTTTCCATTTGGCCCTAGAGTTGTCCTTGTGCATGTATGGCCGCTGCCCATGCCTCCCCCCCCCAGCTGTAGCCATGGTGACCTGCTGGTACGGCTGTGTTTGTGCTCTTTTACCTGGCATGGCCAAACCTGTCTAATCCTTTTCCATCTTCAGTGCAGCAACCAGCCACTTAGCCTGTTAGCATCATGCTAATATGCATGCTCATATTTTAAGATGTAAATATTTATTTTATCCATTGTGTCTTCTCTGTATTTAATGGATCTTTTTCAAAATATTATTGCCATTGAGACCAGCAACCTCATAGTTGGGGGGCAGGGTGAACAAGAATGCTGTGCAAATTCAGTGCCAAGTGGGTGTTAAATTGATCTCTGTAAGCAGTCTGAAACAGTTTGGAAGACATTCAAGCCATTGAAATTGCTTTTGAAATGTCATTTGGATCGCTTCTGTGACGCCTGCATTACCCGTAGCACCACCAAAGCGGAAAGTAGGGTTGTTCACAACCTGGGGCTTTCGCTGGCAGCCCCTCGTCAGGGACCGGCCGAGGCCAGGTGAGCCGTGAATCTAACGTGCTAATCCTGCATGGCTTGGGATCCGCAGGGCCGCCTGGAATGTGAACAATCCTGAGGCGGGTGACCTCTCGAGGGGCCGACGGGGGCAGTGCGGCCGAGAGGCCTCTCATCCGTCAGGGTCTGCTTGGCTGCGGGATGAAGATGTGGGGTTTTAGTGTGAGCGACAGAGTGCATCTAGAGGGTAATTGGCGTGGGGTGTCTGTGAGAGCCGAGGGCCCTCCATCAGCAGGGGCCTGGCGCCTAGGGTCCCCCCCACGGGGTGGTCTGCTGGCTTGGCAAGTAATAAAGGGAAAAGCTTCCTTGTTCTCGGCTTCGTTAACATCCCACCATGTGACTAAGCGGCACCGTTGCCTCCCGCGCCCATCACAGCAGCGCAGCGCCGCGCCGCATGTGCCTCGCCGTGCCGGCGGCCTCCTCTCGTGTGAAGTCACGCCGCTGACTTTGTGCTGTTCTTCTCCCTGGCCTTTTCTCTCCTCCCCCATATCCTCCTCGCCCCCCTCGGTCTCTGTAGACCTGTGCACCAGTCGGCGGCTGCTGGTCGCATTCCCCGAGGCGGAGGGCCGTTTCCGTGGGCTGGCCGGGCCCCCGGTGCTGCCCCCGCCCTGTCCCCCCAGTCTTAGCTTACAGCCCGAGCTCCTTCTGGGCAAGCCTGGGGGAGCTCCCTATTTCTGGGAGTGCCGTGCTGCTGGGGCGCCAGGCTTTCCCCCGCAAGGGCCTCCTGCAGGTCAGTACGACCGGGCCGGTTGGGCAGGGGTGGGGGAGGGGGGTGTTTTCTGGGCCTTGAAGTCTTACCAACAGAGGAGGCAGAACACTGTGATTCCCATACAGGGGGGCTCCTCACATCACATGAACATCTCAGGGTTTGGTAGCTGCCGCATCACCAGCAGATGTCGGCTCTTCACAGTAGAAACACGGCCCGCGCCTCACGGATGGTCTGCCCGCTTGGTTTGTGCGCTGGCTGGTCTCGCTGGAGTCCACAGTACTGGAGAGCTCCTGGGGTTCTTTGGACTCGAGACCCCTGACAATGGTGTGAAGGTGCCATTTTGCTAGTTCAGTATAAAAATAAGTATTGTTTGTGCAAAACATTTGATCCATATGGTGATGTATGTTGAGTAGTAGGTGGTTCACAGGGAAGCATCAGTAGGAATAACGATGGGGGATTGGAGAGCACAGACTGTCAGGCAAATTAGGGATATCAGTCATCACACCATTATATTTCGGCATGGTCCTGTAGCACATGTAGTAACACTGGCAGGTAAGTTTGCCCCCTAAAACTGGTCCTGTGTCAGCAGAGGATGATGGCAGACGGTGTCTCTGCCTTGAACAAGTCTCAGGTTTGCTGATTCCAACATGAGGGTGCCCTGGGCCGCTTCCCACTTCCGGCCCCCCGCGACAGATAGAAGCCGAACACCTGTTTTCCGTTCTTTGCAGCGCGGAGCATGTCCCGTGTTTAATGTGGTGTGTTTGCATGCTGAGTGGATGTTCTTCCCGGTACACGCAGAGCCGCCGTCACGTGCTTATTAGTGTGTAACACATCGTGTGTCCCTCCTGTGAGGAGGAGCCGTTAGCCAGTGCTTCCTGTGGCTTTGCAGTCGCCGCAGATCTGTGTGATTCCATAAGTGAGTTGCTCTCCATGCTCTCTGTGGATTTTCTCATATTTACAGGTATATTTTATTTAGCAAATGATTTTACTTGAAACGACGTTTGTCTTTCTTGAGTCTCAGGCAGTCCCTGGAGCTGTTTAGGGGTTAACAGCTTTGTTCGGGGCCCCGACCAGTGAAATAACTGCTGACCGTAGGATTTGAACTGGCGACCTTCTAATCGGTGTCAGGCTCACACTTGGGGCTGTGTGCTCGCCCCGTTTTGGGTCACACCCCACCGATATTCTGGGGACGTCTGTCTCTCTTACTGTTTCGTTAGGACCTCCCTGTCTCAGGCCTTCAACCTTCACATGCCCCCTGGCATCAGCAGTGTCCCCAACCATGGTTTCATCCACTGCCTGTTCTGTGTAGCTCTCTCCATGGGAGTTGGTGTGCCACGTTTCTGCCGTAACACCCGCTCTCTCCTCTCTCTCTCCTAGACGGGCAGGAAGATGTCAGCAAGTGTCCTCACCAGGACTCCGGGAGCTCGGATACCTCCTTTGGAGAGCTCTCCGACGTCGGGGAGCTTAAGTCTCAGCGTAAAGGGCCCGATGTTGGGCTGAGCGGGTTCCCCTGCCCCGGGGGGGGCGCCGGGTCCACGGGTGGGGGCGGCAAAGCCAAAGCGGACTCTGAAAAGAAGCACCCATGCAGTGACTGCGGCCAGGCCTTCCGCTCAAAGTCCTACCTCAACAAGCACCTGCAGCGGGTACACGGCGGAGCTCAGAAAGGGGTTCCGGGGCCGGGGGCCACCCTCGGGGACCTGCCCCCCTCGCTGGGGTCTCCCTTCTCTCCTCAGCAGAACATGTCCCTTCTGGAGTCATTTGGCTTTCAGATTGTACAGTCAGCCTTCGCCTCCTCCCTGGCTGATACAGAAGCTGGTCAGAGCAGCATGGGGATGGGGGGCAAATGAACTCGGGTCAGCCTGTGCCCCCCCTCCTCCCCACTACCGCATGGGTTGGTGTTGGGAGTTGCAAGGGGCAGGTGGTCCAGGAATGAGGCTGATTGAGGAGAGCGCAGCTCTCGACCACTTTTACCTGCCCAGAATCTTTATTTTGTTGGGTTTTATAAGTGTGTGGATCACAAACTACCCACTTTTGGGCCAGTTTGTATGAGAAGTGTACATAAATATTCATATATTGGCTTTTATTAATTTTGAACAGATGGTATCATCTTTTTAACAAGCTCCCCCTTGATACCACGAAGATGTGATTTTTAGTGACATAACAGGTCCCCCCCCTCCCCGTCCATCCTGAGCATACATGCAGTGTTCAGTCACACCTCCGCGCACAGCGTCCGTGTTGGTCCTGTGGATCCTCGTTCTGTCAGAGAGACGACAAAGCGGGGAGCACCAGGCTTCAACCCCACCCACAGCGAGTGTCTGTCAGCAGAAATGCTAATCCTAATTATCGTGTAAGTGTTTAGTGTCACACAGAACAGGGACTTGGCCCTGGGAGCTTGGGACATCCCGTGTGGCTACCGTGAGGGTGTGGTTTGAGGTGTCTGCTGCCATAGTCACTGCTGGATTGCGACCCCAACCCCAACCGGCACCCTTTCTGAAAACACGAAGGAATCCCTTCCAGATGCTCGATCGGTCTGCATGTTCTGCTGGGAGGGTCCATCAAGTCCATCAGTCCCCATCTCTATAGCACTTCTTGGTCTCCAAATCGAGTAATGTGTGACTGTGCCGATCAACCATGCTGGTAAACTCTCAGCTCCGCAACTTATGGCAAAGGCCCGATGTTACGATGACATCACACCTTGATGACCGACGGGTGGAGGAGGACAGACTGCAGCTGGAGGGTGGCATGTGGAGGTCATCTTGCAGGTTCAGGGTGTTTAATTCGAGCTGTTCTTATGAAGCTGGAGAGTGGAGGTTGGGGCCTAGAATGTCTATCGGCTCATTAACGTGATTTCGCACCTTGGATTTGTCATGGTTTGGTAACAGGTGTGTTATTGGACGCTGTAAATGTTTCATTCCTCATGTTCTGTGTTTGAGAGTGAGGGAGAGCCACTAACGTATGCCTCCAGAATGTAACTAAGCCAGACTCTGTTAGTACTTTATTTGAAAAATAAGTTTGTTCTATTAACGTGTACATTCCGTAATTTATAAGATTTTACTGTTCTGATTGTCATGCATACACACGTGTCTGTGTATGTATATAAGATGCATATATGTCTGTGTATATTTATATGTGTGTGTGTGTGTGTGTGAGTGTGTGTGTGTGTGTGAGAGAGAGAGAGAGAGAGAGAGAGAGCGCGAGAGAAAGCGCAATGCGTGTTCTGTAAATAAATGCCGTTATTGCTCCATACCTACAGAGAAGAGTCACAAAGAAATTGTGTAGAAGTGGCAGATGGAACGATTTAATTTTTAAATTTTATTTTTTTTGTTTTTTTACTTTGTGGGGGGATGGGGTTCTGTTTCCCACTGCCAGCCCTGCACTCTGCTCTGATGGGGTGGGATGGGTGTGAAACACTGGAGGAGAGGCAGGGTGGCTGTTTGCACTGTGGACGTGTGCTGAGGGAGGCTCTGTATGGAGGGAGCTGGATCCCCGGGCCTGGCCTTCAACCAGCCACTGGAAGAGGCCGTGGGCCCGGCGGGTTCTGTGTGTGAAGTTTGGGTATGTGTCCTCCCTGACTGTACAAACTCTGATTTTTATTATTGTTATTATTTTTGGGACGTTGGGGTGAATAACACAACTGTCTCGCAAATTAAATTTATTCCTAATTTTGAGTTATAATGTTATATTTATGCTCCAGTGAGTAATATTATATTATTTAAGTGGTGGTGGTCGGTAGGGGCATGGCCAGCGTTCTGGAAGACCGCCGTTTGAGCGTTTTGTCGTTGTTAGTGTTAGATGACCGGCTTTCATTACTCACTGACAGCATGCATTCTCTTGCTTTTTCATAACTCATATGTGTTTTGGTCTGTTGCAAAGTGCCTTCCAAATACTGATTACAAACCGTGGTTTTAAAGAGAATAAGCTGGGGAAAAATGTCAATCTAAATGTACAACAAACACCATTTACACACATGTACAGATGTGCGTAAACAGAACCGGGCGTACGTTTGGAAATGTTATATCTTATGGCTATTTTTTTTCCTCAAGGTTGTTGGTTATTAACGTTAAGTTACTATTTTTTTGATATTTCATTATAAGCATACCTTTTCTATAGATGTTGGTTTTTGTACACTGTTTTCTGAGTCTGTAGTCTCTGACTTTATGGCAGAGATTGGAACTAAATAAAGCTGTCCATGTAAAACTGTGGTGTCTGGTGGGCTGAGTAACCTGGATCATTCTGATAATAAAGGAAGCTGAAGAGGAGGAGTAGGTTCAGCAGGAAGCTGCATTTCTCGGGACGCTCCTTACAATCGCTGTGGAAGCGAGGCTTCCCCCACATTAGTACCTGAGATTGTACCTTATCCCTGTAGTATTCCAGTTCCCTGTAACTGCGAGTGAGTTCCGGATGGAAGCTGTATTCGATCCACTATGTAATTAAATTTTAATAACCCTCTCACATTTTGGGTTTAGTGGATTCAGACATTCTACCTTTTGTAGATCCAGTATAGCTGGCCACAGTGACTTTTCTGTCCATTGATTTGAAAATTGATGTGAACAGGGTTGTATCATTCATTGTGATGGTCTCAGTTTTCATTGCTATGCCGATAGTCACCTCCTTGCCACCTGCTTCACTGTGACCTCGAACAACTTTGTTCTGATAAAACTCAAGAATTCTAGCTGGTTCCAGTTCATTTCTGCTCTGCCTGACTTGATAATTGATGTGAATGAGGTCTTACTAGAACCCTCAACAGCATCATTTTTTTTATCAGTCCCTTACCTTTCAGCCCCACCTTAGCTCTCTGGATCAGACTGCATTTTTCCATCCATGATTATTGCTCACCTCCACCCCTTCCACAGTGCTACCGACACTGAAACACTAGTCCAGGTCGTCATCACTGCTCACCTTGATTATTGCAATCCATTGTTTATTGAGCTCCCTTCCAAATATCTCCACAGATTGGAGTGCGTTCAAAGCTCTGCTGCCCGTTTGCTTACGTATAATAATAAAATCCACCCACATTTCTCCTGCTCTTCATGATTAATATTGGTTATCAGTTGCTGTCAGGATCAAATATAAATTAACACTTATCACCTGCAAAGCTCTTCATTGGATTTGCCCTCATCTATCTGACCACCTTCATCTGTACATGCAGACTCTTCAGGTTCTAGTTTCCTCACGGTTGACAGTAGCGTCAAAACCCTAGAATGCACTTCCACTGAGTGTGAGATGTTTTAAACTTTAAGCTCCAGTTAATAGCATATCTACTTCAAGAATGTAAAAATACAGTGTACAGTATATAAGGTTCCCCTGGAAACTCAGAAATCACATGGAGTCAGTCGAGCACTTCTGAACAGCTACTTAGTTGACATCAGTGAATTTGTAAGAGCTCTTGTCAGAAGAGTCACCCATGTAACCTGATCTTATGAGAACTGTGAACTATTTAATCACCCAGTTGCAAAAAAACCCTGAGCAGCACAGTAACCTGGATGACAGAAAAATGGAGAAATGGTTTTAATGCTTTGGACATGTTTGCCTTTTTGATGAGCAGTATTACACATTTTCCAGACAAGAACAATATTGACAGTGAGGGTGAGTTTTTGCACTGTGCCGAAAAGCTTCAGTGTTGTACTGAAAATTCTGTATGACTTGATGTCTACTTTAATTATCCGCAAGAAGGCAGCAACACAAATGAAAGTAGCTTGTAGACCCTACCGCTTTGGTCACAGACCTGCTGGCCCCAGCGCACCCCCTGCTGGCGGATGAGAGGACGGCGCAGATATAGTCTGACCTACAAGGCTGTTGAGTGTAGGATTTCCCCAAGCTGGCAGAAGGTCTGAGGCCTCTCGCGGCCTGGGAAATTGAGCTTGTCAAACTCACAGGTGATTTCTTGCAGAGATTTCCCCTTCGTCTCCGGCAGAGCAAAGCCGATGCAAACGGAGGCCAGCAGGCAGACGACACAAAAAGGGACAAAGCAGAAATCGCCGAGTTCACTCTGGGGGAGACACCGGAGGAACAAAGACTTGATGGAAGTAGGAACTGTGTTCATGAAATGTCAGGTTGGGGTGCAGTCAAATACATCTTGTGCTAGTATTTGAGATTAATTATTGAATGACACTGAGGACTATTGAACTTGGAAGGCAGATGAAAACTCTTCCAGCCTATAAGAGACAGCACCCTGCTTGCACCTGCGTGGCTGGTTTCATTTCAGTGGTGTGAAATGTCCCTAGCAAGAGCCTTCATTACTGCTCCCCGAGGACAATAACCCCCCAACTCCACCACAGTAGTGTCATGAAGGACAGTGTTTCTCAATCCAGTCCTCAGGAACCCCGTGACTGTCCACATTTTTGCTCCTTCCCAGCTCCCAACAAACCTGTACCACGTATTCGATGTTCCTGGATGGAGCAAAAATATGGACTGTTGGGGGTCCCCAAGGATTGGGTTGAGAAATATTGATGCAGGACATTAGCATCAAAACAGATTCAGCAGCCTAAAGATCAGTTGGGGGCACTTAGTGGGAACCTACTGCAACTCTGCTGGTTACCATCCCTTATCTTTGGATGATGATAAAGAGGAATTAAACTGAAGTGTGAATGTCACAATGGGGGCTGCAAGCAGCAGTGTCCTTCATAAAGGTTCCGGGGTTTTGCGCTGAAACCTTGATGGTGGCCATCTTGGTGTCATGAGAAATAATATCAGGGTCAGTTTGTAGGGGATCACTCACTCACCACTAAGAAGGGAAAGACCATCCCCACCATGAAGAAGTTGATCCACATCAGGGAGCCTGCTATCATATACGCAGCTGGCCGCGCAGCCTGATTGAATATTTCAGTGGGCAAGATTCCTGTCACTCCAGCTGGGGAGGCGGGATAAACAGACACAGAGACCGATGAGTTCTCTCCATCCAGCGACCACTCTCTTCAACCCCTTATCCCAGGAAATTTTTCATCTAGTTAAAGTTAATAATATAGAGAAAATTTATGGTGAAAACAAAAGTTTCAGTCCTGGAGAAACACCGACAGACTGGTAAAGTTATTCCCAACAGGTACTGCAGTTTGATTTGGATAAAATAACTGGTAGATGTGATCAAATTCATGAACATTAAAACATCTGTACTGACCAGGCCCCATCCCAAAGCTCAGTATATAGGCGAAGATGCAAGTCATGCATAAGTAAGGCATCCAGTCCACTGTCCTCTGTTTGCAATGAGAATGAACAGGCAGGAGAATTCAGTCTTACTCTCCGGAAGCCACATGCACTCTGGTTTTCTCTATAATTTCACCTCCTCGTACAGTTGATTCAATGTCTCTAAAAATCACTGACGTAGGATATGTTCTTAATACTGGGAACTAAGACGTGTTCTGCAGATATGATCTATATTGATTTCCCAAATGTGTGACTGCTGGAGTGATACCTGCACATTCATGTTGATTTTGTACATTTTATGGTTTTAGCTTTTGGGGGTTAATAAATTAGCCTTGGTTGAGCTTTTTGATTGATTGAATTGCACCGCTGAGATCCTCTTAAAGGAATACTTCAGAGCGTTTCTTATTGTGTGCTCAACCACATCTGTGTTAGTCAAGAGTGACAACCATGCTTTTTATTTTTGCCATTTAAACTGATTAATATTTAAGTTAAACAATATTTTAAAAATGATTGAATCAATGCGACACTCTGCTTATCTTATAGATTTTCTTTAATTAACTGAATCAACCTTTTTGTTATTTTTTCGTTCAGTATCAGAAAGACTTCTGCCACACACCACAGCTCACACATTATGCAGTTCTGAGATGCTGATCAGCCCAATTGTTTGTCTTTGAACTGTGAGAGGAAAGCAGGGGACCCACAGGGTGCCCACAAAACATGGCACATTCATACCTGTAATGACAGAGCCACTGTGAACACCACGGACCAACCGGCCATGAGGACATAACCACCAATCAACAGCAACCTTCTGCCAAGATGCTCGATAAGCAGGCTCTGATTGGACAGAGCAAATATTTTCAGGTCACATACACAGCCAGTGAAAAACACTCTCGAGCCAGTGTAATTAGTATATTAAGAATATTAGTGTGTGCATTGTTGTTATATTATTTAAGCATCATTTAAAAAGATAGAGGATTATCCCGAATATGGGGGATGTTTGTAAATAATCGTGAGAGCGGAGAATGACACAGGAACACTCACACAGAGTATTACGGCTGAAAATTCACAGGCCCCCGTGCCAATGGCGGCATACGGGATCTTATCTGTGGAGATCCCCGCTTCTTGGAACACAGAAGATGCATAGAAGTATATCTTCATGGGGAAAAGAAGGTTTAAGTTTAACACTCAGATTTCTGAAGTTTCCGGATACTAAGTGGATTTAATAAAGCATTCGGAAGTTTGAAACACCACGAGTGATTAAATACCGCGGAAGCCGCTTAACGACTTGTACGGCCTACGAGCTTACAGTCTGGTAAATGTGACCTATGACAAGCAGCTAAAGGTCAGTTACTGGATTTTGCAATGCTTCCAAACAGAACATCTGCTCGAATGCACAGTTTAATGAAAAATGACATTACTTTATTTAGCAGACACTTTTATCCAAAGCAACATACAACTGTGAAGGCAGAGTCAGCCAGCCCCCGGAGCGATTGGGGTTAAGGGGTTTGCTCAGGGTCCCAACAGTGAAATCATTCTGCCAGCGCTGGGATTTAAACCCATGACCTTGTGTTCACAAAAACAGTGCCCTTACTTACTGAGCCACACACATACTATCTTTTAAAAAAATCCTAAATGCTGGCAGAATTCACTCTGTCCTATGCTGACCTTTTCTGCAACTGTCTTGCAGAGGAACCAAGTACAAAAAGGTGCTCTTTAACTGAACCCTAAATGGACCGTCACCCAAACAGGCATTTGAAGCCAGGACCTGATGCTGAACCAACTGTGTTATCCAGGCTCTGAAAATACTTTCCCCAATTCAGTTTTCTGTCCCTCAATGTCCCAGTGCCAGTTCACTGAGTAGGCTACTTTACTGTAAATGTGAGCATGTCTCCGTCCCCTGCACCCTGCCACACTCTGACTGCCACTTACCGCATCATTACCACAGAGCTGCATGGCGCTGCTAACGACCATAACAGAGCCAAGCTGCCAGCGAACAGCCCGGTCTCGGAGCAGCTCCCATGGACTCCTGGGCCTCTCCCCCTTGGCTACGGCCTGTTCCTGCAGTATCTCAACCATCTCGCCATCGACGGCAGCAGGGCCATGCAGCTGCTGCAGAGCTGGACGGTGGATTGGCAGAAATTCAACACTTGCGGATGCATAAATTCCCAAAGCATGCAGTAACCCTGGACGTACCCTAGTTGGCCTCACCCCTGATGCAGGCATCCTTGTCTGCCCTGTCGATCAGGAGGTACCGGGGGCTCTCGGGGCACCAGGGCAACGTAAGCAGCTGTATGAAGCCTGGGACTGCAGCGCTCCCCAGGAGGAACGGCCAGCAAGCCTGACAGCCCAGCAGCTCCCTGTTGGGAGACAGGCTAAGCACCATCACAGGTCCAACTGTGGCTGAGGAAGACCTCAGACCCCAGAGCTCATTTATACAGTGTGTCATACCTCACTGTCCTACAATGATTCTTAGACAAAGCTCCACACTGAATGGAGCACTACTGGAACAGCCCAGACAATGGCAAATAAACAAAAAAGTTTTTTGTCAAATAGTATAGTAAAACAATAAATAATGTTTTGTGTCTGGATTGATCAGTCAGGGATTGACTGAAGAACATGACAGGGAAACCTCAGGATAAACTAATCTACTGTGGTTTGAGACTCCAAGACTCTAACCTTACCACTGACGACAACAGAAGTTCTCTTTTTCTCACAGTGACCCCACAAAACTGCATGTGGCTGCGCGGACCCGTGGGCATTTCTCAATACTTGACCGTACTGGTGTTCTCGTGCACCTGTTTGACATCATCTTCCATTGCCGAAGACCAGTTCCAATGCTCAAGACCAGAAGTAGACAGGGCAGTAAAAATCCTCAGCTGTTGGTCTTGCTCCTCCCCAAATATCAAGGATACATCGGTTGCATCCTCGCCACGAATCATTACACTCCAAGTTCATTCTCAGGAGGTAAGTTAGCAAGACTGGTCTTGCCAAGACGACAAGTACAATCTTTGCGTTCTTGGTATTAAGAAACACCCTATGTATTACCCTGCAGGACCACATGTGACCACACAGGCTGTGTGTGACCACTGAGGACTGTGCATAAGCGTCCAGACCTACCTCAGACCCACCACCTGTCCCAGCACCACGCCAAGGGCCGTGAAGACACCAGATGACAGGGCCACAGCCCCCCTCAGATGTTTGGGAGCGCTCTCTCCGAAATACATGGGCTGGATATTCATGCTGACTCCTGCAAAATGGGGGTCAAGGTGGACAGCCGAATGATCAGCTTCGCCACACATCGGTACAATCAATCATTGCAAAGTGGAGTAATGATTTTCAGAGGCTGAGCAAACTGGTGGATATTTAACTCCATTTCTCAAGCGGGAAGCGGCGTGTTAATGACACTTGTTACGACACACTCAGCTGGCCTCAGGTCCATGCCTAACACACTGAGAGACATACCGGCGTTGATCCCTATGAGGAGGCGGCCCAGGACGATCATCTCAAAGGAGCTTGAGGCTCTGCTTGCGACCGACAGCACACAGCTCAGTCCCAGAAACACATTGTTCATCAGCAGCGACCTCTTCCTGGAAGCGAGAGTACAGCTCATGGTCTCACAGTAAGGGGGAGATGAGATATATCTCTGGGCTGGTGATTCAGAACCCAGATCTGTACCTGGACCATTAGGGAAGGCAATGCAGCGGCTGTCTGGCTAACTTGGTGTCATTACATGAAAATCAGACCCAGTGTTACCTTCCAAATCGGATGGCCATCGGTCCAGCAAGCAGCGCCCCCAGCAGGCCACCGAGAGAGAAGATCGAAACAACGATAGACCAAATCAGAGTCACTTGGTAGGACTCCAGAGCTACAGCCCAGCGTTCCCAGCTGGTGTCATTGATAAACCTGCAGATGTCCTATGAGGAAAGTGAGAGCAGGTTCACAGCACTGCTTGACGTTAGGACCTCTACCCCCCGGACTCAGCCTTACCGCAGTGGGCGCATTGATGATGGCGATGTTGTAGCCGTATTGAAATGTGCCACCAATAGCGGCCGAGCACACAGTCCAAGCCAGAGTCAGGCTGCCACCCTGTTGGCAGAAATGAGTAGCGAATTTTTCTAAGCATTGTGGAAATTATGATCATATTTATTTTTAATAAATTAAGGGTCCCAAATTATGAGTTCCACTCCTGTGAGTTGCACCCAGGTTTGGTTGTCTCAGATAGGCCTATATTTCTGGACTGTTTCTTATCTTAAAAATGGATATACATCAGGGATGGAAGTCATTCCTTGGCAAGTCTGAGTCAAGTCACAAGTCAAAACATGGCAGTCCGAGTCAAGTCTTGAGTCATTTGCCCTCAAGTCCAAGTTGAGTCTAAGTCTTTCCAGGATTTTTGCAGTCAAGTCTCAAGTCATCAAGTTCTTACCTATGTCAGTTTTTAGTTTTACCTTTAGCGACTAAAACTTGCTGCAGCAAAAACCCACCACAGTATGTCCTAAGATACATTCTTTATAGGCATAGATGGGTTGAAATGAGAGTGTCCACTCACGGTTGCCCTCACACAGTTTTTATGTCCGTATACATGCAGAGAGTGATGCATCTTTCTAATAAACTTTCTCAGGAGACCATGCATTCAGCCAATGGAAAATGCAGACAGCAGAGTATTAATACACACAAAAATTATAAAACTAATGTTATGGTATCCAAAGGGGGACTATAATCTCAAGTCTTCTCGAGTCATTGGGTCCAAGTTGGGTCCAAGTCCCGAGCCATTGCCCTCAAGTCCAAGTCGAGTCTAAGTCATTCCATCTATTGTGCCGAGTCGAGTCACAAGTCATCAAATTTGTGACTTGAGTCAGAGTTGCGAGCAAGTGACTTGAGTCTCCACCTCTGATATAAGTACCACATGAAAGGTTACTCTCTTAATCTCTTTAACCAACATTCCACTCCCAAAAGTAATCCCTTCTAGAAGGAGTTTCAACACTGCTGGGAGTCTTTGATAATAAGCGTTTCTATGGAAAGTGGTATCCAGGTTCGACTGTTTTGACTGTTGGCGCCGTTTGATACTATTCAGCGCAAACGCGGTGCAGTTCTCTCCAGCTTCACAAACATCTCGTCGGGATATGCGATCGCAGGTTGAAGAACGTTAAACTGTTAAAATGTGAACCGACTGGCATCGCTATTCTCGTCATTCAGCCGCCAGTAACAACGTGAGTAATTAACCTAAACCACCCTATTCCTTTAAATTTATAAAAAACAAATACAGTACCTTTTTTTCCAGGTCACCATTCATCTTGTGCCGCAGTTTGCTTTTAATGTTATTACTGTTACTTTGTAGGTAAAGCAATGCATGTAAACCTGGCGAGCCTGCGCAAGTTTCGTGTCTTTTTCACGGCGATTACCGACCGGTCTTCTGTCCGGACTGTCGGTTTTGAGGCGGTGCCTGAGTGTGTGTATGTCTGCGTGTGCGTGACGGACGGGTTTTATTTTCCGTATGTGTAACGATAAGAAACACAACTGGTCGATGAAACTTTTAAAAGGTGAAACAACACAACTAAAGAATAAAGACTGATCACGCAGTTGTCGCCCTTTAAGTTTATTCGGTGTGTGCTCGGAGTCTTTATATGGCTTTCGATCCAGTTTAAATACTGTATGGACTGCAGGTAAGCTCCAATGGGACACTTAGTACACGAGTCGTACGGGTCAAAAGACTCTTTACCAGTGACAATGCTGTAGGGGGCGCTACTGAACTAAATTTAAAACCCACTCCAAGCAGGTAGTGATGGAAATGTACTGGTCTTCAAAATAAATCGTTAAATATATATCATATCTGATTTATCCATGAAATGCATCTATGTCAGATATTTGAAACTTTATATTGTTATGTGCCCCATTTCAATCAATATTCATAACCTCAGTAACTTAAGTGGTCATTAAACAAAAAATAATAAAAGTAGCAGGATAGGTTGATTGGTGTGTCTAAATTGGCCCTGTGGTGTGTTGGTGCCTGCCCAGGGTTGGTACCCGCCTGCACCCATTGTTCCCGGAATAGGCTCCGGGCCTCCCCCCTCGGCCCCAGTTGGGATTGAGCGGTTTCAGAAAATGGATGGATGGACATATATATATGCGCCTTTTTTCTATCAATATGAAATATGTATCACTGTTATTTTACATATTCATAAAGATTAAATTTGTCTTTAGGATATATTACTAATTTGTCTGTTCAGCACCTGAGTCGAGACATTATTAAATTTTCTGGGCAAAGTTTCCCTGAAGTGGTGGGTTTTTAACCCGTTAAAGAACATTGCGAGTGATCTGAAGTATTGCCGGTTGACACAGTAGCGGTTTAGTAGGCTACAGTTTTCAAATCTAATCTTTAAACTGAATAAGGTAAAGGTGTTATAATGTCTGGCCCTGAATGCAGTTTGCTGTTCACCTGCCGCAGGTGTGGCTGCCTGCTCTCAGTCTGATCTCTCTGTCTTGGTTTGCTGGTCTCCCGACCGTGTTTACTGGGTCTTTACTTGACGCTTGAGTCGCTCGTAGCTGCTTCAGCGACGTCCCTCGCAATCAGAGCCCCCAGTCCTGTCAGCGCTGAGGACTTACCCACTTACCCACTGAAGAGTGTCCTCAGGACCTTGGGGAGTGTCCCCAAGTCCTCAGAACCTGCTTAATGAAGTCTGGTTTTCTTTGCCTATAACTGCTGATTGAATGTACATAGTGTTACAGATGTGTGTTGTCCTGTTATAGTGTAATCGGGAGGTGGAAACTTACAAAAACACCCCCTCGCTCCCCTTCCCCACACAAACACAAACATAACTCTGACCACTCGTGAAAATATCTCTGTTTTGTCAAATCGAATGTGTTTTTCCATTAGAAATTATATTATCAACATAATGCATGAATTTCGTAATTTCCTAGGATTTTGTATGTCCTGCTTTTGCTTTAATGGCACCTGAGCTGGCATAGGCTGTGCAAGACGTGTGCAGTATGATTTGAGGACATTCCAAAGATCATCTCACTGAGTACTTGGCTGTCTGGTTCTTCAGGTGCCCTCCTAAGTGTGCGATGGGCTTGAGGTTAGGTGACTATGGAGGAAAGCCCATGACGGTCGGAGCTCCTCACTCTTCATAGTGCTCGCAAAGTTTTGAGGTATGTTCATTATTATCCTGATGCTGTATGAATCCTTCTCCACAAAGATCCAAACCAGAGGGTAACAGACACACACACACACACACACACACACACACAC
>JAODKC010000044.1:22007178-22029453 GCA_026777985.1 Mormyrops attenuatus | reverse complement strand
CTGTATGAATCCTTCTCCACAAAGATCCAAACCAGAGGGTAACAGACACACACACACACACACACACACACACACACACACACTTATCCGACAGTTTCTCATGAACCGAAGGATGACATCAAGTGACCTTCAAAGGGAATGGGAAACATTAAGTGCAGGTGTGAAGTGCACTGCTAGGACAGTTTGTAACAGGCTCCTAGAAGCACAACTGAAAGGCCATTAAGTAAGGCAGAAGCCCTTCATCAACAAGACGCAGGGAAGAGCCAGGCTGGAGTTTGCAAAAAAAATGTATATTTTACACAGAAGCATACACATAAATTGAGAAATGAGTGAAACTGAAATTTTTGCCGTGGCCTCTTAATTTTTTCCAGAGTTGTTTGTGGCTTGTGTTAGTCATTTTAATGTGTAATAAATCATTGTAAATGTAATGACATGGTGCTGATCTGTCCATAACTTTTACCGAGGGGAACCCCTCTCTCACTTTGCACCCCTAGAGGAGAGAGAAGCATAGAGTCATCTGTGTATGGGGATATGGGGTGGGGGATAGAAACCTGTGTCCATGTCCAGAGGACTGTGGGTTTGAATCTTATGACCAGCAGGATAATCATACCATAGCTGGACCTTTGAGCTGGGTCCTTAAGCCACGTGCACCAGGGGCACCGGAAGGTGGCCGACCCAGCGCTCTGATGCTCACGTATATGACGGATTTTGACAAAAGCAGAGTCTGCTACATCAATGTAAATGCAAAGAGAGGGAGAGTATCTCTGCACACTTTGACCTCATAAAGGCTCTGGAAGCACAGAATTAAATTCACAGGTAGTGCAGTTTGCCTGTTTTTCCTGATACCTCCCGTTATCATGTTAAAATATATTATCTTAGGTCTTCTGGGCAAATTCATAATCCCAGAGTTGTGTCCACTAAACCTAATATTAGATTATATGAATTCAAATATATTCTATGACTTCCTGTCTGCTATCTGATAACAAAAAAGAGCAAAAAAAATTCTCACTACTAATTTTTCACTACAAAGACAACTAGGGTATTTATGTTTGAGTGTGACTTTATATGAAATCCTGATGTTATTTTCACATACAAATGACAATTAATGATTTTTGAGTAAAAAAAATACCTCACGTTTTGTGTGGATATTTTATCTATTTGACCTGTTTTCCATTTCGTACTATTTTTATGGCAACAAATTTCCTCCTGTGCCTTGTTCTTGCCATGAAAATTAAAAATAAACTTCTCTTTGATCTTTTTTGTCCTATTTTCTGTTTGATACTATTTTTATGGCAATAACTTCCTCCTGTACTTTGTTCTTGCAACGAAAATTAAAAATAAACTTTCCTCTCCTCGTCCTCTAACTATATTTCCGCTGGATCTTATTACGTTTTAAAAAGTAATCCGCTTTCTATACATTAAAAATTAAAACGCAGCACTGACAGCATATCCGTCTCTGCCTCCGAACTGACGCAACTGATTCTTCAAGTATAGCCTGTAAGTCCACAGGGTAGACTCAGTACAGTTCCGAGCCTAGAGGTTCAAATCCAGTCCACATCTAACGCATAAAGGTAGCATTTCTACGCCAAAGTGGTCGAGTATTTTAGTACTGTCAAGTGATTCGCTGGTGATCAAGCTAATTTGCAAAAATACGTGTTCGCTTCAGCAATACGGTAATGTGTGATCTGGGGTGTATTTAGCAGAAGATGGTTTATGAAACCTTTTTAGAGCAGGAGTCAGGGAGCAAGATCAGCTTCATAACGATCGCATCGCGCACGCAACCGGAGAAGAGCGATCTGAGATAGGGCAGATGACTAAGGCGTATCATACTCACACCAAAACCCTAATGATAACTGATACTTCTTTTTAGGTTTCAATCGCAGCCACATCGCTACATGGCCCTTATATAAAAGCCTAACTTCTTATGATTATAACTATATTAACAGTAACAATAGAATTCCCTTGACTCAAATGTGTGCGTGAATTGAAGCTTAAATTGGACCGGCTATTAGAAGAAAAGAAAAGTAAAGATGTCTCGAGAAAACTGGCCTTGTTGTTAAGTATTTTAGTTATTCTTCGCACAGTTGGAAAAAAAATAAGTGACGGCGTAGGAGGCGGAAAACAATACGCTAAACTTCATTCATTATTACCGCGCGTCTCTGTTAGCCCCCGGGGGCCCCGGGCCCCGATGTGACCGTCGCGGATCGCTGTCCGGCGGTCGGGCGGTGCTGATTTAACCCCACGCTCGCCATTCCCATCTGTCCTGTGCACTTTCGGGCTGACTCTGCACTTGGCCGTAACTTCATAGACACAGCATGTCGTGTACCGTCCGGCGGCTTTCCGCCAAAGGGCCCTTTGCGATTTTAATTGGTATCAGTACGTTTATAATTACTCGCATGGCGATGAAGCGCTACCTTCCAGGAGATTCATTAATCGCTCGGCAGTTAAATTAATCAGTTTCACAGTTACCGACGTCAAATAAGGAGATTGTGTCCTTCATCATTTCTCCTAGCTCTAACGCCACTTCTTCATGTAGGCCTATATATTGATAAACCTACCAAATTTTCAGCTTCATGGTGATTATTGTTCAATAATTCATTTTCGAAGAGGTGCAAATCAGTTGTGTTGTTCGTATTTTGTTCACTTTGATAACCTTGATAAATGTATAGGCCTATTGTAGCCTAATAACAAAATAAGAAAATACAGTGAAACCTTTTCGGCGTTTATAAGTATTCAACCCAATACCGATACAGGTATAATCATGATTTACACAGTGATGGACTGAGATTCCGTCCAGGGTGTGCCCCCGTCTTGTGTCCTGATCCGCTAGGAGACATGCCGCAGCGCCCCCCCAGGACGAGAGGGTGGCAGATGAATTGATGGAATGGGGGCAGGTGTGCATAGACAAGCCGAAAATACAAACTAGCGGTAGGAAGAATCAAGGTAGCCAGAGTTTTACTTCATTTTTTAAAATTATTTATTTATCAGATGCTTTTATATAAAGCGACGTACAAGTAGGTTTTGACAGCACGTTAAATATTTAAACTTAAGCACTTTATGTGCTCAGGTTTAGAGCAGGCAGCGACACGCGATTTGATTGTATATCTAGAAATAAAATTCAAGCAAAAAATCCCTGTAGGGTTTTTGCTGTTGCGCCTTATTGATAATGCTTCAGCCGAAGTGCTTGCTTATAGACAGGGTCTAAAATATATACATAACAATACTGTCCGTGTATGTGTCTGACACTGATAAGTAGCCTAAACTATATTGAAAACCTAGAGGAGTTGTGGAAGTGCTGAACGGGATCGTAATGAAATTTATTCTTGTGGGATGGCACATCAAGGCAAAAAAACAAGCTATTAGTGGGTTGAAATGCAATTAAGATTTAATTACGATAACATATAGGCCTAGGTAGGGTTACAGGATTGTAATACCTTGTACTAAGATAAATAAAACTGTACAGGTGATATGTATGCGCTAAAATCGGTGCAAATGGAAGCGATGGAGTGAGGTGAGGACGTTGCAGTGTCCTAAAGACTGCCGCAGGCTGGGGGTTCCGTTGCGCTCCAGTCTGGTGTATTTTTTGCCTGTGGGGTCATCCCCCGCCTCGCTTACGTGCCGCACACGCAGCATTATAACCTGCTTCCCCCAGTAGTCCCCGAAACGCAGGAAAGGATAGTTTTAAGCTGTTTTATGACAGTGGATTGTAATAATCGGCACAAACGGAGCGGATCTGCTGGGTTCGCTGGTGCATGTCAATGAGAGGAGGACAGATCACGTTGGATCCGGAGGAGTTACCCGCCCGACAACTTAACATTTAACAGGAGCAAATCCGACACGCATTCAACACCACAAACTTGCGGGACACTTAAATGGACCCAGTGGTCCTGCCGAAGGGGGTTAGGGGAAAGAAAGGAAGTTCCGTAAATGGCCAGTCTTTAGGTACTTTAAGGTGAGGACTTTAACTGCCAAGTCGCGCTGCTGTGATGGACGCCAGGTTGTCGGAAGAGGTTTTTAAATGACTAAAAGCGTCGAATAAGCGCACCAGACATACACGCACGCCACCCCCATGTTCCTGGAGTAACTGCGAGCTCCGTGCCAGATCATCAGGTGAAGACAGGGTTTCAGTCCACACCATGAAGCGATTTCTCTGGGATGCGATCTTCCTTCTTACCGGTGAGTCAGCTTTACTTAGTAGATCAGCTGAGTTTAGTTCAGTGTTTGGGACTGGAAACCTTGTGAGCAAGAGATTACTCACATTTGCATGTTATTTCCAGTGCATGTCAGCGTTAGCGGGGCAGCAGGTTAATGAGATCAATCTCACGTGTAAAAAAAATTAAAATCAAAGTGCGGGATCCGGGGGTGTAGTTTGGTTACTCGGCACAGAAATTACGTTTTCCTGCGCCAGTCATTCTGCTGAGGAACGCTGAGCGGTAAAAAAAAAAAAAAAGCACGCGATGGCCGCAATAAACACTGATACGAAGGTGACTGAATCCTAATCCTACCGATATGTCAGATAGGCCCTTCCCGTTTTCCTTTCTTTTGACACACGTGGACGGTGTCTGTCAAACTATAATTAATGCTTCTCCTTAACATTTGTCATTGCTTATTGCGTTCAACAGCCCAGTTAGCCTAAATTTAAGTTTGTTTTTTTTTTTAAATCATATTTTTGATGAACTCTCCTTAGTTCGGTACTGGACAGTGTTCTTTTACGTTCGTTATCGTAGGGCTATTAATTAATGATAATATTTTATTTTTTACTGTTTAATAATTATTACTAATAATAATATTTTCCTTGTTTGATGTAGTTTTGATATATAGGGAGAAATGCGTGGTCCGTTACTGGAAAATCCTACACAGGCATTCAGATACAGGTATCTTAAAATGTCCCAAACGAAAACCACACGGGGGAAGCAAACAGCAATTTCTTTATTTGATTGATCATTTAATCGAGTGCTACTTTTGTTTTATTCTTTGCTTATGGCAAAACACGTAAATATGCTGAACCCTGCAATCTTTTTAAAATAAAAATGACTATTAAAGAGAGTTAATGTAACGTGATCATTGTTAGCAGCTTAGCAGAGCTAATAATATACATGGAGCCAGATCGGAAAGGCCTTCTTACAAGTATCTTGCTGTTCAAATACATTACATGCAAACATGTACTGTTAATAAGATCCTTCAAATAAAATACTTAGGAAATATTTTTGATATGATCACTGAATGTTGCTGCCAGTGTTTGGTTGAATGAGATGTGATTCTTAGCGGGATGCGATTTGAGTTCTTACTCTGGTTGATTATGCCATTTCATTTCATATAATCAATTCATATTCATTCAGTTAGCTTAGTATATTGGGTTTTCACTGGTATCCTGAACCCTAGGCTGCCTGGGTCCATCCAGGCCTTTTCCACAACCTCGACTAGGAAAAGCAGTTGGATGATGGTTGGATAGATTGTGTTTTTGCTCTGTCTTTAAAATTTTAAAGCTGAAACTTGTTTGTCTTTCTTTCTGATATCACCAGGGTCTCTCTTTACTTATGGACAGCTCCAGGAAAATTCCACATCAGCACCAGTAAACTGTAAGTCTGACAGTGTCATGTCTGTTCTGTTAATGAAGGGTGTCTATGCCATTTTGGAGCAATACTACAAATACACTTAATAAAAGTTAAATAGAAACAGTATTAAATAAGGAAATATTAGTTTGAGAAGTTCTTAGTTCACAACAGAAGTTATCCCCAAAACTGCAATTAAAAATGCTATATGTCATCTGCTCTGTGTCTTGTGACTACCCTGAGGTTCCTGACTCCTTTCTGTTTGGAAGATGACATAATGAAAGGATTAAGGAGTTTAACGTTTCCCTGCCCCGATCTAGTTTCTCTACGAAGTTTTAGGACGTTCAAGGCCTAGACATGCGCAGACACACGCTTTATGAACTACGGCGAGTGATTTTTGTACCATTTATATAATTAATTGTCTCAGCTCTGGAAAAAAATTACTTTTTGAGAAAATGCTAACAGATGTAGAAAAAGGAAGAATGGGAGTGAGTTGAGAAGCCAGCGATTCTGTAATGCCTGACTTCATTTAAATGCTTCCTGTCCTCAGAGTGCCAAAAATTAGATGGGGGAAAATAAAGACAAACTAAGACAAGGGTGAAAGTTGGTTAGCCGGGGCAAGAATAGAGCCCACTTGAAAGGTTTGCAGAGAAAATTGAAAGACAGCTTTTCTGTTGGCTGTGTGCCAAGGTCCTGATGGAAATGGACGCGGAGTCACTGAAATGCATTTTCCTTTATAGATGTATCTGCTTTCATGCATCCCACCATTTCCAAAGTGTCTCTGAATGCCAGTTTGTGACAGTCGGGTGCTTTGGAAAGGACCCCTGGCTCATTGTTGTTGCAAATCACTCTCATCCTTTGTGATTCCTCATGTTATCCCCTTAGCTGTCCTATAGTATTAGTGACAAGAGGAAAATCAGGCCCTTCAGATTATAAAAGGGACTTTAGAAGTTATAAGTAGAAAAGTTAAAATGAACACAACCCCCAATCTTCCAAAATAGCCCTAGCCCAACAAAATATTTAACTTCTTGCACAAAGCCATTGAAAGCCTATCGTTCAGGGTCACGCTGGCTTCTCCAAACAGCCCCCAGGCTCCTGTCTGCTGTTCAGTTGACTCTTCAAAAAGTGATTGATGTGTGGTACCAAAAGCAGACTCTGGCCCGTTCGAGATGAGCCCAGTTCAAGTTCTGCTATTTCAGGTCCTTCATATTTCAAATGCTGTCTTCTATGGGAGCACAAATATTGCAGCTCAAAAAATAAACATCTGGGTTTGTCAAATTTCAGAGCAAGACTGCAGCCACCTTATGTCTTCATGAGGAACCTGTAATGAGCTCTGAGTTTTTAGTTTTGCTGGGGGCTGCATGCTGTGGTTGGTCAGAGGAATGGATCTGATGCCCTCATGCGTAGGATAACTGATACTCTGTTCAATATGCACCGTTTATCGTCATTATCATCCACCTATTTATTTATCATTTATTTATCTATTTTATACATCACAATTGTTTGTTTATTTCTATACAGAGATGTTGTACTGTGTGGTTGTGAAATGTTCAGTCTCACAAGCAAATCCAAACAAGTTTTCTGAATCTAAATCCTAAAACCTAAAAAGATATCTTGCATCATCTCTGTGCAGCCAGTTCCCCATCTGCATGACCCATACCCGCCTCTCTCTTTACCTGCCCCCCCCCCCCCCCTGTATGATCCATATCCAGCTCTCCCTGTGCCTGTCCCCCACTTTGCATGATCCATACCGGTCTTTCTCTGTGTCTGCTCCCCCGGATGATCCATACCCTTCTCTCCCTTTGCCTATCCCCCACTCTGTATGATCTATACCCTTTGCTCCCTGTGTCTGTCCCGTCAGTGTATGATTCATACCCGTCTCTCTCTGCGCCTAGATGATGCAGCTTGTTACTCTCTCAGTATCTCCCGTTGGTGTTTGGCGCTATCCAGCGTGTCACTTCCTGTCACCATCCAGGGATACCCCAGCTGGTTTGTCCCTGTCCTTCGTCCTGAAGTATGCAGTTCATTTGTCTTCTCACAGACCCGCTGGCAGCTGCTGTTCACTCTCACTTTGGGGACTGTCCAGATTCTCACAGCCAGTTCTGCTTCCACGGGACCTGCCGCTACCTGGTGCAGGAGGACACCCCAGCCTGTGTGTAAGTGCATCCAGACAGATGACCTCAAATATTCTTTCAGAAACATTCTTCTAATTGTTGTCTATAAACTTCATGGATTAAGTGTTGTTAAATGAATACGCCCATCTGTGATGTATCCCAGAGTGTAGAATCATAGGGGTTTTTCCTATATCTCCATTCCAGTTAGTTGGAAATCTTTAGGTTGTAATCGTTGAACTAATATGTAGGGTTTGCATTACAGCACCGACATGTCTGAATGGGCTGGCCTTTGTGCATTGGTGCTGGACGTTATTTACTGAGTTTCAGCTTCTGGAGCCCAAGCCCAGTTATTTAAAACCAGTTTTCTGGCTTCCCAGTAACTGATGCATTTTCTTCTCGCATCTTTTTTCCATGCTTGCTACTATATTCTCAAACGGTTCCATGGCTCCTCACCGCCCCACCACGTCGCGGGACTCTCCCACCCTGGACTGTAGGTGTCATGCTGGCTTTGTGGGGATGCGCTGTGAGCATGCAGACCTGCTAGCGGTCGTGGCAACCAATCAGAAGCAGCAGACGGTGGCCACGCTGCTGGTGCTGTGTGTGATTGGCTCTGCGATGCTAATACTCTGCTTTACCCTTGTTCAGTAAGTACACACTAAATCTTGCTGCATGTGCACACATTCGCAGAGGTCTTGAAATGCACACTGATACTGGGTCTGCCCCCCACCCCCCAGCTGGTGCTGATACACACTGCCCATGTCATTGTGAATCTTCATCTCCTTGCTTTCGATCTTCCTTCACCACAGCTGCTGTCGAAGGCGGGGACTCTGCAGCCCAGGACGTGCTGTGCTGCGATGCCGTACTGAGAAAAACAGCGGATTCCTGGCGGACAGCGCCTCCTGCTGTCCTTCTGAAACAGGTACTTCACGTCGATCTCGTCGATCATGACACCTTTCGCCTAAGATGCGTTTGCTGTTATTGGCTTTCTGTTTTGCTGAGGATCCATCGTTTAGTTAGCCTGTGTAGACAGGCTTTAATTAGAAATGCCATTGGAGGTTAATTTTAAGGTATTCCATCATCCGCCTCCGGGGCTAATTGTCAGCCAGCAGGTCTGCATTAGCGGCTTCCAGCTTCTTGTCTGATTAGAGGTCTGTGCACAGTTGAAACTACTCGACGGGACCCATCTGTTTTCACAGAGTGCATGTGGATGACAGGAGTGTGCAAGACCCGGGGGAGTTTGGGCCAGTTTAGGGCCAGGTCATCTTTCCTCTGCCTGATTAATACTCATTAAACACCCTGTTGGCACCCAAAGAACTGAAAAGTCACCATTGAACTTCTGTACACGACAAGTGTAATTGTAATGGTGCAACGACATGACGGACAGTGTTTGGCCAAACCAGCTCTCCTCTTCCTTTAGAAACATCTTGCATGTTTGTTACCCTTGGTATCACCCCCCCACACACACACACACACGCACACACAAACACACACACACAGAAAGTTCTCCTCAGACCACCATTTCTGTGCTGTAACCATATCTATGCTGTAGTTATGAACAATAAAAATCTTCATTAGATGTTTATAATTTGGGCACCGTTTCTGACCCCTGTTCATACCTAGGGTGACCTAATCCATGTCCGGACACTATGAGCTGCTCCAGGTTTTACAAGCTGCTGTAAAACTGAAAGGCTCCCATGCTCGGCTAAATTGTTCGGTTCGTCTTGTTCTTTTACTAGTTTGTTTCCTTGATTGAAAGACCGATTCAGCTGATTCAGGTTAACATTAGAGAAACATGCAAGATTATAGGAGACTGACCAATCAGCACTCAGCAAGAACTCGGTGCTTAAGTGAAATATGGGTCCATTTTAGTTGAAATGGTTGACATGGTAGTTTACAAACCCTGACATAGCTCAGTGTCCTTCTGACATGGACTCGGTGGTCACCCTATGTATCCCCATTTCATGTCTATTGATCTACATGTCCTTATTGATCATGTTGAAATATGACCCATGTGGTTTGCCATATTGTCCCGTCTTGTGACGCACATGCAGCTCCCGGGGTCTTGTTTGAGCCCTTAGCTGCCACATTCTCAGAAGGGCATAGAACCTGTAATGTTCATGAGCGAACATGGACATGTCTTTTGTGGATCTTTGTCATACTACCTGTTCACTTAAAAAACATAAAAAAGAAATATAAAACAAGCTAAGGATGTGAACGTCAACTGGGAGGCGGAATGCAGTCAGTTACTGCTTGCAGATGATTTTTCTGTTTGTTTTATCTGAAACTAAGAACCAGTTACTGATTCTCACCCATGTGCTTCTGACTTTCTTTCTGCAGTAGTGTGAGAGCTTCAAACTCATCAGTAGTTTGAGAGTTTTCCTTTTTTTTTCTTTTTTTTTTCTTTTGGACCATCTGAATACCCTCAAGCGTCCTCCTCTGGCTCCCCGACCCTCTTGCTGAAATGCCACTTCAAGGCTTCAAGGAATTTCTATGGATGCAAAACCAAGCCCCATGTCAGAAGTCCTGCTCATGCAGATAGACTAAGATGAATTTGGCTTGGAGGCTCCGCCTCCCCGTACTAGAGAAGAGCACAAAGGACAGGAAGTGTTTTCTTATGCGGCCAGAATTATTTACGATCTCATTATGACTATACTGGAGACTGAACCTCAAGATGGAGGCTTTTCTTTGCATGAAAAAGACGTGGTGGGACAGCTGGAGAATAGTGGAGAGTGAAGAGGCAGGCAGACGGCATTGAGAGCTGCTGAAGTGATGTGTCTCCTCTCTGACGCGAACTGAAGGGGAAAGACTAACGGTTAAGCTGGACTGCAAGTGAAAAAGAGACTGTTCTGTATTTCAAAGAAATGCTTCATAACAGAGACCACCCCTGGTCCTCATTGTCAGAGAGTGGCTTCCACTGAGGAGGACCTGCTTAAGATTCAAGATGCAGCGATCCCCTCAAGGAAGATACCCACCACTGAAATTTCTTACCGTTTATATCCGTTGGTCTAAACCACGAGGCGTTGTGTTCGCCAGTAAAGATATGACGTTACATGCAGTGCTGATCCACCAGCAGTTATCATGATATTCAAGCAAGTTGGTGCTTTGTTTGACGAAACACTTCTACATTTATTTTTACCGTGTTTTGAAGTGTTTCTTGCGGCTTGTGCTGAATATTACGGAAATATGCATATTGTATAGCTGCAAAAACAAACTCTCTTGGATAAATAACGACTAGGAGAGACTGTTTGGTTCGATGGAGCTGCTTGTACATTCTGGTGCTTCCAAGACTCTTGAGTCACATTGGTGTTGTTTTAGTGGTTTTGTATTTATTTTAATTTCCATATATTCAGACGCTGTCGTTGTCTGTTCACACTGTACAACACACCTTTTCTAGTATATAATAACCCTCAGATGTGTGTGTCACAGGTTTAAAGTTTAATAATGAACTAGATTATTAGTAGAGTTGTTAGATGCATAGAAGTAAATATAGAACGGAAGTTTTAAATGTCGGTAAAACTACCCTGTTGGGCACATTTTGCCCAGATAACAGTTTAACAGAAAAAAATGAACCTTTGTACGGTGACTACTTTGTCAAAGATGACACTGCTGCTTTGAACAGGGCTCTGTTCACTAGTCAGATATACACTATAATTAAGCCCATGTGGCTTTTAACATGATGTGGACGCAAACTCATTCATAAGCAGATGCTGATATATTTGTCACTTTAAATCTGCACTTGCAACACTGAGACGTCGATATGCACTTTCACAAATGCACTCAAGGGGCGGCTGGTCTTACCGGTTACCGCACTGTTCGCGAACTGCACAGCGCATAGCCATAGCGCCGGGGTGGCAGTGAGCCCCCTGCTTTTCACAGAGACTCTGGTGGAAACGGTGTCACTGAGGTGTCATTTTTGTGTAAAGAACGAGTGTCCACATCTAACTGCTGTATGAGAGACTTGGATAAGAGAAGCTGAATAAGGGAATTTGTCTGCAGAAGCCTTAGTAAATTACAAAATCATAAAATTTATTCGTGCGACTAATTTTTTATTAGAAATTTCCAAGCGATTTCCTATTAGCATTTGGCTTCTCTGTGATCCTTTGTCATGTTTAAAGCTTGTTGTTGAATTTTCAAAGGGTTGGATGAACTTTGCAAAACCTTGGCTACAGCAAACCTGTCTGATTGGCAGAAAGTTTATGTGAAGAAAAAATATGATAAAAGCCCCACCAATCGGAAAAGGGATAGGATAAAGGTCCTTGTTATTTATCTCTCATTATTGACTCCTTGGCTATTTGGAAATCAATCAAATTTTCTGTTTGAGTGAAATATAAATGATTTAAAATAAATATGAATCCCATAAAGTTGATTAACTACCATATAAGTACAAACTGATCGTTTTTTTCCTTATAAAAATTTTTCAGAAATATGAAGAGAGAATGTCTGCCAATTTAGTTTAAAGCAAAGAGGTTTATTTGAGGCAGCACGCTATGCTAACTTGGTATGTTGTCAGATGCAAATGAATGAAACCGATATGAATTGTGTGCACTGCAATGGATGTTGATGTTCATTAAAAACTGCCGAATGAGACTCCTATTTACTGTATGTATTTAAAGGTATGAATGGAATGCAGGAGGAGGGATATCAAGCAGTAAGACTGTAAACGGACTGGGGAACCATCACTGTGAATGAGTCCTGATGCTCCCCCATGACAGGAAGACCTTGTCGAATGTCTGCCGCAGAAATGGTCATTGTCAGTGATTTGTGTGGCTTTCAAATAAGACTGGAAATTGTAAAGAGCCCCTTTCTCTGAGTTTTTGTCTGCATGCTTCTCCGTTCCCCGTCTCCATCACATCCACCCAAAGGCCATAACCTGCTTGCTTTCTCTTCATTTTCACCCATGTTTGGTTCAACTGTTTCAGGAGGGACACTCCAACCCGGGTCGAGGCTGCTGAAGGAGCTCTAGCTCTCTAAATATTCTCCTTTTTTCATGCTGCATTCATGCTTTGAATGGTTTGGCGGGAGCAGAGAGGGACGCAGCTTTCCAGTGTAAATACTTAATCAGCTTGCTGACTATTTATTCAGTGGATTTTTTTTTTTTGTTTTCTTCTGAGCTTTAGAATTTCAGACCATTAATCATTCACTCACATTCACCCCATCACGTCTTTCCCTTATACCGCATTCACATTTTGATTCTCTCCTACCCCTGCTCTCTCACTCAGATGTGCATTGCTTTTTCTTGTTCGATGATCCCCTCATGCGGGCGACCGTATTGCCGTGGAGCCTTTTAGAAGCCCCTGGCTGAGCTGCTAAGACCTGCTTTTGATGTCGGGGGCTCTTCAGAGCCTCTGTAGAAACGCAACAGACTTTTAAAGAGGGGCCGCAGCTAAAATCGAAGGGCAGTTCAGTTTGACCTCCAGTGCGGTGGAGGACACAGCCAGGCAGGGGAAGATCGATCGGTGGAAGGAACTGCCTCCTTGATACCTGACTCGTCACACGTGTACGGTTTGTCCCTGTGGCTGTGAGCGTATGGCCGGTTCTGGTCAGGGTGTGTACCCTGTGCTATATGGGCCCGCTGAGTCTGTCCCTGTCACCACAGCCAGCTAGATGGTGGACATTTACGGAATTAAGGTATTAGTGTAGAGATGTTTCCGTACCTCCCTCACTCTCATTTGTTTTAGTAAGCAAAAGAGGCAGCATTTTAGGCGTATATTAGTACATTATACACTTAAGGGATGAGGGAGGTATTTAGTAATGTATAATAGTTAATAAGACTGGTCTTGTAAGCCGTGTAAATTTCCTTATAAAACCTGAAATACTACCAGCTGCTCAGCTCAGTGAAAAGTAAATTTTAAATGGTTATTGTATTTTTTTTTCGTGTCCAATTTGGATGTAAATGGAAGTATAATATGTGCATTAAAATGTGGATTTTAAAACATTTTAAATCAACATCGTGGATTTTTACCTTTTTTAACTAAAACATTTTGTGTGTACAAAGAAAAATAAAATAATATTGCATGTATGATGTGTGTGAAGTTGCCTTGTACTGGCTTTTCATGAAGTATCCATACCAGGATTTGGGGGGGGGGGGGTTGGAGATTAGCACTGATGTGAAGCTGTAGTCATGCAGCAGGAGTGCGCCACACTGCCATCTACTGACTCAGTAATGAAAATAAGACCCGAATCAGTCAGCAAACATTTTCTCATGATGATATTATTGAAATGAATACGGCGACATTGTGGCTGCAGTGTTGTCGTGCAGCTTAAAGGCTAGTCGATGGGCTCATAGATGCCATGTCTGTCCTTTAATTTTACCATAAATGATAGATATAGTCCTTAATCATACACAGTACTAGCATCATGGTTCTCAGGGAATGATGTTTGAACATTAGGCTTTATAATGGCGGTCCTGCCTGTATGTAGGGAGCTTCATTACAAAGGGATACTGAGAGCGACATGCCATATGAACATGAAGTTATGTTTCACGTGTAACGTGGTAATATAATGGGTAGGTTTACAAAAACACAAGCTAGATGCCAAATGACGAATGGACAACCCTACAGAAGGGTCACTTAATACGATATCAGTCCACTACTACGCCTGCGAATGAGGAGAGACTGGGGCAGCGAGCCAACCAATGGCATGTCCAGGTGGGCCGGCTCAAAGTGCGGGAGGAGCGTCTGCAGAAGAAAAGCATCAGCGACAGTGTGCCGGGACACCATCGAGCACCGCCGCCTTCCGGCCGAACAGGAAGAAGCCGAGACCCGCGCCAGCAGCCAGAGCCGTGCAAAGGTAGCCGTTGTAGCTCATAAAGAGCAGCATGAGGAGATAGCTGAGCAGCACCTGGATGATGTGCAGTGTGGCCTGCAGCAGGTGACACAGGCTGAACATCTGCTGGCTTGGAGAAGAGGACAGAGAGGGGAATGACATTGCATTGCTCCACTGGTGCATGCAGTGACACTGCCTGTCTTTCACTGTAACATTTTCATGAAATTCAGCCATTACAAGAAATCCAGAGATTTTATCCTTGCCAATTGAGTGGTTTTTCCATTTTACTGGGGAAGGAATATAAGTGATGTGACTGAGGCCCTTGGTCTCCTTGTGAGCTCCTGCCCAAGCAGGAATCAGGCTAATTAATTACATTATGTGAAGTTTTTCATGCCCCCTCCAGGCCCAAGTCTATGAGAACTGGACATCTGAACTTTACTTTGTATTGAATTGCATCTGCAAATCCGGGCAGCTAATTGGGTTACTAGGACACAGCAGAGGGTGCATGCCTTCCACTTTCATAAAATACAAGCTGAATACACAAGACATGAAACTGTGTATAAAATAGCAGCCAGCGCCCCACCGTGAGCCAGGCCTGCTTACCCAGCCAACTGCTGCATTTCTGTCTGCACGCTCCCATCAGGCATAGGAACAGCTCCAGTGTCAGGGCCCGGTCCGGCCCGTCTCCCATGCAGCAGAACCTCACGGCCAGCCTTCAGCCCCTCAAAGAAAACGGCCAGCACAAACAGAGCGAAGCACGCCAGGGCTATCTCTACGGCAAACAGCGAACACAGGGCCATGTCTCGGTCTCATGTGCCGACGGTCGGTAGAGATCGGACATCAGGTCCAATTCTGGCTAAAGCTACACGCAGGAAGTGGACGGAAGAGCTAAGGAGGTAAACCGGCAAACCTGCAGGTGAACTGAGGACGAGGCCAGGGAACAGGAGCTGAAGGGCACGGCAGTCCAGGTGGAAAGTCATCTGCCGCTGAGAGGGAGGAGCAGGAGCCAGCAGATGCTGCTGAAAGCCCGGCTTTGAGTTAGTGCATGAGCCAGGGAGCCATTTACAGAAATACAATGCAAACATTCATTTATTTACTAATTTATGTTTTTGTCTCATATGAAGCAGGAGCCGAGGTGGTGGTGGTGGTGGGGGGGGGCTGTCTCTAGTGTGTAGAGAGTAGGGTTGCAAAATTCTGGGAATTTTCAAAGTTGGAAATTTTCCATGGGAATTAATGGGAAAAAACTGGAATTTTTCAGAATTGCAGGTTAGCCTACAACATGAAACGTAAATGTAGTTTAAAAAAAACATCTTGACAGCACTAATAATGATTATATTGTGTAACCAAGTGCTTGTAATTACAAAGTAAAGTGAAGTAATTATAGTATGTGTGCCTGAAAGCAACCCAAGATAAGAATCCACATCAAAACACACTGCTTATAAGTCATTCTATGCTGCATTATTCATACTGTTTGCTTCCTTTGCTGTATCTGATAGCTTCTCGTGGAGTTCAATATTTCTAAAATTCCCTAGCTTAACTTCCCATGGAAAGTTTTTTGGAATGTTTCCGGAAATTTTCCGCCCCCTTGCAACCCTACTTCCATGGAAAGTTCTGCCCCTTTGTAACCCTAGTAGGGAGACGGTCTTTTGAGCTGTTTTCAAAGTACTGTGCATCATCTGAAACCTGTAACTACAACCAATATCATTATAATAAATTCCACAAAGTGGTCTCTGTCCTCAATTGTGGAAAGGCTCATTTTTACAGTTTCACATATATACAGTTCAGGAACATATATAGATAAATACACACAAACATAAAAAATGGAACTAAATGTACGGCACAAAAAGCACACCTCCACACTTCAGTTTTATGCTGTAATGAGTCAATTAATTTATGACATGACAATGAATGTAGACATGCTAAGATAAAATATATGGGGATTCCATTAAGTTAATTAACTATATTTTGAATCACCAACCATTAGACTGTGGCTCTGGGTGACATTACTGAGGTCACTTCTGTGAATCCCAGAATGGGAGAATGTTGCAGAGGAGGAGATGGTGGTGTGGTGATCATTGAAGTGCTGTGACGTGTCCATCTTACCCTGAGGAGACAGAGACGAGGGCAGAGAATCGGACGAAATGATGATGGGCGTCAGCTGCAGCATGACGAAGGACCTGGACTGCAAGTGCATGTGATTAGCCATTCATCCTGACTGAAGATAACACTGGAGATAGACTGGGAAATACAAGGCATTAAACAGACCGCTTATGTTTATGGAGAGAAGAAGCCCACATCCCTCCTTTGAAAGGAGGTCATGTATAAACCTGCTGTCTGCAATATAGCCTTTGCTGCACAAAAACCTCCATTTTCCGAAAGCAGACTGGGCATGACACTGATCCAAATTGAGAAAATACCACAATCTAACAGAGACAGAAAAATGCAGCTGTAATCTGACCTTATGCAATTACCCAGCATCCCCTGGGCAGGAAAACAGCCCCTGTGAGGAAAGGACATAAATCAGGGCTCCGTTTGGTCCTGCGTGGGGTCAGCGACTGCCTCAGGGGGCTCGGACAGCAGACGGATTAGGAGTGATGGACTACAGACCCAACTGATGATGAAACCTGGGAGAAACTTACCCAAACAGGACTGACAGGTGGAAGGAGGTGCTTATTCGAGATGAAAGAACATGGAAGATGAAGTTACTCAATACACTCTGGCAGTAATATAGGTTGATAGTAAAATGTGATGAACAAACTACAGGATGGGACAGATCCCCTGTGATCCTGACTAGGTTAGGTTAGAAGATGGATGGTTCGATGGTTGGATGGATGGATGGGTGATCAGTAACTCTATTAACTGAAATAATTATTAACAAACAAATGAATCAGTTCACAATGTTAAAGAAAAGGTGTCAGCTTGAAACATTAAAAAGAGAATAAATTTTAGGTTCTTAAAAACTGTTATCAAGACAGCAGTTGATAAAGGACTCCTATCCAAAAAGTAGGGTACTGGAATAATTTGACCAGCTCTGTATTTTCATGTATTAATTTTTTATATTTTGATTTATTTTCAGATATTATTTAAAACCACTAAAATAGTGCATTTACAGACCGCAAAACCAGGTTTGCTAATTATTATGCACGGTGTCCAAGGGTCAAACACAGGTACGTGCCCGAACGAGTGAAAGTGCCCCCCTTTTATTTGAGGGACTCCTGCGGCAGGTAAATTTTTCAGAGGTTAAACATGTAAAAAAACAACAGACAGTGATGGATTTACACACACACACACACACACACACACAAACATATAAATTTCAAATAAACCACTTGACTGCTTACAGTGACATTGATGTGATACATTCCAACGAACACCTATACATCAGTTTAACATATGCATGATTATTATCAAAACTGCAATGTGATTGGGATTGTTCGTTTCTGCTTCACCAGCACCCATACATTATAAGCAGATTAGCTACAAACAGAATGGATTTAAATAAAACGAAGTGCTCACCTCTGATATGGCTATCTCCTAAAGCTTCTCTCACAGATCCGTATAAGTAGCAGATCAGGGTGTGATGCGAAGACTACGCTGTGCTGCGTGGACAGTCTGGTAAAGCGACACTGCGCTGTCTCATTATTGTTTCATTGCTGCCCTTAACTTGGCTCTAATCACAACGCAGAAGCCTGTGTTTAAACTGCCTCAAGCTTTTCTCCCCGTTTCTCCCGATCATTGGCCTGTCTGTCTCCCGCCAGTTGTTCGCTGTTCGACGCTCTTCTTCCCTCCCTCCTCATGCTCGGCCCTTCAGAGATGCGCTAACCCTAATCCAATTCCCAGGAAAAACACATCTATATTAGCTAATCATTGTAAGACCAAGGCTTTATGAATGTGCTGTTTGAAATGCCATAAAGTTAACGAATTACCAAACTAAACATATATCGCCCATTGTTTAAAAAGTAATGATATATAACAAACGACCCTTTATTATCTCATGGCTCGTTGAACAGGATGATTTAAAGTATTTTTCGTTGTATATTATATATACTTTGTGTACATATACCATTTCAAAGTTAAACTGATTGGAATTCATAGTTCTTGTTTTGATAATGTAAGGGATTATAATAATATTGAATGTTACATAACCCAATACCCAGAAGCGCACACAGGACAGGCAAGGCAGGCACCGGCCTGGGGCCCCCGAGCTGCGAGGGGGCCCCCGAGGCCGGGTGTATACGTAGTACATAACAAAAACAAATCTGCTTTATTTGTGTATTGTTTTTTACAAAAGTGAAAGGGTCTTGTATTTAGTAAATTATCTTTGTTGATATTATCAACTTACATTTTACAGTAAAATAAAGGTAATAAACTTTCTCTTGCCAGGGGAGGGGGAGTTGGAGGGCCCCCAGAGTCCCTAGAATCATCTCTGCCAATTCCAAAACATTAAATTGAAGTCATTGAAGGAAGGGCTGAGTTTTGCCTGATGGACCCTCATGCTGCATGTGTGCCACCTACTGGTGATTCTTGGTAAAAAAAACAAAAAACAAAAAAGGGGTCCAGCCTTTAGGGGGAAAAGGCCTGTTTTATGAGTAATTCATCTTCTTATTTCCATCCATTTATGATACCTGTTTAATTTCATTTTAGATAATCACAGCTGACCCCACGTTACCAGTCAGCACTAGTTCTATTAATGTGAAAAGTCTCTAAAGACACTTTAATAAAGACACTTTATTCCTGATCATATAATACCGTGGGATAGTATGGAATATATGTCTGGGGCTGATTACACTTTAATTTTATGCTTCACTTGTCATGACCAATACAAAATCAAAAGTGTTTAACAGGAGAACTTGACTGGACCCTTGATCTGACTGACTGTCCTCTGGACCTCCTGCATTGCACTCTGGCCATCAGCCCGCATCCTGCTTTAACCGTGAAGGCAGCTCGTCGAGGGACATTAGGCGATCCTCTGAGGGCACCTGCGCTGACCCCTCGCCTCCTCCTCTGTCCAGGAGGAATCCCCGAATGCCGAGGGAGCGCGCGGCCAGGTAGTCATTGATGTAGCTGTCCCCAACATGCACCACGCTGGCAGCTGGCAACCGGCACTTCTGCAGAGCCTTCCGGAAGATATCTGGGTTGGGCTTGGCTACCCCGGCTCCTTCTGAGGTCACCAGAAAAGAGAAATAGGGCAGAAGCCCATATCCATGCAAAATGCTTTCCAGGCGGAGGTCAAAGTTGGACACGACTCCCAGCTGCAGGCCCAGAGAGGCGCAGTTCTGCAGGGTTCGTTCAGAGTCACAGAACACCTGAGGGAAACACGGTCATTTTACCATGTCACCTGCTGATGACATCTTTGCCCAAACACAGAAATAACTGTAACAGTTATATTTCTGTAGTTTAATTCTACTTTATAATTACTTAACCATTGCTTAGCAGAGTCTAAACTTGTCTTACTAACTTATAATTATTCCTTTTAAGCATTTGTAGGGATAAGAATTGCACACATCCTGCCTGTGATGCCTCTTGAGGGGTTTCATACAACAGACAAGCATGGGTCCTTAACTGAATGCAGCCGCTGAGATGGCCAGCGCCACCTGCTGTCTCTTACCTCCCAGTTTTCCGGTCTGCTGAAGCCATGGTACAGATTGTGCGCTAACATGTCCAGGAGGACTTCGTCCCGCACACCGCACTGTAAGAATGTGTCTCGTACCACCCGAGCCCACCAGGCTTGCCCTCCAAGCCCCTGGGCTATGCCGTAGTTGGGGTAAAGGGCAGATTGCTGCCTGTATGCTCGACGGAAGGCGGTGTCCACCTCGGCGGGAGAGAGGGTTAGGCCGGCTCGGGTAGCCTCCTCGCAGTATTGCTGTCCCACTGACCTGCGAATACGCAGCAAAGTGTCCTTCACGTCCCACAGCACCAGACGCACTGCCCTGGACATTGGCACCCCTTAAAAAGGACAGAGTAAGCAAAAAGGACCTTACTGATTTGCAAGCTGTTATTTGTTCTATGTCTTCGGTGTGGTAAGTCGCGTAAATATTCCGACGTATGCAAGCGCCCTAAATTTTGGAAAGTTATATAAAAAACATTACCAAACACGTAAATGTAATTTCTCTGCTAATCAAATGTACTAAATCATGGTAAATAAACTACACCTTCTGACCCTTTAATAATCCGCTCAGTTTTAATGCACGGCGAGCTTCAGATGTCATCGATAACGCAGTGAAACACCCCCAATAAAGCTGACATTTCATCCCACTGTACCTGAGCTCTGAAGTCCGCTGGGTCGCCTCTCAGTTTTCTATATTTGCTTCCTGCGTTCTTCAGGGACGTGCAGCTCTGGATATACAGACCTGAATAAGATTGATCTGTTTTGATTTCTTATTACCTGTGTCCATTCACTTAAGACTACAAATAACCTTGTTTAAATAAACCAAATATGTATGTGTGCATGTGGGAAAAAACTCCCCCCGGAAACAACTGGTATAAAAACAAAGGTTCTACTTTTTCAGCAACAAATTTTTACTTTTCTTTTTCTCGCGCGAATCACAATATGCTAATCATACATAATTTTGTGCTAAAAATCGAATCGTAATTTTCCTACCACGCAAGGATTTTGAGTGACACGCAATTGAACGCTGTACGTATATTTGCAGTATTTTCCATGATGGAAATTACTCCTGTAAAAGGTAGAAGTGTATGATTTTCTGCTGTGCTGAAGATCACGAGTATTTCTCTTAAGGGTCCAGCAACTGATCACCAACGGGCAGGGAACTGGCTATCAGGGAGAAAGCAGGATCCTGCCATGACGTATTAGACCGCATGTAAACTGGCAAAATAGACTTACAGTACTTTGGCCCTTCAGGAAGGTCTTAAAAATGTTCACAAAATTAAACTTTGATATACCCATAAATTACTTAATAAGGAATTAGTTTTCCCCAAACAATTTTATTGATAAAGATTAATGAGGTACATATGGAACACAGTCAATATATTGTATACAAAATTGAAAATCCTGTCCGGGGTACAGATACGAATGCATAAAAGAAAATAAGAAAAATGGAAAAAGGAAACTTGTTTTATTTGACTTATATTTTCAACTTTCCGATGCGTAACATTAAGAATAAATAATCTGCAATACTATATATAAAATACACGAAACAGTAGTAAAAACCTATGGTGTGCAAAAACTTTTGATTGGTAGTGTGTGTATTTGTGGATTATGTTTATATTACATAGTCAAATGTCCCCCACAATGTAAAACAAATCTGTTATTTTGACGTTGTGGGTACCGTTTTAGTGACACGCAATTGAACTTTACGCACATTCCTTAGGCTTAATGAGTATCTGAAAAAATTCGAGAAATCCACTATATATGTTAATAAATGACCTTCTGAGTTCAACAACTGCATGACCAGAAGAATTCCGTGTTCACATCAAGAATGATAAAAAAGCAATTTGTTTTTCAATAATATATTAATAAGGAAGTAGGCCTATACTTTCGATATAGCCTTTATAATGGCGTCATTCAGAAACTATGGGTGATAGCAAAATCATATGTACATATCTCAAATTAGGACAGCCCTATTTGTTCTTTGACAAAATCTTAGCTGACTTATAGTATTACTTTTAGCTGCTTTTAAAATCATTGTCTTAAATGCTGTTTTGCTGAGCGGCCAGGTTAGGATGAAAACTCAGAACTTCGAATGTGGAATTACAAGCATAATCCAAAATCTTACGGTACAATTCCCTCAGTAGGTGGCGATATGTACAGTTTATTTGCGACGTTGTTGGTATTTTCAAAAGGTGGGGGGGGGGGGGGGGGGGGGGGTGGGGGCCGGCCTGGG
>JAODKC010000044.1:21929812-21990243 GCA_026777985.1 Mormyrops attenuatus | reverse complement strand
CTCCCCCCGAAACCATGTCTAAACTTCAAACACCCCACCGGTTTCGCGTGCCCCCCCCCCCCCCCCCCCCAACCCTGAAGGTGTGAGGTTACAGTGTTTAAAACCCAGCCCAGCAGTAGGCATACCAAGGCTGAGGGGCACATTTTGGGGACATCAAGCCTTTGTTTTCTTTCTTCAGAAAAGCAGATCTCCTAACAGGAGAGTTTTTGAATGCCATTTATATACATGCACTACTATGTATACACTTCTGCACTGCCCCCACTGAGTCGTCTACACTTCCTTTCACCTGTAGGATGTAAATTTGGTACGGAAACACAGAATCGTCTTTATACATACAAGAGAACAGTTACAGATGGGTGGAAGTCCCCCTGTTTCCAGGCATAAGCTGTTTTTGTTCTTGAAAAGGGACTCTTGGAATACAAAATACTTTACATATCATATGATCACTTCCACTGTCATTGTAACATCTAGATCTGCCCATGGTCTGCCCCCCAACCTGCCCTACCATAGGGTGTCCTGTCCAGCACTCTTCTTCCTGTGTTTTCTGAGGCTCTGTGGCCCTTGTGCCCAGACGGGGCCACAGCGAAGGGATTCCACACTGAGCCTTATGTCTCACTGTGTGTCTTATGTGTGTAGTTGGAGAACGAGAGGCAAAGTGACCACGAGCAGGCCAACGTCTTGGAGCACATGCGCCTCCTTCTGGCTAAGGTGGTTGTGCTTCAGAAGCAGCATGCCCCAGGCCCGGCAGAGTGTGAAGAAGACGTGGCACTGGGCCTGTACAGAGCACCTGCGGATGGGGAAGTGGGACGGAACAACAATCTGGAACCCAAGGTTGCTGCTCTGGAGAACATTGTGTGTGTACTCAACAGGGAGGTGGAGAGGTGTGCTTTCACCTTAGAGGCTTTCACCTGTCAACAACGGCTGGACCAGCAGCAGATCGAGACCCTTAAGAACAAGGTAAATTCCTGCACCCTACACTCTGTCATGCACAAAGATCTTCTAGAGCAGTGTTTCCCAATCCGGTCCTCGGGGACCAGCAGACTTCTGCTCACTCGTGGGATTTTACTTACTGAAATATTCTGAGGGCATAAGGAAAAAATGTTTGATTCAGGGGAATAACCAATCTGATTGTAAAAGGGGTGGATCCAAACAACTAGAGGAAGCAGGACCAACCAATCAGATGTCTTGGTCCCGCCTCCTCTAGTTACCTGGCCTGACCTCCTCTACAATCTGATTGGTTATCTCTCTCAACCAACCGTTTTTCCTTCTGCCCTCAGAATATTTTTGTGTACAGTAAGTAAAACTCCCATGAGCTCAAAAACATAGACCGCCTGTGGGTCCCTGCAGACTGGAGTGGGAAACACTGTTCTAGAAGAAAGCAAGCGACTGATGGCTGATCTACTTCCTGTGGCTCGCCTGCCACCCACTGTGCAGGTACAGCAGCTGGAGCGCTTGCTGGCCATGCGGGACCTGCAACTGGCCGAGGCGGAGCAGGTGCTGCGTGAGCTCACCTTCTGCACCTACGACGGCGTCTTTGTCTGGAAGATCACAGAGTTCTCCCGCCGCAGGGAGGAGGCGGTGAGCGGCGTGATCCCCACCATGTTCTCTCCAGGTCAGAGTCAGCTCACCTCGGTGGGGGACGGGGGTACCAGTTGGGATTCTCATTGGCAAGGAGTGAAGAGAGGGGCAGCTGCTACTCAGAGGAGATCTTTTAAGGCAGTGTTTCGCAAACCGGTCCAGTCAAATCCAGAAAAGGCCTTTGTGTATGCGGGTTTTCACTGCAAATCCCTAATTAGATTACTAATTAGAGCACTGATTTGGTGAAGAGTCGTCACACCTGGGTTTGAGTAGCTGACCTAAAGGTTATCCCAAAAACCTGCATACATACTAGCCCTTTGTGGATAAGATTGGCCACCCCTGGTCTAAGGGGTATACAGGAGAAAGACCAATAACATAAACACCTAAAAATATATAAATACCAAGGAATTAGGAGTAGGGCCACCCTTTGCTTTCAGAACAGCCTCAGTCCTTCTCAGAATTCTGTCATGAACGTCCTGAATTGTGCATAGTGGCATATGGGACCATTCAAGAGAACCCTCCATCAAAGTGTAATTTGTCTGTGTTCGGTACATGCATGTCTTTTCAGAACTATCCTCTTCGTAGTATTGAATGATTTAACATATTCTGTGACTGATGCACCTGCAGCTGGGTCACCAGCTCTCTGGCCTCTGGGAGACACTGACAAATGCCTTATAAAAGTCAGAGTGATGACTGTCAGACATCTTTTATAACTGACTGGAGGTTAACCTATTATGACTCGCTGTTTTTGGGGCTCTCCTTGTAATTGCTTCAAAGTTAAAGTTTTTTTCCATGTGGGTTTGGCAGTATATCAGGGTGGGAATTCTGGAAAGCACATGAGATTCTTCTGATGCCTGCTTTCTGCATGCAGAGCTGAGCGTCTTGCGAAAGCCCAGCCGCTCATCCAATATGGTCGTCTGTCTTACAGCATTTTACTCCAGTAAATATGGCTACAAAATGTGTCTGCGGCTATACGTCAACGGCGACGGGACAGGCCGGGGGACGCATCTCTCGCTCTTCTTTGTGGTGATGAGGGGAAAATATGACGGCCTGCTCAAGTGGCCCTTTAGCCAGAAGGTAGATTGAAGCCCTTGTGTCTGACCACTGTCTGAACAACAGCAAACAGTCGGATGCAAGAACGCTGGGTCTCTCTGCCTCAACCTCTATCCCTGTCTTCCTTGTGATTGTTTACTGTCTCTACTGTCTTTTTTTCTCAAGGGAAATGAGGTCATGATTTCCTGCTGCACTACCTTAGTGCATCGCCTGCTTCCTGTAGAAAGTGCAGTGTTTTAGATGGTCTTGAGATCCAGTAATTAATTTTGGCCTCTGTAGGGGACTTAATGCCTTTGCTCACATCTCTCATGCTATACACGCCACTCTATCAAGTCTTGTTGTTCCTTAAAGAGGACAGTTAGGGCTTTAAAGTGACATCATATGTGTGGACATGTGACCTTGCCAGCTTCCTCTTCCTATGAAATCAAAATTTTACTCAATAGTAAAAAAACATTTTTCCCTGGATCTCAGGACAATATCACAGCCTCTTTCGGGAAATTAGTGTAAGCAAGAACCCATTTCTAAAATGCTAGATGTTTAAAATTGTGACCTGAGCTCTTTATAATTCCATCACCATCTGGATTATTATTGTGATCAGTCATGGAGTGTCTTACTTAACCAGGTTTCTGTCTCACTGGCAAGGTAACGCTGATGCTGTTGGATCAGAACAACCGGGAGCATGTCATCGATGCTTTCAGGCCCGACATCAGTTCCACGTCGTTCCAGAGGCCCATTAGTGAGATGAACATCGCCAGTGGATGTCCGCTTTTCTGCCCATTAGCAAAGCTCGGTGGGAAGAGCGTTTATCTCAAGGATGACACTATATTCATCAAGGTCATTGTGGACCTCACCGGGCTCCAATGAAGAGAAGCATTGGTCACGTTTTCTCGTTATTCAGCATTTTATGGCTCTTCGGTAGAGGGAAGCTGTTTGGTTACACGTGTTTCCGTGGAGACAAACTATTTTGCGCAGTTTTACTAATGTTGGTGATAATTTGTATTCTGTGTTTGCTTTTGTACTCCTTAGTGCTTTGTGGGTCAGTGGATTCCCAGGTCAGGTATTCACTGGAATGATTGCTGTTAGTGGAGACTAAGGACAACTGTTGAATTTGGTATCTATTTACTCATTAATTTGTGTACTTTTAGTATGATATGTTCAATATGCATCAGCGGTGTTGCTAGGAGCTAGCAGATGTGGAGGCTTGTATAGCGTGGGATAGTTGTAGAAGTCCATTCAACAGCTGACCCTGTTCAACAACTGTCCCCAGTGTCCCCTCCTTTCATCGAGCCTATAAATTATAAAGGACAATATATAATTCTACAGGTTATTACTACTTTGCGGCATAGAGATTATTAAAATGTTTTCTATGTGGAACTTAGCAGCACTCACTCTCTACCTTGAATCAGAACAGTGTATATTTCATCATTTACATCCATCCATTTTCGGTAACCAATTATCCTGTTCTGGGTCACGGGGGGTCTGGAGCCTATCACAGATGTTATGGGCACAGGGCAGAGAACAACCCAGGGTGGGACGCCAACCCATCGCAGGGCGCACTCACACTATTCCCTCATCCACACACACCTATGGGCAATTTGGCAACCCCAATTAGTCTCAGCGTGTTTTTGGACTGTGGGGGAAACCAAATTACATGTAGGAAACCCCACAACAACATGGGGAGAACATGCAAACTCCACACACATGGAACCCAGTGCTAACCCACTGCATCACCGTGGCGCCCTGATTATTTACATAGAAATTATAAAAATTGGTGTATTATATAACCTGCTCCCTGTGGGGGTGCTTTGGGCTTGTCCAACTGGGAGGAGGCTCCGGGCCAGACCCAGAATACGCTGGAAAGATTATATCTCTCGGCTGGCCTGGGGACGCCTTGAGATTCCCCTGGAGGAGCTGGAGGAGGTGGCTGGGGAGAGGGAGGTCTGGCATGCCTGCTTAGACTGCTGCCCCCACGACCCGACCCTGCATAAGCAATGGATAGATGGATAATAGATGTATCATGTATGTATGTGTATGTATACATCGATATAATACACACACAGACACACTGACTCGGTAGGGAGTTATAAATCCAAATTGGCATGATTTCTCATTCTTATGCAGGTCCTGCGATTGACATGTGTTTGATGAATATTTCCATACATTGTGCACTGCTCTGCCTGGGATAGTCTACAGCCCCCTGAGACCCTATATTGGATAAGCAGTTTGAATAAGGATGGATGAATTTATACAAATTATTATATAGAAATATCAATTTATAATAATAATTGATACTTTTATTGATTCCCTGTAGGGAAATTGTTTTTTTTATGCCTTCCTCAACTTGCTCTTTGTAGAGTAAGCTGTCCGTGAAGGGCAGCCACCTGTTGGGGCGCCCCGGGAGCTGGGGGCTAAGGGCCTTGCTCAAGGAGCCCGCTGAGGCTGGATTTGAAGTGGTGACCTTCAGATTACAGGCACACAGACTTAGCTCACTGAGCCACATGCTGCCCCTTATCTGCCATGTAAAACCACTCACTGTTTTCCAATCTGGTCCTTGGGGACCCACAGTCGGTCCATGTTTTTGCTCCCTCTGAGCCCCCTGCCAGACATTCTTGGAGCAAAAACGTGAACTGTCTTCAGATCCCCCGAGGACCGGATTGGGAAATACTGTTATACAGGGTCACAGTGAGCCTGATACTTATCACAAGACATGCAGGGCACAAGGTACGGGACAGCCTGGATTGGATGCCAGTCTGTCTCAGGGCACACACACTTCCAAGTGCCAATTTGGTACAGAGCTAGGAGTGGGAATATAAACCAACAATCCTAGATGTGAGCTGTCACTGTCCTCTGATTCATCAAACTTGATATATAGTCATTGATATGAATAATAGTAATTAATATATATATCTGAAATCATTATATATTCAGATAACTACACACTATAATCAATATCACACACAAGGGCACCTGCTTAATTCCTCCCAACACGGCTCACTTGCATGTGTATTACATTTTTATACTGGACTTTTATTTGTGAAAAACACATCTTGCCTTTACAGTCTAATAAACGATTATAATAATTATCGTGTTGAACGTGTCTGATGTTTGAACATAGAAAGTTTAACTAATGAGTAAATTATGCTACCTAAGAATGGAATAATGGTTGGTTGTTTTCTGACAATATTCAATAAATAAACGTGATTTCAATGATTATTTATGAATGTTATGTTTTAAATAATCATTATCCACCAAATTCAGTGTGCCGGTTCTAAACAAAACCTAATATCTGATTGGTTATATTACAAACTAAGTCACACCAGATCAGTCTGGCTTAGTCGATTAAATTCTCATTTATAACTGCGTTTTGTCCTTTCCGTCCTGGCGCTGTAGGATGGGAATGAATTACAGTAGTCCGTCCGCATCCGCGGATTACCTTAATTGGTCCGAAAAAAAATTAAGTATGTTTTTTCATAGTTCTTTCGTCCTTTGATGGTTATAAAAAGCATGCTTCACAATGCTCCGTTATCCATTGATAGATGTTTTTCATCGTTCTATCATTTCTTAAGAATTGGGCTCAAACGTCAGAATCCCTTTCATTCGAGAGATAGAGTACAATACGATAAAGTGCAATGTACTTTATTTTTATTGTATTTGACGGTGGTAATATCGTACTGGGCGTAATTTAGGCTGTTAATTAAACTTGGCCAGAGGTACGTATACGAAAATCATTCTTGCAGACTACTGTAGCAAAAAGTGGTCAGGATATATAATAATAATAATAATAATAATTAATTATACATTTTATTTAAAGGCGCCTTTCAAGACACTCAAGGACACCTTACAAAACAATAAACATTGTTGCAGTACGTCAGAACAAAAAATTAGCATAAAACAAAATAATATTATTTTAAAAATAATATTATATTAAAAATTAATAAAGTAAAGTAAAGTAATAAAGTAAAATAATATATATATATATAATTTAAAAGCTGCCACAGCAGCGGCATTATAATGAGTATGCAAGTTTGAAGAGATGTGTTTTAAGATGCGGTTTAAATACAGAAATCCTATCGATGTTACGGATATTAGGAGGTAGAGAATTCCATAGACTGGCGGCAGCATGACTAAAAGCTCTAAATCCCATAGTGGACAGGCGAGCACGGGGCACAACCAGAGAAACCGAGTGGGAAGATCTGAGAGTGCGGGAGGGAGTTTGAATATCTATGAGATCAACAAGATATGAAGGAGCCAGATTGTGAAGGGCTTTAAAAGCGAACAGTAGAATTTTATAATCAATACGGTATTTAACAGGTAGCCAGTGAAGTTGCTGAAGTACTGGACTGATGTGAGCCGTGATATGGAGTCCCGGTAATAATGCGAGCAGCCGCATTCTGTACTAATTGGAGCTTATGAAGGAGCTTGAGAGGTAAACCAGTTAGAATGGAATTACAGTAATCAATACGGGATGTGACCAGGGCGTGTACAAGAATGGCGGTATTGGAAGATGTAAGAGATGGACGAAGTCGGTTAATATTGCGGAGGTGGAAAGATGCAGACCGGGTGATATTATGAATTTGTGGTTTGAAAGACAAAGCGCTGTCAAGGATGAGACCCAGACCCTTAACCTGAGCAGAGTGAGAAACCGCGGAACCATCGATTGTGAGGGTGAGGTTATCCAGCTTAGCCAGCGTTGATTTAGTGGCAACAAGTAGGACCTCAGTTTTGTTATTATTAAGTTTAAGTAAATTAGACGCAAACCAAATTTTTATAGCTGACAGACAATCTAAGAGAGAAGAAGGAGGAATGGCAGAGTTAGGCTTGGTGGATAAGTAGAGCTGGGTGTCGTCCGCATAACAATGAAACTGTATACCAAATCTCCTAAAAATGTTGCCAAGAGGCAAAAGGTAAATAATAAATAAAAGAGGTCCCAACACAGAACCCTGTGGAACACAGGGACAGTGTCGGATTTAAAACTTTTCAAGTGCACAAACTGAGTCCGACCAGAGAGGTATGACTTGAACCAGGTAAGGGCGGTGTCAGTAATACCAATAGATTCCAGTCTCTCTAACAGGATACTGTGTGCAACTGTGTCAAAGGCTGCACTCAAATCGAGTAGCACTAGTATGGTTAGCATACCAGAATCTGCAGCCATTAATAAATCATTTGTGATTTTAATCAGTGCTGTCTCAGTGCTGTGAGAAGGACGATATGCAGACTGGAACTGTTCAAACAGATTATTGTCAGCAAGATGTGCATGTACATGTAACTGCGAAGCAACAACTTTCCCAAGAACTTTTGATATAAATGGTAAATTTGATATTTGGTCGGAAATTATCTAAATTGCTGAGGTTTTCTCCAGTTTTTTTTAGAACTGGGGTAATAGCAGCTGTTTTGAGAGATAATATATAATGTTATGAGCGGAGCTGTGTACTTATCCTGAAGCTAGGAGAGTTTATTTAAGATTTTGGGAAGTTAAGAATTGTGTAATACACTTCGTCTGTCTTACAATAGGAACGATGACTTAGGAACTGTTCATCTGTAATGCATCTGCATGTCCGAAAGTTTCTGTAGTGCAGCCCCAGGACCGAACGCGGTTTTAAACGAGAACTCGACGAGTCGAAATCGGTCTGTTGTGACTTAGTTTGCAATTTAACTACTATATGTTAGGGTTTTTTAGAACCTACCCACTGAGTTTGATAGGTGACTTTGACAAATAGTCGTAATGATTGCTGCTATCATTTAATTTGATGAATTGAAAATGATTATTTAAATGATCATTTAAATGACGTTTTAATTGTAACTTAAAGTCATTCAAATGACATATTTATGAATAGTCATTTAGATGACAGTTTCACTTACAATTTAAATAAACGTTTAAATGACATATTCGTTTATTGAATGTTGTCACAAAACACCCTCCATAAAATGTACATCCCACATACCCCTTTTTGCCTTTACGAGCAGGGGCTTTTATTTTGGAATACAGTCATTTACGTCCGGCGGAAGTAACTACGTGGGGTGTGGCCTAGTCGATGCGGGCCTCACGTGGACATCAGTGGCGGCGCCCTATCAGTAGTGGGTCATGTAAATAATGGACGATTTCGTTGTGAGATTGGATTCCGATGGCTGCAATATGGAGTAAATAACGAGATACTCGTTTTGGAGCAATGGGGACTCCGGCTACTCGGCTGTATCGCAGCTTGGAAGGGCTGTTTGCGGTTTACAAACCGGCAGGGGTTCACTGGAAGCTGGTCCGGGACACCGTAGAAACGAACCTGCTGAAAGGTATAGTGGAGGGCAAGTCTGGCTGTAGACCGGGGAAACTGCGGACTCACAGAAATGAACTTCTCGGACTGCGAGGTTTTTTTTTCCATTATTCTGTGGTTTGCAAAATAAGGAATTTGCGTGAATGAAACTTTACCGATAAATATACGTGCTATTAAGTACAATAAACATGTTTAGTTCGTGATGAGTTTAATTTATTTGACTGATCTGTTTTTCATCCAGGCCCTCGTTGGCGTGGCAGCGATAATATCTAATCAGCTAACCATTACACTAACGTGCTGTCAAAACAACGCGCTGTTTAATCTTCCTGCAGGTATAAACTGTGCTCCATCTCCAGCGTTGCCGACCCAGGTTAAGTTCCTCCTACAGAGCGATGCAGGGAGTGAGGGCCGTAAAGAGGTTACGTTGAGGCCGGTTCGGCTTCCGGTATTGGCAGATCACCCTCTTGGTGAGCTAAACATGCTGCTCTAAATTTGTCAGTGTTGCGTCCTTCTCTTCATTCTCATTCCCCTTCGTATCTGAGGAGTTCGTTCCCAAAATGAGTCTTATCCATTTTTGCCAATTTTGTTGCAAATGAACTGAAAGATACCAACTTCACAAATTAAAACATCCAGCATAGAACCTGAAACTGGCTTTGAGCTGTTTATGAAATTAACCATAATTTTGACAAATAATCCCCAAAATCGCATCTTATCCACTGCAGCCTATGTATACTAAGTACAACATATTCAAATGCAAATGCACTTTCAGGGTAGTAACAAACTAGTTAGCATTAGTGTTGAAAACAGTTGTTAAGTTTGTCAAAATTGTTTTGTGATTTAGAACCAAAAAATGGCGGACAATGTCATCTTTGTGGATTTGATGTGCTTTGTTATTAATTGGCATTGGTGTATGACACATTTCGTGAATAAAGAGTATTAGTGCAGTGTGCTTAGTCGGGGATATAGAGCAGATTGAGGAAAATCGATTTACATTTTCTCATGCTGGATACCACAGCTACTTCATGTGCATATTTTAACTGAAATGGTGTGTGATGTGTTTTGGAAATGAACTCCCACATCATCAGGGTCATGCGCCTTTTCCTCATAACAGTTGTCAGTGTATGTGAGCAGGCTGCATGACGGGTGACTCTGCTCTCTCCCTGTACTTCCCAGTAACTGGACCGGAGTTCCAGAAGCTGCGGGTTGGAGTGGGACATCGACTGGATGTATTTTCCTCTGGGGTCTTTGGTTGGTTTCTGACACACGTGATGCTCAGGTGCTGTATAAGCTTATGTGCTCAGGCTGATTAATGACACTGTGCCGTGTTTTTCAGTGCTGGGAGTGGGGAACGGAAATGCCAAGTTTAAGGAAATGTACGAGCGCTACAACACCAGGGTAACTATCAGTGCATCTAGCTGTGTGACTCAGATCACTGAGACTGCGTGCCAGTGTAAATACAGGAGTCTGTTATTATAAGCATATCTGTGCTAATGTGTGTTTGTTATAATGTGTGTGTTTCATCTTAGGATTACACGTTGGAGGGGGAGTTTGGTAGAGCTACAGATGACTTCTCACATGACGGACGTGTCATTGAGAGAACGACTTACGGTATGGCTCCTCAAGTTCTGCACAGACTGCTGTGCTGTGCTGTTTCGCGCTGCATTCAGTCATAATGTAGAGGAATGCATCCAGTAGCTGTAGTAGACTTTCTGCTTTGCTGGTCTTTTCAGTTTATAATTATTGTTTAGGTAAAATTACAAATTTGTTGCCTGACCTCCAGATCACATAACATGTGACAAACTGGAGAGAGTTCTTGCCATGATCCAGGGAGCCAACCAGAAAGCCTTGCTCTCGTAAGTGCTCCTTTCACTTCCATCTCTGCCTGTCCCCCTGACTTTTCAAATGAAATGCCGGGTTTGAGGTGTTTCCCAGGGTCCTGCTGCTTTGTGTTTTCTTTGATTGTCTTTGCCTCACTTGAACACCAGAGGGCAGTGCTGAGCCCCATTTCGGATTGTGAGTTTTATTAAGGTCATTCATGTCTCTGCAGGTACTCCAATGTAGACATGCGCTCCCAGGAGGCCTATGAGCTGGCAGTGAGGGGGATGCTGTTCCCTGACGGGAAGACCCCACCCATCCTTACTGGCCTGCGCTGCCTGGACTTCCAGCCACCTCGCTTCACCCTGGGTACCCTGGCACTCCCTTCCTTATCTCCCGGCAGACAGACGCGGCACCCTCCTCTGACTGGCAGTGCAATTTGACTCATCTGTAGCTTCTCTCCTGCAGAGGTCCAGTGCATGAACGAGACCCAGAGGTACCTGCGCAGACTGTTGCACGAAGTGGGCTTGGAGCTGCGCAGCTCGGCCGTCTGCATCAGTATCCGCCGCGTGCGGGATGGGCCGTTCACCCTGCAGGAGGCGCTGACGCGCCAGCGATGGACCCTGCCTGATGTGGCGCAGGCCATCTGCCAGGCCCATTCCATTCGGAGAAAGTGTGACAAGGCCTTGTCCCAGGGAGCAGGGTGACTGGGGGCAGCGGGGGGACACCGTCTTTGCTGTGTGCGTTTGCGTGCCGTTCTTGCGGCTTCCTTAAGGTGATTTTCTCAGAAGACAATTCCATGAGGTGTCGTGTGTGCCGCATATTGTGTAAGGCCACCCCTTTAGCGTCTGTGCTTTTCACTTCTCTGGAGCTTTTTTGATCCTCATGTGCTCATCTCCCCATTTTTTCCTTCTTACCATGATTGACAGTGATACTGAGGCTTCGTAAATTCCACCATGGTGCTTTTGGTCTAATAGACCCCCAAAGCCATAAGCAGTCTGTCTGTCAGCTGGTCCTTCCTCCCTGTCCGCCAGGCTTCCCTGAGCCCGGTGACTGCAGGGTATGCCCTCAGGATTACAATGGAGCTCGGCACCTCCCTTCCCCTCACGGTTACTCTGAAGGTCACCCCCCCCATCCCCCCACCCTTTGGGATTACTGTGGAACTCACATTCCTGGAGCTCACCCCCCCCCGAAGGCTCCAAAATAACCGTAAAGGGGGGCGAACTCCAGAAACCACAGGAACCTTACTCTGGAGCTCACCCACGGCCACAGGGTGACTGCAGTGCTCACAGACACCTTCAGCCCAGTGACTGCATGTCAATTACAGCCAGTCGTTTTTAGGTTGTGTCACTCTACTTACAAACTCTTTTGTTTCTGTCAGTCATCAGCAGCCACATCTGTTTAGTTTCTGTAATTACTAGGCTGCTAATTAAGTGCCCTTTGATGTCTTCATGTTTTTTCCTCTGAGCTCTCAGCATCCCTGCATGCGTAGTCCAAGTCGCGGGGGAGCTAAGGCTAGCTTGGATCCCCTGAGAAGGACACAGGCTCCCCTGAATGCTTCCCCTGAGACCATTAGGGGGAGCTCTAAGAAATTGTCCGCTTTTGTCTTACAGATTATACCTTATTTTCAGTACATTAAGGTTCCTGAAATAAAAAAGCAATAATAGTACAAATATGTGGATGTTGTGTGTTTATTCTCTCCTTCCATTTTCCGAACATCCGTCTCCACTAATTAGCGCTGTTCTGTGTCCTGCTGTGGCCATCCATGCGTGGCGGAACTGCACTCAAATTACTAGATTTACCACCTGAACTCCTCATCATTGAGTGGGTGCGGCTTTTGAAAGGAAGTTGTTAATTAAGAAAACAAAGTGTCTTTATTCAGTATTTTGGAGCAGCTTATGGACCCAGAGTGTCAAAACTGAAACAACCCAGGCAGAGTGGCAGAGAGTGAGAGAGTGAGCTGCGAGCCGCAGCCAGTTGCTTTATTTCGCTGTGGTTAAAAACAAGTTAGCAAAATAATGCTCAGCTTTTTTTGCCCAAGTGATGTGTTGTTCTTAACCCTCTGCTTTGGGATTTTATTTTTTGTTTACTCTGATCAGGCTATTAAACTTCTTGCATGATTGTTATGTTGTTGTTATAGTGCCTGTATGAAATGTAACTGACTGTATTAACTGTCTGCAGTAGGAATAGTAGAATGCTTTCCATTGAAACCCTATTATTGACTGACTGTATTAACTGTCTGCAGTAGGAATAGTAGAATGCTTTCCATTGAAACCCTATTATTGACCGGGCTTTCGCGCACTCCTATGTATTCGCGTGCGTGTGACTTAGGAAGCCTGCATGGGTCGGTTTAGTTCGAGTTTGGCCAAATATGTCCATATACACACCGTGGAGGTCGCACTGTAATGGAATTGGTGTGGGAACACTGCAAGTGTGAGTTACTTAATTGGGAGTTACTTAATTGGGATGTAAATCAAGAGACACAGCCTCTCTGCATCATTCAATTTCAGGGTCAGACACAGATGTCAAAAATACCAGAATGTGTTAGTGTCGTGTTTCTGTTCATACGATGCACACCTGCACTGTTACATTGTTGTTTGCTGCATGAGAAACAAAAAGTGAGTGTCGTGCCTGATGCATGAGAGTTGGCAGCCCTGAATGTAAATAATATATGAGCATCATATTATCCATCAGTTCCAAAGTAAAAGTAATGAGCCTTCATGGTTTGTACAAGATAGATACTGTTCAGACAAAATGGCCTTATACCTGTAGGGCTGAGGTTTGAATCCTCTCTCCACTCAGTGCAGTGTGGGCATCTCTTGGGGACTTGTAGCTGTTTGTGTGAATGTGTGTCTGCCCTGCAACTGGCATCAGTACTCCAGCTTTCTGCTGTATTCTGTCTGAAATGGGTTCCAAACCCTCTTGATGGATGGGACTCTTGACTTGGAGTCAAATTTAAATTCAGCTGTTTCTTTTATATTATGATAACCCCATCAGTCTTCCATATGCACTTATTCGATGCAGGGCCCTGCCTCCCAGGAATCACGTGGCCTAAGGGCACACCGTTCCATCACAGGGCCTATTCATAAGAATCCTGTTGTTATTTATGTCGTGTTTTAATAAGCGTTTCCCAGTCCACATTCTCTGCCAGCAGCCCAGGGGTACAAAGTGCGGTGTGACGGGATGTGATAAGTGTTGAGTTTAACCAAAGTAAACATGAAGCATAAACGCAGTGGGCTGAAGATAAGGACCTGGTCTGCCCCAAAGGCTTGGCTTTATTGTACAATAGAATTCCTGCTCCGTTAGCATGCCAACTCTTATCCCTTTGATTTATGGTGAGGCGTTGCATATTTTGTCATTGTTTATCCTTCCTTCCATCTTTCTATCTTGCCCGGGGATTGGGTCCTGCATACTATCTCAGGAAGAGGAGGGTGCAAGAGCTCGGGCAGGATACAAACGCCCAACCATAAAGATGTGAGGAAACACGTCTGCCCCCCCGGGTGTCTGACCTGCTCTTGATTATGGAAATTTCCTTGACATAATGGCAGTGACTCACTTAGTAGCTATCGGTCGCCAGATGTTGGGATGAGATTTGTCATTAAAATTTCTTACAGCTTGCACTCGCTCTGCAAGCACATGCCGATACCTGTCTTAGAGATGCAGTGAGCCAGTGGGGTTCACTGATTCTCCATAAAAAAGATAAAGAAAAACCAATTAATGCAAACAAAGGGTTTCTGGACTTGGATGAAGATGAATGGATGTTCTTGGGCGTCACTGTCTTTTCCTATGTGTTTTCGCTGGAACAGATGCATGCCGACATCATGATGGGGATCTGTGAAGAGGAGCATTTCAGCAAGATTTTTACGACAAAGTCTTTCAGGTAGATTAAAGTTTTTTTTTCATATGTAACGTGATGTGGTGCTCTGATGATAGTAATTCACGGGGAAATTTGAGTATTTGTGGTAATTGTGGAGATCTTGGCGTGACTAAGGACAATTGAGTGTGGTACAGGAAATATTAAAGTGAAACTTGCACTTGTATTTTCAATTCTCCTGCATATAATGGCCAAGTCCGATTAGCAAATCAGTAATTACCCGTGACGCCGTGTGAATGGTCCCATCTGTAGGGGGAGATGCAGGGCGTGAGTCTTGCTTTTGTGGTAGTGTTTGGAGTAGTTCTGTCCACACTTAAACACAGGTGTTTTAGGCCAATGAGACATTGTCAGGCAAATGACACAAAGAGGTCGTTAAATAATAGATGTTAATAACTTGAACAAAAAAACAATCCAACCGAGATGTTAAGGGCAGTAATGGCAGGGAGAGCCGTTAACGGACAGCCATGTCCTTCACAAAGGCTGAGGAAATGGGATCCGCTTGCCATCCTGCTTGGCACTGAAATTCTTCCTGAAAAAGTTTCACTTGATTCCCCAAGGCGTGCCTGGTACCGGCTTCTGCGCTGACCTTGGAATGGTACACAGAGATATTCTACTTAAGCTGATGTCAGCTGATCTCCAATGATTCTCGCATGCACCTCACGCTTTTACTCATTTCTACCAGTCAGAGAGGTTCCGGTCAAATTCAGGTCAAACTGTAGTGCAACCTGAGATCCCATCACCTCAAACAAGGTTCACTTTCCAATGCTGTTACGCTCCTGTCATTTAGGCTGCAGCTGTGGAGTTTAATGATTAAACTACTGAGTTTAATCAGGCCCCTGCTCATTTTTCTGCTTCTTGCTTTGTCCAGATTCCTCTTGCTTGCGTAGCTTTTCGTTTATGTTGTACCGGTTCCCTCGCTATTGCATTTTGACCGGCAGATACGGTAGAAATACTGAGTGCCCCTCCATCTTTCTGTTCTGACCCCTCCCACAATGTATACCCTCAGCAAACCTCCACCCAGAACAGCTTCCTAATCCACCCTATAAATTGCACAAGCAAGACCCGACAAACACATATGGTCCCTTTCGGTCAGGAAGTGCTTTGTATGGAGTGTGTAAACACCACCTGAGCCGTGTTACACATTTACTGTCCCTCAGGTGGCAGGGGCCTGAAGGAGGGAGGGACATAGAGAGAGAGTGAGAGAGAGAGAGAGAGAGAGAGATAGAGAGAGAGTGCGGTAGGGAGCGATAGAGACATAATGCTAGTATAAGTACAATTGTAGAGCGGCTGTATTCTTGTTGGTTAAAACAGAGAAGACTGGAGCTTGAGGGTAAGTGAGACAGCTTTCTTCTAAGTGGGTTCATGTTCTGCATCTTCTGACTGCTGGACAGTTGTGGGTGGAATCTAAAAGTTAATAGATAACAGACTGGGAAAACCCACCTGTGTGACAGTGCTGCCCATCACAGTCTTTCATCTATGCTTGATCTATGGACACAAACCCTAACCAGTAGTGTTTGGAAGGAGCGGGTCCCGGGCTTAGAGACGTGTAGGTCAGAGAATGAGGGTCCCAGAAGGGGAAGCAGGGGCAGTGGAAGCGATCGGGTAAGGGCACGGATTGTCAGGGTTGTGACAGCATTCCTGTTTGATGTAGGCATGGGGGCAAATGTTTGAAGGGCCTCCTACTGTATGGTGACAGGAATGGGAATCATGCCACGTATTTGTTATGGGAACCTGGAAATTCCGGACTTTCCTGTAGGTGTTAGAGCTTCCTGATCTGTAGTGCAGCAGCATAAATGAAGCACCCCACTGCGATTCTGTAGTATGTATAACCAGTACATACAGTGTTATAATAATCATAATCCTCCATATTTAAAATGGCACTGTATTTTAAAGGTGAAATGTAATGCAGCATCAGGAGCTGGATGGTGTGGAAAATATTTTTATTCCAAAAAAAGAATTGCGTGACTGAAGCTGATGGTGACCTGGTACCTCACATCTCCAGCGCTGGGGGTTTGAATCTCACCTACTGTCTGAATGAGGTTTACATGTTCTTCCTGTGTTTGCGTGGTCCAAAGACATACTGTTAGGCTGATTAGCATCCATTATTTGCAGCTCTGTTCCAAATGCAGCCTGGGACATGCTTCACCCCCCAGATAAGTGGTTAGAATGAGGATGCATATAGCTGACCTTAGTTTCTGTGCTTTCCCCTGAAGAACTGCCATTAGTAGACTGCAGGGAAAACTCAGACATGTCCTCCTTATAACTGTTACTTCCTTGTTACAGTGCATACAAATCATGCAGCAAATGTTGGCCCACAGAGGTCTAGCAAGTTCTGTCATGTTTATGATGTGAATATGATAGTGGTGATGTAACAATGCATTATTTAATAACTTGACAGAATGTAACAAATTGAATGATGATAATAATAATATAGGATAATTTTGCAATATAAAATTATAATGCAGGCTATACATTTGTTACATTTTGTTCAGCTGTTACACAATGCAGAGTTATTAAATAATGCATTGTTACATGGTGTGCGGCAATGTATTTTGTAATAACATCACATTATGTGATGCAAATTTGTTACATTTTATTGAGTTATTACATAATGCAGCATTATTACATGGTGAGTTTTTACACAACATTTACAGAAAATCATGGGACCAACAAACTAAAGGAATTCATTTCAGAGAGGCCAAGGACAGTTTACATATGTTTTCCTCTATGGCTCCAAAAGACTCCAGCGGTCCTGTATCCTGCAGCACTGATCAGTCCAAACTGAAGCAGATGGCACATCTGACACAGACTGACCCTCATAGAGTTCCTCACATTATCCAATTTTTATCTTTACAGGGACTAAAAGCTAAAACAGTTTAGATCCATGTCACATGTATGTTCACATGAGTATCGGTTCATTCAGTACAATTCTTTCTTACTTTCTTGCTGTTGTGGGCTTGTGATTATGGTCTTTGAGTTCAGTCTTTCTTGAGGATTTCCTTTCAAATTCTTACGTCATGCTATTACACACTGCATTATAATGACCCCAGGGCAGTTCGTAGTCCACAGGATACATCAAGTCCAAAGAATCTAGCATTTCAGTGATGTGCTTGCCATCACTGCTTTGTGGTGCCATCTGCTTTGTGGTGGTGTTGATGGGAACTAGTCCTGTGGTTCTCACATTGAAAATGACTTTGAGAAATGAGTGGGCTGACAAGACGTACAGCGTTTTAAAAGCTACACTTACCATAGGAAGTGGACACTCTCCGTTTTGCTTTGTTCTTGCCTTATCTCGCCTTTCACCCCCGCCACCTCTCAGTCCTCTCTTTCAGCATTTTATCTCACATCATTGATTACATACAAAACATTTATCAATGTATATTTCCAGACTTTGGTTGTCAATGATAATGTGTGTTGGCTACTCTAATGTGAATCTGTCTGTTTGTCAGGCTGTTAGTGTGTGTAACTTGTCACAATGACTTGACATTTATTTACTTATTTGTCCAAAGTGACATACAAAAGAAGCAGGTAATATAGCCCTATTTCCAAAGAATTTGGGACGCTGTATAAGATGTAAATAAAAACACAGTGCAATGATTTGCGCCGCTAGCGGTGTCTGCAGTTTTGCAGGCGCTTAACCGGTTCGTCGTGGCCAAAAAAGAACTGAATCTGAAAGCAAAGCTCTTGATCTATTGGTCCATCTTCGTTCCTACCCTCACCTATGGTCATGAGCTGTGGGTAGTGACTGAAAGAATGAGATCGCGGATACAGGCGGCCGAAATGAGGTTTCTCCGCAGGGTGTCTGGGCTCTCCAGAGATAGGGTGAGAAGTTCCAATATCCGGGAGAATCTCAGAGTAGAACTGCTGCTCCTCCACGTTGAAAGGAGCCAGTTGAGGTGGTTTGGACACCTGGCACGGATGCCTCCTGGGCGACTACCTGGAGAGGTTTTCCGTGCATGTCCTACAGGGAGGAGGCCCCGGGGCAGACCCAGGATGCGCTGGAGGGATTATATCTCTCGGCTGGCCTGGGAACACCTCAGCATCCCCCCCGAAGAGCTGGTAGAGGTGGCCGGGGAGAGGGAGGTCTGGATATCTCTCCTGAAGCTGCTGCCCCCACGACCCAAACCCCGGACAAGTGGAAGCTAATGGATGGATGGGCAATGATTTGCAAAATCTTTGTACACAAGGGACAAGGCCAAAAACCAATACTGAGCATCCATGGTCTTTGGGTCCTCAGGTAGCACTGTATTAAAAACAAATACAATTCTATAGTGGAAATCATTGCATGGGCTAAGGAGCACTTCCGAAAACCACTGTCTGTGAACACAGTTTGTCTCCGTATCCACAAATAGAGGATAAAACTCTACCATGCAAAGAAGAAACCATATCTAAACATGATCCAGGAACGCTGCAGAATTCTCTACGCCTGAGCTCATTTATGATGGACTGAGGCAAAATGGAAAACTGTCCTGTGGTCTGATGAATCAAAATTTCAGTTTCTCTTTGGAAATCATGGCTGTTGCATCCTCCATTGAAGACATTTGGTGCATCATGAAATGAAAAATACAACAATGGAAACCCCAAACTGGTGAACAGCTAAAATCCTATATCAGGCAAGAATGGGACAAGATTTCACTTTCAAAACTCCACCAACTGGTGTTCTCAGTTCCCAAATGTTTACAAAGTGTTGTTAAAAAAAGAGGTGATGCAACACAGTGGTAAACTGCCCCTGTGCTCACAAGAAGAGCTATTCACATCAAAACACCATGAAGGCTAGTAGACAAGTGCAGTACAAGAAAATGCAAAGTGGACTGATGAAGACTGATGTCCTGATGTCTCGGAAACTTCACTCGGGTGTTTTGCTCTCAGGTGATAGGCCACTACTATTACTACGATGATAACTAAATTCAGCTTTCCAAATTGAACATATTACTTTTGTTTTTTCAAAAGTGCCGTCTGATAACGTTTTAAAGTAGAACTTTCCACCTAAAAGTTTCCTTGCCTAGAAAAGCAAATGCTTAATAGCAAAATTGGACAAGTGAGCAAGTTCTTTGTACATCACAGGAAATAACAAAAGAATAATCCGTCAGTCACGTCAATTTTTTTTACGCATCAATGTGTCCAAATTAGTCACAAACATTAATGCGTTAATTTCCCCAGCACTAATATATATATATATATATAACCCATGCATTTCTGTCTGTCACATAACTTCGAGTCCCAACATTTATAAGCAGCTTTTCCTCATAAGAAGGATGACATCAAGACTGTGTCAGCATTTACACATCAGATTATGACACATATGAGTAGCCCAGAATGTCCTGAAAACAAAACCATAAAGCATACTGTATGTGGCTAACTCGTGTACATACAATGTAATAAGGCTAAAATCAAAGGGACACTAAAAATGGCTGGGGTTCAAAGGGCTAACTCAGTACCGTGATTGGATGTAAAACATCCTGCTTCAAAGTTCAAATGTAACCAATAAGGTGTGTCTTATTTAAAAATGGTACATTTGTACAGAAATATTGAAATTTTAAGGGAAAAATTCCATGGTTCAAATTATACTGTGACACAAATTTTAGGCCATGCTACCTAGCCCTAAGATGGTGCATATGCTCCACATTTTATAGTGTGTTGTGTTATGTAGTCTGTTTCTGATCTTGACTTAGTCTAGCCCTGCCTTGGTCCTGGTCTTGTCTCAGTCTCGATACACTCTGGTCTTGGTAATGACTTGGTCTCGGTCTAGGTCATCTTCACTACATCACTACCTAGGTTCCTGGTAGATCTTTATGTAGATAATGTCTGTGACCCAAGCTGTATAGTGATGTGATGGTAAATGGTAGGGGCAGCAGGGCAGACAAGAAGCTTGGTCACTGAGAGGTTCAGGTGGAGGTGGTGAACCCTCATCCAGGCTGAGATGTCAGTGAGGAACTGTCTTTAACATGAACATACCCTTTTGTCAGTGTCAGTCAGCGTGTCTCTAACGTGAAGCTGTTCTTCTGCCTTGTCAGATCATTTGAGTGAACGTGCCATGGGAAAGCTGCCAGCGAAACATGTTGTGTTGGGCATCTTGGTGTCTATGGTGTTGGGTGCCACTATTGTCGCGCTCATCCTCATGGTCGTCCAGAATCACACTGTAGACAGGCCACTAAGCTCTCAGGTGAGAATATATGCTTTTTCCTACAGAAATTCGTTGTCTGTTTTTAGGCTCAATAGACCAACATCAGTTTGACAATATGAAGGATCAATATTATTAAAAGTACGCTTTGTTCAGTTTTAGTATCATGTTCTAGCCAATGTTCTGACTAGGACACTTTAACCACTCCATTATTACTCTTGATTAAACTAGTTTACCCCAATATGGCTGCTGCCAGTGATGCCTTATAGTGATGCCAGTGACTGACAGTGACCCTTCCAGTTTGGGGCACTGTGTCTTGCATTGAAAACACTGAGTGAACAGTGCATGTCTGTGACCCCTTCAGTATGGGATTGTGATCGATGCTGGCTCCACCCACACCGCCATGTTCCTGTACCAGTGGCCTGCCAGAAAGGAGAACAATACTGCCATCGTGTCCCAAGTTCTGCTGTGCGACGTGGATGGTGAGCACTAGGCCACAACTTCTCCTACTGAGTCATAGTGCCTCATTGGGCCTCCTTGCCATGTTTGAAACCTCATTCTCTGTTCATCTTCTCTTGCACTGGCGGGCCTCTACTGTCTTATGTTTTCTGTCAGAATTTGCACCAATTTGCACCTTTGGGGGCACGATTACTTGTCACTGGGGCTGTACCCTCAAGGGTCTGCCAATCGTACCCTTAGTTGTAGATAAATGTACCTTTTAGGGTACAGAAATGGATGCTGAGGAACATTTTTGTACCATTGGGGGTGCATTGTTGTTGTTTGTCTCTTGTTTTTCTGACAGTGTTGTTTGTATAAATCGATAATTTCTTCAAAAAATGAACATTCAATGTGAAATGCATTTTAACTTAGTCTGCAAAGTTCTGCAAATCGGTTGTGTGCCGCCTGATCGGTGACCGTACTGCCTCTCTCCAGGCCCTGGCATTTCCAGCTATGCCTTGAACCCCCCCGGAGCTGGGCAGAGTCTGGTGAAGTGCCTGAATGATTTGAAACAGGCCATTCCAGCAGGGCAGTGGGGAGCAACCCCCGTGTACCTGGGGGCCACGGCTGGGATGCGGCTACTCAAGTGAGACGGCAGTCTTGCCCCCCACCCCAAACACGCAGCTGTGGCTATGCTGGGTAGCTCTTCCCCTTTGCAGCATACCCCAAGCACGTGGTGACATGCCAGTATGTGGTCAAGTTCCAGACTTTGTGCTGATTGTAGTCTGGCTCTGGTGTTTAAACAGCATTTATGAAAATGACATGTTAATAGCTATAATAGTTGTATTAAACAAATTACAAAGTGTCCTAACTGGATGTTAACCTAAACTGTAGATTGCAGAACGCAACCCAGGCTGATCTGGTCATGAAGGAAGTTTCCGAAGCCATCCAACAGTATCCCTTTAATTTCCGGGGGGCTCGGATACTGTCTGGCGTGGCGGAGGGGGCCTTTGGCTGGATCACCATCAACTACTTACTTGAGGGATTTGTCAAGGTAGGTGGAGGTGATTTTAGAGCTGCTTTTTATGGTGAAAAATTCCAGTTGAGTTGATTTCTACAGCCTTTGGTTCCTTGTGGTAGTAAAATGGATCAGGAGGCCAAAACATCTTTTTAATGAGCCTGGAGTTATTGATCCACAATCTCGGATCATGTATCATAGCTTCTATTATTTGTTTTCAAAGAAACAGATTGTTGGAGTAGCCCAGTTCACTGCCGGAATTTGATGTACCTAATCCTTCATGAGGGGGCATCTGCAGTGGGTGTGGAGAGGGGTGAAGTTCACGGGCTCCATGGTGTAATCTCACATGCTGCTGGGTGACAGTTCTCCTTCCAGGGAAAGTGGCTGCACCCTGTAGGAAACAACATCCTGGGAGCATTGGACATGGGTGGGGCCTCCACCCAAATCACCTTTGTCCCAGCAGGCCCGGTGCAGGACCCGCAAACGGCGGAAGATTTCCGCTTGTACGGCTTTAACTACAGTGTGTACACATACAGTTACCTGTGCTACGGCAAGGAACAGGCTATGAAGCAGCTTCAGGTGCAGCTCCACAAGGTAAGTGGGAGGAGCCTAGCCTGATGGCCGAGATGCGTGTTAGCCGCACCCTGGTAGGTGGGGCCGTTGTGATTGTATTTAGAAGCTGATAGCTCCACCCAGGTAGGCATGCCTAGCTGTCATCTAAGATCTTACCACAGGAAACTCTATGCAGGTTGACTGTTAGTTTATCACTGAGAGCTCATCCTCCCTCCCACCCACCACAGGCAAATTTTTCTCAGAACATCTCGCACCCTTGCTACCACACGGGATTCCAGCTGATTCTGACCTTGGGTGACCTCTACAATTCGCCCTGCGTCAAAAAACCGATGTCCTTTGATTCGGCCGCTAAGGTGACCTTCTACGGGAGCAGTGACCCAGAAAAGTGCTCACAGCTTGTCCTGCGTTTGTTCAACTTCAGTGGCTGCTCCTTCTCACCCAACTGCGCCTTCAACGGTGTCTACCAGCCGCCTGTCAATGGCAACTTCTTCGTAAGACTCTATTCAGGGTTTCTCATGTGGCAACACTGAATAAAAGCAGGATTTCATTATGTGAAGAGTTACATGCAAATATGCACTGCGTTAATCTATGATTATAGCATATTCACTGTATGATAATATTGCATTTCTAATTAGAATAAAGTAAAATATAAAAAAATAATAATAAAATATATTTTTTTATAAGTTATTAGCAGTATTATTTAAAAGCATCATAATATGTAATACTCCAGTCTCACTGCAACTGTGTACTGGAAGAGCAGTGATGGATTGATGGATGGATGGATGGATAAATGCAAGTCATTTTAAGGCAGGATGTTTATGAATATAGACCATGGCTCTCCAATGGAGGTTCTCACAGCCTCTTATCCCTGCCTTTCCTCAACCCCCAGGCATTTTCTGCCTACTTCTACACCTTCAATTTCCTTGGCCTGGCTCCTCAGGCTCCTCTGTCCCGTGTAAACAGCACCATCGACTCCTTCTGCAGGAGGAACTGGACTTCGGTGAGGCACCCCCGCCCCTGTTCTGTGGTGATGATGGGACAGGGTAGAGGTGACAGTAGATTATGAGGAGGAGGAAGTGGCCACAGCGAACAGTCACTGGTTCCATCAAAGCAGAGACTTCATGAGCAGAGCATCATCAGCGTTGACTGATGTTTGTTTCTCGCAGGTGAAGACAGCATATCCATCAGAGAAAGATAAATACCTCCAGGACTACTGTGGCTCAGCTGTGTACATGAAGGCTCTCCTACTGGATGGCTTCAACTTCACTCAGAACTGGAACAGCATTAGCTTCCAGAAGAAGGTGAGGAGAACACACAGTACTGTGCAAATTCAAAGAAAATATTTGCAGTTTATCTAGGTAGTAAGTATACATTTGCTCAGAACAAGAAATCCAGTTTATTGTTAAAACATATGCAAAAAGTAACACAGTAAAAACAGTTTTTTTTTTCTTTTCTCCAAAAAGTTACTGAAATCTTGTTGGATGGCTAGAAGAACGCTGTTCAGTTCCCAAACCTCTCCTCAGGGGCACCTCAGTTATTCCATGAATTCATTAAATTTCATTGCAAGCTAACTTAATCAATTAATTAAATTAAAAATTCAATGAGGTATTGATCAGCCATAGGAGGTGGGGTAGTGGTCAAGTCAAACGAAGTACCTCGTCATTTAGCAGAGGTTTTCTTTGACTGCCTAAGACTTTGGCACAGTACTGTTGATCCCAGTCAAACAACTGCTAAACAAACAAAGTTAAACAGGCGTGTCCAATGAGAGTCTTTGATAACAGTGAGTGAACAGAAATCATGGACATCTTTGTGTGTGTCTGTCCTCCAGGCAGGAGATGCAGACATTGGCTGGACATTGGGGTACATGCTAAATCTCACCAATCTAATTAGCAGTGAGCCACTGGCACCAGTGACTGGCGTAGAGCACGGCCAATGGGCCGCAGGCATCTTCTTCATTGTGTTTGCCATCTTCCTCAGCATCCTGGTTCTATTCATCCTGAGTGTCTGCAATACATCCAACTGACAAGACAGGAAGGATGGATAACAAAACACATGATTAATGCAAAAACACAGTCAAGACTGGGATAACCGAGAGCAAGACAGGGCTCTCGTGGCCCTAGCAGACTCAAACAAAACTGTGCCTATTTAAGATTAAAATTATACTAATGAATTAGTAAACAGGGATATTGATGCAAACTGTATATTCATATAGTGTGGTTGTTATAGGTGATGCAAAGTGCTCATTTGAGGGGGGACACCCTCCTCGTAGATTTTTCTGGAAGTTTTTCCGTATTTTTCAGTGAGCTGTGAAATTTATTAAAACAAATGTTAATACAATTATATTTTATATATGCCATATATAAATATCTATATAAATGTGTATATATAAATATACATGGTAGCTCCTTGGCTTCTTAGATGTATAGACCATTACACATTTTTTTGAAATTGTAATTTTTTCAAAACAAATTCGGGAAAGAACCAGCCACAGGAAAAGGGGAAAGGGCCGGCTTCCTTTGAGGTGCCTTCGTCAGGAAAAACCAACATTTTCAAGCTTCCCATGACATGGTATCTGAGAAATATATGGACTGTCTGATTCAGATTATTATGACTTTATGGATGATGTTATACAAATCTGAACTGGCATTAATGACAGGCCTGAAATCTGTGATGTGTAAAACCTTGACTGTGTATTTTACTGTAGAAATATCTTAATAGCTACCTGCACTGTAACACTCACATTAGTGCCATCAATCAGCCTCAGCCTAATGAATGATGGATTTTGTATGGGTCCTTGTTAAAGTCTGTCCAAGCCCATCCTTCCTCCTTATGTAAGGTTTAGGGTTAGGGTTCAATTTTGGTCTTGTAAAAACCCAGAAAATGCCTGGTACATCAGATTGGCCAGTCCAGACCTGCCTCTGATTGATGGTGAGTGAATGAATGAATGAGTGAATGAATTCTGTCACCTTGAACCCAATATGTTAGCTGGTGATTTGTTTGTGTACAACACCATCTTTGTATGTTTGTGAATACCTGAAATTCATTTCTATTAGGATATGTTTATTTTTGTTATCTATTATAAGTTATACAAATTCTAAATAAAGGTTTTATTAGTATAAATGCAGCACTTGCTGTTTATCATTCATCTAACCCTTTACAGGTGGTTCTCAGCTAATAAGTTCATAAATAGGTTATAAAAATACAATCTGGAATTACATTGAACATTATATTTATTTATCATGTGAAAGGCAAATTCTTTTCAAACTATAATGTCACTATTAATACATGAATTGGACTTTGCCTCCCTCTGCTTGGGAAAAAATGTTACTGCAGATTGTACCTCAGAAAACTGGCAATTCTCTCCTCTCTGTGAAAACACATTTTTAACGGATATCATTTACAACTAATGCATTATAGCAGCTAATCTCCATGGTTGTGGGTACGGCCCCTGTCAGGAAGTGCAGGGTATGAGTTAGTCCAAAATCCTGTGTTTTTGGAGACTTCGTGTGGCTTCAGGCTATCAAAACTTAAACTGGTTACTAGGTTACTATAAAGGACTGGGTTATATACTATGGCTAACTTGTGGCTATGGTGGCTGATTGGTGACAATGTGCCACAAATTCTAAAAAAACTTTAGTCAAATTACAACACATGATCTACATTTACAAACATGCAGCAAATCGATGAGTTGCAAATTGAGAAAACACTTCGGTCAAAATGACGATACCCACACTACATTTTCTGAATGCTGTAAATTGACAGACGCAATGCACATCCTGAAAACACATGTGAAACAAAAAACACTGCAAATCCACAAAGAGCACAACAGAAGTGAATTACCAACAATCTGGGACAATGAAACACGATGGTCCATTGGGGCTGGGTGGTATGTGGAATGTTTAGGGTACATTGATAAATTGTCAAAACTATATTTAGGATGAGATTGGTGATTCTAAATTGGCCCTGTAAGTGTGCGCCCTGCGGTGTGTTGGTGACTGCCCAGGCTTGGTTCCCACCTGCGCCCATTGTTCCCAGGATAGGCTCCGGTCCCCCCGCGACCCCAGATGGGATTAAGTGGATACGGTGATGGATGGATATTTAGGATGACACATATCCATTTATATCAACATATTTTCGTGCAGAAACTTCAGTGTTTGCAACACCCCATATAAAGCTAGTTTAAATTGAAGTCCAAGTATTAATGTGTGAAAGCCTTTGTTCCACTTATTTTGGAGAGGGGGCAACTTGGTTGGTTGCAAGATTAGCCTGACACAAGGTCGATTCACCTGGCCACCAGTGGTGGGCAGGGTTCCGCTAATCTGCTCACTGCTAATTAGTGAAGCTAACTTTTTCTTTAGCAGAGTAATGTATCTGCTAACTTTGAAAACCTGTTAGCGAACCAATTTTCTTCGGCTGAATTTAGTTCCACTAACTATAAATCCGGTAACATTTTTTAGCAGGTAAAGTGAGTATAGTTTAACAATCAAAAACATTTGTAAACCCGAAAATCATACATATTTGTTCCTGTCTGTTATGAGCGTGTCTGCAACAGTCTGTCTGAAATGCTGTTGACTAACTTCATGTAAACAAACATGATTGGTTGATAACTTGTCAGATTTAAGGTAGTTTGGGCTAAATGTAAGTGAATGAAGATAAAGTCCATTTAATCCGGGATTCACTGTACTCAGTCGAGAGCTAAATGGAACTAGAAAGGAGGATCTCAGCTCTTTATTGATCTATAGCTCTGTCAATCGGTGGCCTGTATCACAAAGCCGGATTTCTTGCTTAACCGGATAACTTGTTGAATTTACAGTACTCTAGTATAAATGGATTTCATCTTCGTTCACTACATTTAGCCCAGACTACTTTAAATTTGACAAGTTATCCAGGTAATCAAGAAATGCTGCTTCATGGTACAGGCCCCCAGACAGTCGTGGGGAGCCCAGTGAAATCAAACTGCGACAGCAGCAAAAGCTAGCGGAACCTCGGCTGGATTGGGCTAAACGTTGCCCCGAGTTGTGGACCATCCAGCTTGCAGTACTTGGATTTTCTTTTGCCTTGTAAGAGATCCAAAGTGCACCAAGTAGCCAAAATAAAAGTGTGCGACTCTCATAGCACAAAACCTGTGTATTTTTCTTTTCTGTTCATTCATTTGGTGTGTTTGATTGCTTGCGTTTTTTCGTCTTTTCACCATAAGGAAGAACATTGCGATCAATGTACAAATTGGTTAAATGTGCTGGTTGAACTGTTTAAAGTGGAATATGAAGGCGTGGTGAAGCAGGGAAGGAAATTAAAAGAAAACCATTTTCCTTGCTCCTGTGAAAGCATCTTCCTTTTTTCCCCGGGTCGCATTAAATATTAATGATAATGATCATGTAAAAGGGAGATCTTGAGGGTAGTGGAAGTGGTATGTGTTAGGGTTGGGTATAAATTTATGGTCACACGGATGTTTGGTTGAATGAGGCTAAAATTATTTGAAAGGAGCATACTTTAGAGAATAGTTTAATATTAAGCTACCCTGACCCTCTTTTCCAGTGTGCACCAAGTTCAGAATCATGCCCTAGAAAGTGGAAACATGTATGGTGGGCAATCCATTATTAGTTAATATTACCCCCCTGTTTTCTTGTGCTACAGGGGGTTTTGGTTCACTTTACTGGGTGGAGGTTGCTACAAGTTGGTTTAGTATTGTCGCGTTAAACTTTGGAATTAGCAGGATTAGCGGATTAGTGGTTATCAGAGCTAACATTTGGTTCGCTGTGCCCCCCACTGGCGACACAACGAGTTGCTGAGGTGTTTGGCAGCTGAACTTGAAGACTACAGAGTAACCATCAGTGCCATGTCTCTCAATGCCCAGACAACTTTCCCACAACGACTATCCTTCATCTGGGAAGGAGAGGAACTTCTCCTTCGTATTGGTATTGACCTAAGCCAGAGACTCACCTTCCCATCCAAAATTTCAATGACCAACCTGCGACCAGATCTGGTCCTTTGGTCCAACTCCTGCCAGCATGTCTTCATCACTGAGCTGATGGTCCCTTGGGAGGATGCTGCAGATCAGGAATTCAAATGGAAAAGGTTACGAAATGCCAGCATTGCAGCCGAAGCAGATTAGCAAGGCTGGAATATAAAAGGGCATCCAGCTGAAGTGGGGTGCAGGGGCTTTTTGGCCAGTACTACCGCAAGGCTCCTGAGGGAAACAGGAGTTACTTGGGAAGGCCGGCAGGAAGGCAATGAAAGCACTCTCCTATGCCACTGAAATGAGCAGTCACTGGATGTGGCTAAAAAGAAGCAATATTTTATGGGCTGGATAGTGACCATAGAGACTAAGCAGGAGACATACACAGGCCGTCAGCCTGTGGTGGGCCTGCCTCGGCTGAGGGCTGTCTTGTGGTAAAAGGCCAGTAATGCTGAGGTACACAACTGACGATGGGTTGTAATTGTAGTAACATTATCTAGTGGTCATCTCCAAGAACAATCCCACTTAAATCAAGCGCAGTGCAAAACCTTCAGGGACTGTTACACTCTGTCCTAGTAATCACTTTATTGTTATCATGGTATTGTCATGGTTCCCCTAGCTTTGGAGGCCCCTGCCTACACTTGTCTTATGGTAAGTCCACCCCTGGTTGATTAATGTAGGCTATAAATACCATTGCTAACTTCTGATATCGGATCCATTTATGCCATTGCAACATGTATTTTAACCACTCTATTCATGTACTGTAGCTGAAAAATCTGTGAGTCTGGTTTCACTCAAATTTTATGTCAAGGACCATTGATAAGACATAATGATAAGAAGTGCATAGAAGGTCATTTATATCAAACAACTTTCCTCATGCTGTGACTCATGCATGACGCTTGAAGGTGTTTAAACATCTCACATCTTAGTGCTAATTAACTCTCAATCCTGGTCTGAAACCAGCATGTCCAACACAGACAGGAGATACCAGAGGGCTCTGCACTGCAGGAAGATGGAGACTGTTTAACCAGTAATATGTCCCTTGAAGGAGATCAAAACATGATTTATGTAGATAAAATGCACAGATTAAGAGTTCATCCTATTTTCATAACTTTCCTGTTGTAAATAAACCACGTGGATCCTCACAATGGACCAATTCAAATCAGGTTCCTGTCAGAAGGCACAGTCAGGGGTACAAGAAATGTGAACAATCACGTTTTTGCATAGTTAGGAAAGGTGTCAGAGGAATGAATGGATGCACACATTTCTGTGGTCATCCAGCTTGGAATGTGTGCGTCAGAGAGATGCTATCGGTGATAATCCCTCAACACAGAGGCAACAGTGATCACACTCATGCTCACACTCAGGGGTCACTGAACAAGGACAATACTGTATATGTCCAGGAGCTTCTATGGCACAGATGATTTGTAACCATACAGCTGCGAATTCAGAAAACAACGATTAACAAAATAAAAATATATGTATGAAGGATGAAGATGATTATAACTGTCTCAGAGAACACATACAGTATTCATGCAAAAGGACCGGAGGTAAACTTTAAATTGAATTTAACATATATTAGATATGTTAGATTTAATATATAACTTTATATTAAAATTGCAAAGCTAGATAAGTTTTTTTTCTGTGACAGAGCTAAAAATGTTTTACAATGTACCTTTAATTTAATGTAAAATAAAGTTGTCCTCTGAAGAGGGGGGTGGTGGTGGGCAGAAGGAAAAATAAATAAATGTTTTAGCGAAACTTAAACTCCCTGCGCTGTAATGTCCGTACAGAATTGAATGAAAAAGCCTGATCTTAATCTAGCTGATTAGCAATGTATGAATTCCATGTGCATAACATGCAATGTTGGTATTAATATCGCAGATCGTCCAGCCCTATAATATACTACAACCATTTTTCGAATTCAGTACAAAATACCCTGCCTCACACTGTGATGTCATTTGGCGCCGGTACCAGTTTTTACGCCAGTGGAAAACCAACACCTTGATCTACAGTACTATTGGTACTTTCTCTAAGTATCAAAAGTATGGTACCTGGTGCGGTGGAATAGCGCCCATACTCCTAATTCAAAGTGACTAAGGTAATGGGGGAAATGTTCTGTACCTTTGGAGTATCCTTCCGTCTGCCTATTGCCCCAGACAGTCCCTCCACATATTGTCACTGCTCATCCCCAGCTTGGCCCATCCTATATCTGTCAGAGCCCCTTCCTATTCTGACAGTGTCCCTTCCCAGCTCTGTCCCTCCCATTTCTGTCAATGCCCCCCCAAACCTACCCCTCCCCTTTTTAACAGCACCCATCCCAAGCTCTGCCCCTCCCATTTCAGTCAGTGTCCCTCCCCAGTTCTGCTGCTCCCCTTTCAGTCAGCACCCCTCCCCAGCTCTGCCCCACCCCATCTCATCTTCACCTCCCTGCACTCTTTCTCACTATCTTTCAATCTCTCCATCAGTCTGTAAATGGTCAGCCCCTTTCTGTTTTTGTGTAGTTCTATCCTTCCACCTTTTTGTCGATCTGGATCTCCACGGTCTGCTCACCCTTGTCCATTACTGTTGGTTCCCATGGTCACAAGGTGGCTCGGGGGCCGGGGCCTAGACGCCCGGAGTTTGTCGGGCCAGCCTGGCCCAGCCTGGACAGCCTCTCTGGCAGCTTATTCCACAGTCTTCATTCCTCTGAGCAGCAGCCTGTACAGCGACAAGGCGCTGAAGTTTTTCCTGTGGGTGAGTGAGGAGCGAGGGACCCATTTTCAGGGGCGATGGCTTAGGACTGGAAAATCGGAAGAGAGAGAGATAGAGAGGCGGGGTAAGAGATGGAGGAGGGAGGCTGAATGAAAACAGAGAGGAACTGGAGTGACACATACTGTAGTGTGTTTGACGGCTTGAAGTGTGCAGCGACAAATCAGTATGAATTACAGAAAAACTGTGAATGTTACTGTTTAACGATGTCATTACAGTGCCGTCATACAGAGGCATTTCCATGAATTACTGTATACCCAGTACAAACTGTTATAATAAGTAACCAGTGACTATGTTTTTCATCCGTGGAAGAAAAGGAGATTTGCCACATCTCTGAGAGCTTGTGACTTTTCACAGCTCGACCAGATCCTGCCAGGTGACGTAACGGACAGTGCAGCGTGTGTTTTACACTGACCGCTAACGGAGGACACTCCAGGCAGTTTATTCCTATTAAGGGTGTCATTTTTGTCTGCATTACAGCTAAACAGGGTGCAGAGTAAAGCCGCGAGTCTGCGGGACAGGGAGAGAGAGGGAAGAGAGAAAACTGAAGAGATAGAGAAGGAGAGAGAGCGCTATGGAAGGAGAATGAGAGGAAGGGACAGAGAGGGGGAGTGTTGCTTGTTTGTTCAGTTTTGATGACCTTCAAAAGCCATACATACATAAGGATCTTTGGAAAGGTGAGCAAACAGAAAGTGAAAAAAGGCTATTTGTTTTGGTATTACTGAATTACAAGAAATCAGGGCATTCTGGGTACTATTAGGATTACAGTTTGCCTCGTAGTCTCAGTGAAGCTGGCGGTGGCAAACACTTCTGTTGTTGTCTTTCTTTGGTTTGACAGCAATGTTTACTTCCAGAAATCTCCTTCTCCTCAGCTGAAGCAGATGAAGGAACTAGAGCTAGAGAAAGACTCTTTATTGGCTGGCCTGGATATGCTGGAACAGGCCAAGAACTGGTACCAGGACCAAATCTGCAACGTTACTGGGAGGCAGAGGCAGATGGGGAAGAGTGCCCAGTACATGGTGAGCCATGCCCATCACCAGCCAGGATCATCAACCAAACCTCTCACTGGGATGTCCAGGAGGGACAGCCGTTTGCGTCACCTGGACACAGAGGCAGAGATTTGCTAATTGTTAGTAAGGAAAGAACATTGCAGACAGATTAAAAATGACACTTATAAAGGGGTACTTATACAACGGAATGCGAGGGTAGCACCTAACCTTCAAAAAGCAAAATGATTTAATGTCCACAATCAGTGATATCAGGGGCATTGTGGGTAGGCGCCTTTACAAAACCACACTCAATACATAAAAAATATGCATACGCAGGCATTAATGTTCCTGAAACTTTATGTACCTTTTAAACTTACAAACCCAGCTGGTCTGCCATCTAACTTGCTGGCTAATGTTAGCTACCTACCATTAACATAAGTTTGTAATGCAGCTTCACAGTATGTCTGTGCTAGCACACTGATTACATAGCTAGCTAAGCAGACACGTGCGTCATATATTTCGACAGTTTTAGGCTAATACAGCCTATGTCCGTGGGACAACAACACAGAAACACTTCAGTTGCCTTCTTATACTTGCAGTAGCACATTTATTTGGCTAGCAGTTGTAAACAGCTAAAGATAGCTTACCTTGTTTACTGCCACTGAGATGTGAGTTAATGTCATGATGAGGCAACCCGTTGATGATGTGTAGAGTTATTGGTAGAAGATGATAATGATGAGGGATGGGGAGGGGATTAAGAGATGTGATGTGATGGAGGAAGTTTGCTCATTGGCCAGATTACCCCGACGGCAAGTTTCACAATGTCTTATTCATAGTCAATATTTGGTTGAATGAATAATGATTTTATACGTTTTTACTAAATACTTGGTAGGCAAATACATGTTTTGCCCTCTTTTTGAACGCCAGTGAAATTCCAGTAAGTGTAAGAAGGGCTTTGCTCAGCAGTACTGTACTCCGTGATCTCATGGGATGATCATCTTCAAACCTTTCCCCTTAGGAGACATTCTTGAAACCCAGTCAGAGTCACCTGAATGTCCTGTTACCCAAACTGCAAGAGGTCAACAGCTGCCTCAGTGACCTCGTGTCTTGTTATGGAATGGTAAATGCGCGCCATTTAAACACTGAGAGGACTGTCGGCCTTTCCGACTCACATTATCGAAACTCCAAACTTGTGAGGTCATACAGCACCAGGTGACTAACTGCCCCCATAATTACTTTTACATTAATAAGAAAAAAAGAGTACATTCTGTACAGTAAAATGAAAAAAAAAAATCATTTAATTACAGGGAGATCTTTTACCAAAAACAGTCCTTTTTTATTTTTTACTCTGAAAGAAATCTTGAACTCTCAGGAAAAACTATTGTATAGATATAAATCACAGGACCTTGTACACATGTATAAATTTCAGTGAGGCTGGTGCTTCCTACAGTCATGTACTGAATCTACCTGCTCAATGTCCTCATGATCTGCTATGTCTTCTACCTCATTGGAGTTTTATCTCCCCAGGCTTCTGTTCCACATCCCACTTCCCATCATGAACCAACCTGCCAATCAGAATCACCTTCCCTCGTAGCCAACGTGTTCCGGTAGCATGGCGGCTAATGATTAACCCAAGGCTTACTTGAAACAAACTTTATTTGCATTGTTGTAACCTGCCTCCACTTTAATTCTTCTCTTGTGGGCTCCTCCCACTTCCTACAGGAGGTCACCAGTCAAACCAGTAAGAGAGAGGATGACAGCCCTGGAGCGGGAGGTGTGAGCTCTGGTCCTTCAGCAGCACTCTGGACTCTTTGTTGGCTCGTGCCCTGTGGGTGACGCCCCTGTGCCCACTCCCCAGGGCTCCTGGCCTGTTCTCCAAGGGCCACCTCAGACTCCTGTGCTATGCTTCTCTCCAGAGGAGACACTGACACCTAGCAGAGACCTCCTAACATGCTCTCTGCTTACTATATTCCCATGTGTAGGTCTAGTGCTGTAGTTTGGGACAGCTGGACAGAAATGTCAAGTGTTAGAAAGCTGCACTTATGGTACAGTGTTTGCACTAACTGGCTATTATGGTGACAGATCCAAACCAGCTGCTTTGTAACACTGGAAATACTGGGAGAGAGAAATTGCTGGCATGCAGTGAGATGAATCATTACAGAATCATGTCCCTCACCAGCATCAGTGGCTGATGAGAATCTGCTTCATTTATCTGTGGGCTTATCAGAAGAGTGAGCCCAAAGGTCAGTAAAGTTTTGGATTAAACCGTGATGCAACCTTGTATTTATCGACAGATCACCAAGGCTATTGCTGTTATCTGTGACTCTTGCCCTGGCAAATGAAGCACATGTATGAAGGTGCCGTGGTAATACTGTGCGACAGACCCGTGAGCAGACTCCTAAGCTCATAAATAATCTCCCGTAGCCTTCCCTGCCTTACATTTATAGCAGTTGCATTGTCGAACATTCATCTGACGGAAGGACAGTCTTTCCACAGAGCCCTGAAAGCGGCTTTCTAACTTTCTACACGATTATAATCCACTTTTCGTCAATGTTCTTGTTCTACGAAGTTTAACTATCCTGCTTTTGCCATGTTATTTGGAGGTTTGATTTAAATCTCAGATTTTTTTTGGTATACGAAAATCAATAGATTGTTATTATACAAACTAGGTGTAAAAAGAAGAATGAGGCTGAGTTGACAGGAAAGCTACGGCAGAAAAACACCTCATACACCTAATGTGATTTCTTTCTTTTCACTTAAAAATTCCTTATAAGATATTACTCTGTCCCAGAATGCAGATCTTGTCTATAGAACTTTGGAAATCGCCCAAAATAAAGTTTATATTAAATAACTGCTAAGAGTGCAGCAATTCTCATAAGCATAAAGGAAGTCATATTATCTTATATTTTCCTTCTGGTAATATGATCAAAGAGGACAACTTGAAGGTAGAGATCCGACCGGAGGGGGGTCCGTAGGGAGCTGTCCCCGGGTTTAGTCTAACAGGAAAATGGACACACAGCTTGGTTATTAACAGTGCTTTCCAGTATCAGCTGGGAGAGATCAGACCCCCCAGCAAACATTCAAGAAAACAACAAAGACTCACCTGTGGATCCACATTCAGGATTTTTTGGTCTCTTTTGTTTACGAAGAGCAAGCCACCTAAATCCTCGGTCCAGACCTCAAAATTTGGACTTGAGTTGGTGGTACAAATATGTGTGTTCCAATTGTAGAAACTTGAAGAAAAACAAGGAGATTGTCTAGTCCATTATTTGTAAAGCATTTTACTTAACTGGTAACCCATAAATACTGAATAAATAGTTACTAGATATCAAGCAGGTAATGACACATTTTAAAGAAATCAGTCTTAAATGTTCAATTTTTGTGGCCTTTAAAAGCACTTCATGTTTCTAAGGGATTTAATATTTTTTAAACAATAAAATCCATGATAAACGACACAACAAAAGTTACTTTATAGACACAGTCTAATTTGGAATTTAGACTGAGAACACCCTTCAAAAATGCACACATTACCTTAAGACCATACAGGTACGCAACTAGCCAACAGAAAATTCTGGATTTCACTGGATTATTCATCGCTTTGTAACTTTGATAACTGGAAAATAGTATGACTTGTTCAGATGAAAGCAGTGTTACCTTAAGTCAGTTGGTCTTGGCAAAAGTTTCTTAGTTCTTTGGAAATACTGTCTGAAGTCTTCAGTTTTCAATCTGTGGCAGTAGTCTATGTACCCGGATATTTCATGTCCTAGAAAATTGTGATCCCTAATGAAGATAATAGACTGGAAAAAGCAAGAACAAACGATAACCAAAGCTGAGGCTCCCAGAAAATCAGTCATAGGGCTGACAGCTATTGAGAGATGGAAACTTTGTCATAAAGCACCTGATCTGGAGATTCCTCTACCTGCAGGGTTCCTCCTGCAATCAGACAATGACAAGGCAACCACCTCATAGATACGCTCAGCTTACCGCAAGAACTGGGGAGTTCCCAGTCGAATTTATGCTCAAAACTGAAAAACTCAGCCTTACACAGACTACTCAAATTTAAATTGCATTTTGGATGCACACATCTACAGGACCACTAGGGGGCAGTGAAGACAAAGTGCTATTTTCTAAATGTTGGTAAGTCCTTAAAAACGTTTGTTACGGATCTTAAAGGATAAGTCATACACTTCTGGACCAGTAGAAGTGTTGTGGTAATACTGGATTGCCAGTGGAGGACGTTTTCACACTACACAGCAAATGAAGTTGAGTAATCATGCACCTACAGTCATTTTCCCACTCCTGTTAGACTCCTCCCTCTCTGCCAGGGCTCTCAGGAAGTTGTCCTCCAAGTCTGCACCCATGCTCGCCAATGGCCTGCTCAGCAGCACATTCATACAGAGAGAAGTCAGCTAAAGTCAGTGTTTTACGAGTCCATATTACCTTGCACTGTATCCATAGGAGGCGATGTCGACCTTCTAAAACCCTGACCACAGTGGCACCAGAAGAAATTTTTCATTGCAAGTATTTTGGGGGGTGACCTCACATTGCACATGATCTATTCTATGATCCTGCTTAGAAAATAAAATAATGCATATTTTGTTTTTATTATTTTGGCGTTGGGTGCCAACAGGGGCGGCTACGTATTTATTTTGGACAGCCATGACCACCCCTTAGATCCACCCCTGCCTGACCAGGATAAGAGGCTGGAAGGTAATAAGATGGATCTTTGGCTCTCACAGTGTGGTGAGTGCTGTACCTCTTCAGGAGACATTGAGATGGACCGATCAGATGGACTCACTGTTGTTGCTGCTCACTCCTAGCGAGCCTGGACTCCTCCTCAGCCACTGCTTTCGCCCTCTCAAAATCCTCCCTTGTCATGACTTTTCTGCTACCCCTATAGCCCAGTTGCACCAGCTGACGTGCCAACTCCTCATCCTGGGCCGGCGGAAGAAACAGCACCACCGTAACACGAGCAAGAGCTTTCCACACAGCACTAAAAACCGCTTTTCGATCTTCTGCACAATTATGTCCGCTTTTTGTCAGTTTTTCTCGATTATTGAACAGTCAGAGAGAATGAGAAAGTGGGAACTGACTATCACTCAGAATTATGGAGCTCAGGAGCAGACTTACACTGACACTATATAATATATCTAAGCATTTGGAATCTCATGGTCAAAACGATGCAGTTTTCATTTTGGTGGCGCTGACTAATTCTTTGGTGGAATTATTTGCTTTTGAGGCATGAGTTAATTGTTTTGGGTAAGTTACAGGCTTTTGCAGCTAAACTACAGTGTGGTGTATGCAGGAACTGTTTTGAGAAATGCTCTTATAGTCTTGAGAATGTTAAGCAGGTTTCGTGAAATTTGCAAAAGCAATCGGGAACAACTGTAAAGTATTTACATATACAGATTTCTGTGATATTCTGTACTGAGTGTAAATATTCTGAAATTGTACATTTTAAAATTATATAAAACAAAAAAACTATAGCGTAATCGCATGGGCGTTTTCTCTAATTTAACGTATTTAAAAGTTTAATTGTATCTAATTACAGACGCATAATACACGACTTAAAAATTTCCAAGCAGCTTGTATGTCAGCCTGTTGTAATGAAAATGTAAACAGCTTTACCTCCAGGTAAAACAGATCGAGGGGCTTAACGTGATTATCCAGCAAGTCCTCGTAGGTGCGAAACGTCTCCGCTGTGTGTCCCTGAGATGCGTCCGCCTCCATCTTGTTTATCGGCGCGCTGCTCCGTTTCCATGGTGATCAAAGGGGAAAGCCAACAGGTGGCGCTGTGCCGTTCTCCCATAAATTATCACAACGGAGAAATTATTAGTTATTCTTTCCTAAATCACGTTATATTTTGTCTCACTACATACACACACACACAGTAATCATCTGAGCGAGTTATTGTAGGAATACGTAGTGTTTAAATAACTATTTCATATGATTAGTTATAGCTATTTGTAACGCTTCTAAATTCTCAGAGAAGTGTCAGGTTCCTGCTTTCATGCACCAGACTGTACCCAACCTCCAAGCCTGGAGAACATATTAATCTACTCAGACTGGTATATTTAAATTGGTCATTCTGACACCAGTGTCATCTTCTTCTACATTTAGGAAAGGTACACCGATGCTGCCAGACTTCGATATATGAATCCAGCTTGTGGGATACTTTCCAGGAACAGATGTCAGTCACTTCGTGCACCCAAAACAACTCCCTAATGCCAGAGTATAATGTAACATTCTCATTTTCAATTATATTGGCCACTCTGTACATGATAGTGTTGTGAGATCTGAAGATCCTTTCTGATATACTGGATCATACAGACAGCAGCACCCGCCCCCCCCGAATCGTACAGACAGCAGCACTGAGTGTAAAGCAGGCATTGCTGCCTTCCTATTAGTGTGTCAGTCACACACAGGAATCGAGTCTGACAACACGAGTCTGGTTAATAGGATTTTATTAGGCTTTCAAGGGGTAAGAAAAAAGGGGCATTTTCCTAGACACAACTATGCTCGCATTGTTGTTCATTAATACTCTAACACACCCCCAGCAGAACACCTCCCACACAGACTAAATCATACTCAATAGGTTTCCTTCTGAGCTATTACATACAAAACAAAGACAGTCAGAAGACTTGGATATGACATGACATTAAGTACAGTAGAGAGCTGTGAGAGGTCAGTGTCACTGGGTGTCTGGCTTTCCCTACATCTTAGTGTTAACTACGTGTGAACCTTCATTTGAACTCCATGGTAAAAATACTTATAAAACCACACACTTGGGTCCAAGACATTAACAAAAGTGTTTGCGTCTCACAAAAATAATCATTGTAAATTTGTGGTAAAATGTAGAAAGTCTGTGTACTAACGCTACATGATCTCGACCGTTTGAATCTGCAGCTGGTTGAGCGAACCATCAGACTCGTTGGAGAGCTCGTCATTCTGAATGAGGGCCCCTTCCGTGTGAGTCTTTACGTGTTTCTTGAGGGTCGACTGATCGCTGTACGTCTTGCCGCATTCAGTGCAGGAGTACAGCTTCTCCTTCGTGTGCACTTGCTCGTGCCGTTTGAGATGCCCGGAGCGGCTGAAGCTCTTCTTGCAGTAGGAACAGCTGTACAGTTTCTCGCCTGTATGTGTGCGCAGGTGCAGCTTCAAGCTGCTCGCCACGCTGAACTTCTTGCCGCAGTCTTTGCAGGTGTACGGCTTCTCGCCCGTGTGTATCCTCATATGTATGGTCAAATGCCCAGCTTGACTAAAAGTCTTTTCACAAAGAGTACAATGGTAAGGTCTCTCCCCTGTGTGCACTCTGTAGTGTGTTTTGAGGTCTCCCAAGCCACTGAACCTCTTTCCGCACTGAGAGCACCCATAGGGCTTCTCTCCAGTGTGGATCCTCTGGTGCATCCTTAGGTTCCCTGCATTGCTGAAGGACTTTTCACAGTAGCCACAATGGTAGGGTCTCTCCCCCGTGTGAGTGCGCAGGTGCACCTTAAGCTGATTGTGCTCACTGAAGCGTTTGCCACAGTGCGGACAACAGTAAGGCCGCTCGCCGGTATGCACGCGCTTGTGGATCCTGAGCTGACCTGGCTGCCCATAGCTCTTCCCGCATACATTACAGCTGTACGGTTTCTCGCCGGTGTGCGTGCGTTTGTGTGCCTTCAGCAGGTCGGCACGGCTGAAACGCTTGCCGCAGTAGTTGCAGCAGTGCGCCTTCTCCCCGCTGTGCGTCCGCAGGTGTATATTAAGCGAGCCCATGCGACCGAAGCTCTTATCGCATAGGGAGCAGTGATAGATGCCTTGTGGGATTCTGGGGGACTCCGCAGCATCCAGAACCCCAGCAGAGGTGGAGGCCCGGGGGCTCCCAGAACCTTCTGGATCTTGCTGTTCCACAGACAGATCCTCACCCGCTCTACCCCCTATATCTACGGCCAGGTCTGAGAAAAGTACCTGAGACAGATTTTCTGCTGCCAGCTCCTTACCAGCCTCCCCCTCCTCTGACCTCGCATCTGCCTCCTGTACCTCCGACTCCCCCACATCAGAGGCCTCGTTATCACTGAGTCCTGCGTTAAGGTGATGGTCAGATATGATCGTTACACTCACTTCGCAGTCACTCTCTCTGGAATCCAGCTCTGCACTGCCAGGCGAGCTCATGTTCACATAATGATCTGGATTTATGTACCCAGCATCACGGTTCTCGGTCTTTATCTGCATGGCCACTACCCCAGATGGAAGCTTTGCTTTGGTCATATCCATGGCACAGACATCGTCCATGTCTGGAACTTGGTTCAGATTCGGGCTTGTACCCACTGACACCTGCGTGCCAGAGGCGTCGTGATCGCCATCGAGTGGCACCCCCGTGAGCAACTTGCTCTCATCCTCTTGCTCCTCACCGCTACCGCAGTCGCTCGTCTCCTGCTTCTCGGTCTTGTGCTGCTCCAGAAAATGGTCCTCTCCCACACGGATCTCTCTCCATGTCATGGTGCGCCGGGACGCTCGTCTCTGAGCATCTGGCTGCTTGCGGAGGCACCACAGCTCATTGGTGGAACCTAGGCGGACACTGCCTTTCTGCTCGACCTCTGCAGGGAGTACAGATGGAGAGCAACGACGTCAGAAATGGCACAGTACAGCTTCAGAATGTATAACATCCAGCCACTATACATTTCTGCAAACATCACAGCTCTACCTCTGTGCCAGCCCTGCTGTGGACAAGTAAGAGGTTTAGCTGTAAATATGTAACACTGGTTTACACATTAACTGGGCCACAGGTCATAACCCATCTGCTCTGTGAGAAGACGGGGCTGGAAAATGTACTGCTTTCAGTTTTAATGCTGAGGCTGCGGAGATCTTTCAAATGTTTTACTATAGTAGTTAGGAAAGGAGTTTTCCCAAGTCTCTGCAGAAGCAACACGGATTCAGTGTCCGTTTGCTTCATGTTAACTTAGCAGACGTGACCATATACACATATTAGACGGCATAAAAGAAATGATGCGATGGACACTATCTAGTGTACGTGACAGCAGATTAATTCACTATAGAAAATGGTAATTATCAGCAGGTTAAACCGCACGCAAATATTAGAATGACCACACTGCATGGCATGCTTACTGCATTGCAAACAGCCTCCTTTGCAAAAGTAACGGATTATTTCTGAAAAGAATTCCATCCCTGTCAATACATACATAGCTCAGTTTTTCCCCGGATGAAAAATCTCAAAGTATGGATGGGTTATGGAAAAGCTGAACGTAAACCAACGGCCTTTTCACGGTCCGGCATATCTTTGGGACCCCCGCACGCCATTTAGTATCAGCCCACGGCCCTCCCCGGAGACCAGCCCCGGCATCGCTCACTTATCCCGGCCTCCCGCGGCTCCTCCGGGCCCACCAGCCTCCGTCTAAGGCTCTCGTTCTCCGTCTCCATGTGCCGGATCCGCTCCTGGTATTCGGACAGGGTCTGCTCCACCGAGTCCAAGATGTCATTCACGGTGGCCTTAAAGATCTCGTTCAGGGACGACTCCAGAAAAGCTTTGAGGTTTTTGGATCGTGACATGGTGGCCTGCTGCCTGCCCCCGGGAAAGGTGTGCGGTGACCGGTACACGACGTATCGGCGACGTTATTTTGATCGAGCGCTACCGGACGGCTAATTACGGCTATTGTATCACGTCGAGTCAAGACCGCTGCACCAACAAAGCGATAATAAATAACGACCTCGGCTGTTTTCGAGCACACGTGTGCACATTCTGGCATACTGCCACCTGCAGGACGGGAGGCCACATCGCCGTAAACACTTCAACACGCCGCGTCGTTCTGCCGCCTACATGAGCGGAAGATACATACACATATAGATGGAAGGTAAACTTTTCTTTGCCGTGGAAGGTAATATTGTATCGGCGATAAAGGAGACAGGCAAATGTTAGTCTTAAGCATATTTAATGTATGAATACATAATTGTTTATTCGTCTTTTATTTTGGTAGGTTTACCTTCCGTCTGGTCGACGTAGTTCCGGGTAAGAGCAGCGTTACGGAAGTGGTTTCGGTTCCTGATTCTGGGTAGAACCGGCAGAGTGCAGATAAAAAACAGAAGAAAGTTTGGCTCCACATAGAAATACCGATGATTCGTATTGGCGGAAGCTGGGGGTCTATCGAGGCTAATGAACTGTAACATACGGGTCAGCCGTAATATCAGGGCCGCAATATTAAGGCAGGATGGACAATAAATCAACCACAAGGGGGCGTTTACTGCGCCCATATTATTCACTCAGACAACTCGCACACTGCCCACCGCGCGACCTGACTGCCCACCCCACGCGCACTACTATTTAAAACACTTAACATCAAACGCCGTATGTGACATTACTTTACAGCACAATGAAGACACAAACGACGATGAATATACCAAGCAATTAACATTAATTACAAGCTGGCATCGGTCCAGCCCGTCGCGCTGCCTTCCGGGTTCCGTCAGTGCTACAGCGTGCTACTCTTACCCCATATGCTGATAATTTAACTGCTATAAAATATCGGTAATATTCTGCTTAAATGTAAAAACGGAAAACATTTTGTTAAAAATTATACAATTCAATTTTTTTATGGATTGGTTTAAAAAAAGTCATCTTTGTTGTTCAACTCTTTAACCAAAATACTATAATTTGTAATTACAAAGGAGAAATATGAGATACCTGTGACTGTGAAAGATGTAATTTCTATGCTGCTTGAGAGGATACATTCTGTACCACCCCAACCACCACTGTTCTGTAGTTGGATCCATGCAAACCATTCAACAAGCCACCCACCTTAGGCCGACATGACCTTGGATGAACCTGTTTTATGACACTTGTATTTACCAGACTCTATCTTAAGAGTACATACAATTTAGTTTAAATTTCCAAGTTGATTATCTGTCTCTGGGGACAATACACAGTTTGTAAGAGTTTAGAAATTAAAATTTGAATAAACAAAAATCTGAAGTACTATTTGAATAGACAGTATAGCCTAGCACATTACAAAGCATTCTACCACCCAATTCTGTTGCACTTAGCCAAGTGATGTCCAGGACTGGGTTATGTTGTGTTTTTAGAACATTACCGGCATGCTATGTTTAGGCTTCGAAGTCTGTTTATAGCATTGCGTGGTAGCATTGATGATCACATGGTCAGGAGCCTGTCAGAGTGATGCTAGCATCTGTCCAAAAAATATTGGCGATGCCGAAGCACGGGGCTTGTGTCCGTCCATCTGCTCCAACCCGTCTGCCTTTCTGATCGTTTTCAGTAGTCTTTGGCGATACTGGGTGAAAACAGGCTGAGTTGGGTGGAGCAGTTGGCGAGTCAGTGTGCAACGTGAAAACCGTGACTTGTATTATCAGATCCTGAGGGGAAATTAACCCTTAACACATCTTTGCTTGATTCATAGATCACATTATAGGATTCCAGATATTATGTGGCAGCAAACTTGCAAGCATTTGTAATAAAGCCCAGAAATGCATGTGCTGCATGAATGAGTTTATACTAAATCCTCATCAAACCCCTGGTTGCCCCATGGCCGGGGTCCTGCCACAGGTATCTTCATGCATACTGCAACTCTCAGTCAATCTCACATTTCTTGCCCAGGGGTGTCCTTTGTAATGGCTGTAAGCCACACACTTCTGCACAAGGGTATATGTCAAGGAAGCAAGGGCAAACTGACCCTGGGCAGAAATCCCTCAGGCTGTTCCGGTTACAGGTATCTGACGACACACTTTACATGCTCACAGACGTGCTGAAATAAGCAGAAGAACAAGTTTTCTGGAACTGAAACGTAAAATAGCCAAAATGTGGTGAAATGCCATGCTGTCTGCTCTGCAGTCCATTGTGTTTCCCTCTCTGCCCGTCGGCTCTGCAGTCCATTGTGTTTCCCTGTCTGCCCGTCTGCTCTGCAGTCCATCGTGTTTCCCTCTCTGCCCGTCTGCTCTGCAGTCCATTGTGTTTCCCTCTCTGCCCGTCGGCTCTGCAGTCCATTGTGTTTTCCTCTCTGCCCGTCTGCTCTGCAGTCCATTGTGTTTCCCTCTCTGCCCGTCTGCTCTGCAGTCCATTGTGTTTTCCTCTATGCCCACCAGTTCTTTGCTGGAGTTATGTTGGAGTGGCAGGCTGCAGGTACATGGAGTTTGTGCTGCTCTCTGAAAGGTATGCAGCCATGTTTGAGATCCAGGCTCTTCTACTGCGGTTTTACTTATAATCTATAAGCGTCTGAGCTGCTCTGCATACAGCATTAGGAATGAATGAGTAGGAGGTGTCTGGTCTCCTGCATTCTGTGTGTGTGTGTGTGTGTATGTGTGTCTACTTGTAAATTAAATTTAACATATATTTTATTGATCCCAAGGAAAAATGCATGCACATACAGCAGCAAGTACATAGAGCACAACTGAAGATACATATAGTGTAAGACAGACAAAGTGCAAAGACTGTACACACATTACAAACAGGTAAACGTGGTGAAATCAAATCAAAAAGTAGACTGTACACAAATGGAATACCTTGAAAAACAGAATATTTGAATGTTAAGAACATAAATATTTAAGGATAACAATAAGAAAGTAATTGTGATGGTATTTGCGTAATGAATACAACAAATAGGACCAGATTTGTACTATTGCCTAGGTGGGTCACTTCCTGGCATGTTATGGCTGGGGTGGAAAGTGGTATGTAGCGAGGAGGCATTATGGTGTCTGATGGCAGCAGGTAGAAGCAACCCCCCCAGTGTTTAGCACACTCTGGTGGAATGAGCCGGTGGCTAAATGTGCTCCAGAATAGCGCCCCCTTAAGTTGGATGGGCAGAATTGTTCATAATGCTGTCCAATTTATCCTACTGTTCTCTTCTCCGCCACTGTCTCCAGTGAGTCTAGGGTGTGTCCTGTGATGTAGCACACGTCAGATTGCATCAAACCAAGCCTGTGACCACAAAGGTTAACAGGAACACATTTAACAAGTAAATAACACTCTCTCTCTCACACACACACACACACACACACACACACACACGCATAAATATTTACAGAAATCTCAGTCAGTCTCAAATGTAAATATGCATACCTGGAAGTGCCGAAACTTATACGATTGACAGAGAACTGTTTAGTTCTCAGTTTATTTACCATGGTTTTACAAAAGAGCAGTGGAATATTATAAAAAGTAGTGTTGATAACAGAACCGTTATTTTGTGTTTGGCTGTAGCTTGTACAAAACATGTCGAGATCCACAGAAACAGAACGGCTGGAGTTTACCATGTTGGCACGGGTGGGCGTGGGGGGGCTTGGGCCCACCCAGATGGGACTTGACCCCACCCAGGCGGCGTTCCCAGCGAGCATCACAGAACGATAAATCAATTGTGTCTGACAGGTATGTGTGTGTGTGGTTAGGTCACTCGAAGGAAGTGTGCTGTTGCGAGGCAAATAGATTTTTCTTTCTCTTGGTCCCTCTGGTCTTAGTAATGCCACGGGTCATTTAAAAACTGCCACAAAAAATGTAGTTGAGTCTGTTGTGTGGTTTTGTTGCCAAGTAAATTGTTATGGGATTGACCCATCTGATTTTTTTTTGCCGGCCCACTCACGCTGTGATTTCTGGCTCCGCTATTGGTTGCAGTTGGAGGAAGAAGCCCTGGGTGGAGCTGATTTTCACATCACTACCGGGTTTATTCACAGCTCCTGTGTGAGGCTGCTGGTGTTTGTGAAAGCCAACACTGACTGGAAGGTAGTCATAGACGGCATTTGGCTTGTGGTTAAACTGCCCTACTTTCTGTAGGAGGGGTCATCAAGACAGGAAACAGGAAATGAGGAGGAGCCAGGTGGGAGACGCTCATCTGTGGCATGATGGCGGCCATTTTTATTAGAACAAAAACCACAATTAATAGGAGGAAACATGGTAGATTCTATAATTATTTTAGAAATGTTATAAATACAGTGGACGAAATAGGATAAGACACATGAAGCATTACAACCTTGTTCTGCAATCTTATAGTCCATGTGATTTCATTAAGGGTGTCATTAAATATAAGATTCGCAGACTTTTACAAAAGTGTAATTTTTATTTCAAATATTAAAAATTGTTGAAGGTATCAACGAACCTACCCAGAAAGGAAAAATTCTGCAATTGACCATAAACGATCATAAAAGAAAATTAAATGAACTACACCCACAGTTCAGGCCCAAAGTAACCTGAGAATATTTTTCGTAAGTATGATATTATAAGATACTAAGTGTTGTTTGTTTCAGTGCTGGTCATATATTCATTAAGGATCCTCTTTTTCGTTCTCCTTTGTCTTTGTCACCGTTATTTTCCTCTTTTGCTCGATTTCATGGTGTTTAATAAAAGCTAAAGTAACCATGGCAGTAACAGGCAAATTGGTGCTTTAAAATGCAGGAAGGTTTAAATTTGAAAATGTTCACCACTGGGTGAAATTTACTTGTTTTATTTATTGACAATAGACCAGGGTACAGCACCGGTTGATGTCTTAAAACTTGGTTCTCTTTACTTGTGGTGCTCACCTTTGCTTAATCGCTGTGTGGATGTTGTTTGCCTGTGGCAGGAAGTGTAACTGTGCAGTAGTTTTTCAGCAAGATTTACTGCAAGGAGCGTCTTCTGGGTTTGTGAGAGGCTGAACAGAGAACGTGGAAGAGATCATTGCAGAAAGTGTGATTGAGCAAAATAACACCGGTGAGTGTGACTTTTCATCTGAAAATGGCTTTCGGAACTTCTACGCCTAATAAATATTTGGTGCTGGCAGCTCAGAACAGCTAGTGAACTTACAGGAAAGCTTTGTACAGTCTCCATTTTGAGAGCCGAGGGTGTCAGTCGGCTGAATGATGGTGAGGTGGAGAATTGTGTGTGGTAATATTTTCACAGCTACTTCCATCACTTGAAGGTTGAATTGTAAATATTAGTGATGTTATACTTCAGTCAGGGGGAAAAGTAGTGAAGTTGGTGTTAGTCATTGAGGAAGTTATCTGTTTGTGTGTGCATGGAGTCCTAATCCATTTGTGACTTTGTTCTCTCGAAAAGCAGCCGTCCAGTCGCGTGTGCTGCAGGGACCTCAGCACGGTGCCCCCAGCTTGCCGGAAGGAGTCACACCATATGTTAATGATAAGCACGTCAGCATGGACAGAAAGGAGGAAGAGTGAGCGTCTAACCACAGGGCCGTTTCCTCTGAGCGTGCTTTCGCTGTTAGCCTGCAAGCCTCCATGGAGGAAGAGCAGCCGTGTCTGACGGCACCGGGCGGCTGCGGCTCTGAGGACCGGCTGCAACCGGACTTGTGGACATGCGCGGAGGACATTACCATAGAGGTGGAGGCCCAACTTGACATGGTGGGAGAATTAGCACTGGGGGTGACCTCCCAGATGGAATCATCACAGTCAAGCTCGGCTGATGATCTGGACAGTACTGAGGAAGGTATCCCAGACATGGACTGGACAGAGAATCCCCTGTCTGTACATCGGCCCCACCTGCAGGATCCGGGTGAAGGAGACCAGGCAGAAGAACACACAGGTTTATTAATGCGTGCCAGTCCAGAGCTCAGGAAGCCCAGTCAGCAGGTAGGGAGGAGGTCAGCAGAGGCTTGTGACAGAATGCATGCGTTGATGGGTAATGTGAGCAGAAAAGCAGCCTCTCAGTTTCAGAAATGACTACTGGGACATGTATACGAATGGCATAGAATGGCATAGAATGGCATAGAAATACAGAGACTGTCACATTCTAAGGTTTAATTATATGTATTTTATAAGCATTGATCGCTTATCTACTCACGATGACAGTAATCTGAAGGGAGGTTAGGGCGTCCGCAGAGCACCATTATAATGAATTATACGATCTCATGTTTAATCACATGATCCTGAGCTTTAAGGCAAGAGTTAAACACCTGGAAGGAAGACTCTTTGATTGGATGTTGTACCTGTCACTCAGATAGGTTAAATATGGCCATAGGGCCACCCTATCATCTTTTGTATGATTGGCTGTGAGTTGCATCAAATAAAAGTAGGTGAGCTTAAACCACATTAGATATTTTCGGTGATGCAAGACTAAGCTGCAAGCTAGATTTCCGGTGTGAGAGGCATCTGAGCACAGACCGTGTGGTTCTCTCATTTCTCAGTATAATAGAAAAATAAAATGTAACCGATTTGATGGTTAACTACACAAACAGATCGTTGGAACCCCCTCCCCCCCAAATATTTAGCTTCATTCATCCACCCCAATAAGCACATGGAGTGTATTGATTTTGAGGTTTGAGCCCTGGGCGCGGCCTGTTTCAGCATTAATGGCTGTGTTTTACCCTGTGATTTAGGGGTGTGTCAACTCGATGCTCCAGGCCCTTCACTGTGCTGAGGAGCCTGTTATCAACATGAGACATTCGTGCCTTTCTCTTGCTGATTCTGCTTATCAATGTGGACTCCAGGTTCTTCTGAAGTGTTCATGCCCCCAGTGGCCTATCAGTACCCATTTGCAGTCTGATGGTGTTGTGGTTACAGGAAGTTGACCTCTTAAGCCAAGACAGAGAGGATTGTGGGATGCAGGAGGATGATGGTGCTGCAGCCAGACAGACTGCAGAGGACAGAGGTATAGTACCTATTGTTCCATTTATTCAGGAGACCTTAGTGTACAGATGGGGCTGTTGGTGTCTGATGTGAGCTAACTGAGAGCTATTGGCTGCTGGCTGATTTACAAAGTGATTTATGAATTAATAGTGTTGTGTGTTAATATTACACTCTGAAAAGTGATGTCCCTTTCATTGCTAAACATTGGGATTCGACATTTGAAACGGTTTTATTTGAGGTTTCACTGAAGAAATCTATCAACAGTGATATGAATAAACCTCTCTTTGCTCATAGCTTTGCATATAATGCTGAGAATGTGGTTTGACAGAATTGGCCATGCTTGTACATTTCACCCTTAATCGTCACAAAGAGCCTTCCAGCCTGACCTGCGGTCTGCAGTAGATAGGATTTCTCTCCTCGGTGCTGTGATCAGATTCGAATCTGTATACTGTGACTCTTCAGAACTTGTAATACCAGTCAGCTAACTCACTTCTGTCATGGTCCTTTGATCTGCAGAGTTTGTGGACTCACACCTGGGTGAAATCCAACAAGAGGCAGAGCGGGACTCTTTGGAGGAAGCCACACATTCTGAAAGTGACACCAAGAATACTGTCACACCTGGACCTGGCGGAGGGAGAGCTGAGGTGGAGTGTCCAGCTTTGGGAAGGACCAGTGCCTTTGTGAGGGCCATGGAGGATATGGGGCTGCCTAATGGGTTAGAGGCATCCACACGGATGTCAGATACCGAACCCGCAGCAGGGGAAGAATCAGACTCTCCTGAAACCAGCACTGCAGCGTCGCATGAAAACCAGATGGGTTACTCCACTGAGGAGGAAGAGGAGGGGACTGAAAGAGAGCAGGGGGAGGAGAGGCATGCAGGGACCACGCCTCCTCCTGGAGGTGAGGAGGAAGAGGAGGGGACTGAAAGAGAGCAGGGGGAGGAGAGACACGCCGGGATCACGCCTCCTCCTGGAGGTGAGGAGGAAGAGGAGGGGACTGAAAGAGAGCAGGGGAAGGAGAGACACGCCGGGATCACGCCTCCTCCTGGAGGTGAGGAGGAAGTGGAGGAGCCTGAAAGAGAGCAGGGGGAGGAGAGACACGCTGGGATCATGCCTCCTCCTGGAGGTGAGGAGGCAGAGGAGGGGACTGAAAGAGAGCAGGGGGAGGAGAGACATGCCGGGATCACGCCTCCTCCTGGAGGTGAGGAGGCAGAGGAGGGGACTGAAAGAGAGCAGGGGGAGGAGAGACACACCGGGATCACGCCTCCTCCTGGAGGCGAGGAGGCAGAGGACCCCAATTTACAGCATAATAATGCTGAGAGGTAAGCCATCGATTTTGTGCCTTATGACTTCACATAATATTGGTCCCCAACCCTGAGATATCCAGTTATGTTCTAAATTTTGTAGGGTCCCTGTTACACTAAATTTTTTACATGAACCTGTTAGTCACTATGTGTTTTGTGATTTGGATGTTGTAATATTGAAGTTCAGTGCTTTTTATCTTCCAATTTTTTCATATACTTATACAAAGACAGTCAGCTGAGTGAAGCGATACAGCTGCAAACATTTAAAATCAATTGAGGTGAACATCTAATCTTGGCCTTTTGTCTTTTAGGGATCATCACGCACCAGAGGAGAAAGACGGAAACACAGAAACAAATAAGAGCTGTAGTCCTGATCTTAGCAAGCACCTTCAGCAATTAGAATCACTGAAGAATGCAGAATATTTACAGCAGTCAGAAGAGCCAGAACAACAGGACTGGCTAAGGGTGTGTGAGGAACCAGAGGTGAAGGGAGACTCAAGGCAGACAGATCACATGGATTGGTCTGAAGCAGGGAAACAATCACAAGAGCAGAGATATGAAGGATCAAGGCTGATAGGTGACATGGATCAGTCTGAACCAGAGGATCGATCAGAAGAGTCAAGCACAATATGTCCAGTACAGCAGGCAGAGGCGTCTACCTCGGGATACATGGACAGGGCAGCAAATAAAGAACTGGTCAGCCAGCCAGTGCAAGCAGAGGGGCTGGCGATCCTCCATGCTAACGGGCGGTGCGTGGACAGGGAGGGGGCACGCACACTGGCTGAGAGGCTATACAGGCTGGACAACATGCGACGCACAGAGGTGGTGAAGCACATGGACAAAGAGTAAGTGAAGAAGCAGGTGGCTGATGCAGCACTTCCAGAGTGTAGAGCAGGAATGCTGGGTGATGCTGCTTCCATGGTTACCACTCCTGTAATGCTGGGTGATGCTGCTTCCATGGTTACCACTCCTGTAATGCTGGAGCAATAAGTGATGCTTCAAACAGACATATCCCAATGGAAATGGTGAGATTCAATGATGTAGCTCATTAGTTTAATTTTTATAATAATTTTCCTGAAACATACTGAATCAAGCCCTGCCTATCCACGCCAAACAATCTGGTCTTTGACAATCTGGCCTTTCTGCTGGTGCCAGAGATTGTGGACTAGCAAAGTTTCCATCAGACCGATGGTTGGGATGAGGGTGCGCGGAGTGATGGGCTGATCCTCATTCAGAGCTTTTTCCCTTTTTGTAGTAACGAGTTCAGCAGAGCCGTAGGGGAAGAATATCTCAAGTTCTTCAACTTCACTGGTCAGAGCCTGGAACAGAGTCTGAGGTGTGTCTGTGGGGTAGAACTTCCAGGAGATAACTGCCGTTATCTCTTATTTCTATGCCATTCTGGCTGCACTGCAATTTCAGGAGATCCTCTGGAAAACTGAAGCTAAACTTTAATGTATATGAGTATTAAATAAAGAGAGAACAGCTGTCGGATCAAAGTCAGACTAAGAGATATGAGAACATGCATCAACTATAAATAATGTACTTCTCTTTTTCATCCATTCCCTCAATCACAGGTCGTTCCTGAAGGTGGTGGTTCTAATAGGTGAGACGCAGGAGAGAGAGAGGGTTCTGGAACATTTCGCCAAACGGTTTCATCAGTGCAACCCTGACTGCTTCTCCTCCCCAGGTTAGTAGGTTGCCTAGTAGTGTCATGATGCAGAAATAGTTGGAGATTTCTGGGCTTGAGACTCTGAGTGGATTTAATCCCGGCCTGTGCTACTCTCTCACCCTCCAGAAGTGGTGCTGACTCTCACCTGTGCTGTCATGCTGCTGAACAGTGATCTTCACGGCCAGGTGAGTAATGTGGAGTAAACGCTCTAGGCGAAATGGTGAGGCGCTACAAGATTTCTTCACACTCCGTTGTTTCCGATGGCTTAAAACAGGGCGGCCAGTCTTATCCACAAAGGGCCAGGGTATCTGCAGGCTTTTGGGATAACCTTTAGGTCAGCTGATCAAGCCCAGGTGTGAGGACTCTTCAGGCAATCAGTCCTCTAATTAGGGTTAGAGTGAAAATCCGCACACACAGGGGCCCTTTTTGGATAAGATTGATCACCCCTGCTTAAAACTACTTTTGTCTAGCGAGTTGAGAGTCCTTGTACTGCCTTTGAGTATTTGATCCATTGTAATATTAACTACTTAAAGAGTTATGAGTATGATGACAGAGGAAAATGGCTGTATATCTGTGTCTCTGTCTGAAGAACGTGGGAAAAGCTATGACTGTCTCCAGCTTTGTGTCCAACCTGGAAGGCATGAATGATGGAGGGAATTTTTGCAAAGACTTGCTAAAGGTAAGAGGTCTGTCTGGATTGTGAAGCAGTGGGACCTCCTACTTTCTGCCCTCATTTTCTCCACCAGATACCGAGAGCTTTAGGTATTTTCTATCGAATATTTTGAGATGGATGGCAGTAAGACAGTAATTTCAGCTAATCCAGCTCTATCACCCATGCTAACTCGTCCCTTTGCTTTCCAGAACCTGTACAGCAGTATAAAAAGCGACCCTCTGGAGTGGGCAGTGTGAGTGTGATCTGCCTTTTTACCCCAGAATGGACAGTCCCTCACTTAGTGTTCTTTTTGTTTTGCTTCGTCATTCTAATCATATAAAACAGCTTGGGACTCAAACCTACAGGTTCCCTGTTGAAAACTCACCCTCTTGCTTGCTGCCACACACCGTTCCCCTAGTTTAGATAACTACGTTAGTTATACATTGGATTTTTCCTCTCTCATTTCCTTTCCCCCGAACCCATTTGCCCTTCATTTATCACCTTGTCGGTCTACCTGTTTGCCCCCTACAGGAACGAGGAGGAACTGAAATGTTCCCTACTGCCAGGGGAAGAAAAGACAGAAGCACAGCCACGTTCAAAAAGCAATCCCTTCCAGGATGTCCCCCATGATAAGAAGGCCACCGTTTACAAGCACGGCTTGCTGACACGTAAAGCCCACGCAGACATCGACGGCAAACGCAGTGAGCTGGGGGGAGACGTGCCTCTGTGATGTTTGCTAATGGCGACGCTGTAATCACATATGAGACATCGCTTACTGAGCGTGATTTCACATAAATCTTGTACATGTAATGGATAGTGATGTAATATCAGCACTGAAGGACAGGTGGTCTGCCGGTTAATCACCTGACATGGTGGTCAGAGGTCAGTAGAGCCCAGCTGACAGTGTGAAATATAAACTTTCTGGATTATTGCAGTAAACTGAGTAATACATAGACCATGTGTCATCAGTTAAAGAGTGAAGACGGATGGCTTGCTCACATAGACAGAACAGTGCTGGTGCTAGGGCTGAATCCCGAGGATTTACTGCAGACCACTTAAGGACAGACCTCAGTAGTCTGTCTCAGCACTGTGGCCTGAGGGCTGCGGCAGCTCCTGGTTCTGGAAACCCAGGAGATCTAGACGCATGAAATCTGTTTCAGTGTCTCTGAGTCAACATGGAATGAAAATATGTGCAATATTCTGTATATCTTCTAGCTCCTTGGGGGAAAAGAAGCTGGAAGACATTCTATGCCGTCCTGAAAGGGATGGTGCTGTACCTACAGAAGGTAAGGGTCACTGCATCCCTGATTCAGATCTACTGCGTGGAGCTTTGGTATGTGATGGGTAGGTAAACTGTCGTCCCCTTGGCTTAACAGCAGCTGCTGCATTCTCTGTCCAGGAGACTGAGCATGTGTGGTTTCTGAAACAGTTTGCTGGTTTTCAGAAGGTTTTCAGGAACATTCCTGATACGAAGCAAGAAAGATCAGCTGTGGCCAGATCAGTAGAGAGCAGCTCGAATGTCTGTGCTGGTGTGGCATTATGGGATGGGGTTTCCTGCCCTCTGGAGGTCCTCATCTTGTTCCACTGATCGTGTTGCCGTTGCCCCTGTCAGGATGAGTACAGAATGGAGTGGCAGAGCTCAGAGGAGGTAGTCAGTGTTCATCATGCCCTGGCTGAGAAGGCCGACGACTACACCAAGAAACCGCACGTCTTCAGACTACAGACTGCCGACTGGAGGGTCTTCCTCTTCCAGGCCTCGTGAGTGTTTGTGTGTTTGTGTACATCGCTGGTGGTGCTGATTGGCTCGTGCCTGAGCTTCACGCACAGCGCGTGTCTGATCGACATCTGTGCCCCCTCAGCTCCGCTGAGCAGATGAGCTCCTGGATCTCCCGGATAAACCTGGTGTCAGCCCTCTACTCATCCCCCCCATTCCCTGCAGCTGTGGGCTCCCAGAAGAAGTTCACCAGGCCCATCCTACCTGCCACTCAGTCCACCCTCTCCATGGTGACTAATCTGAGCACCTGTTTGTGCTCTAGTCTCATATCTGTCTGGTTATTACCTTTATATCATAGCCAATGCTTTTATCCAAAGCGACATGTATTTGAGAAGGCAGGGTCAGCCAGTACCTGGCACGACTGGCATTAAGGACCTTTGCTCAAGGGCTCAATGATGACATCATGACCACGGAACTGGCGACCTTCCAGTCACAGGCACAGAAACTTAACACATCACCCCGTGTCAGATATGCTGAAGTTTACGTGCATGAACACCTTATGACACATGAAGGTGTATTTAAATGCCCTTCACGATCAGCCGGGTGACACCTGTTTAACGTCAGTAATATGTCTTAAGTCGATACTCTGTTATTATTTCAAACATCCCCACATTGAGTGGTCTCCCTCCGTTTCCTCCCCACAGGACAAACAGCTGGAGTCCCACTGCAGAATGCTGCAGTCCTTCTCTGAGGACCTGAGCCTCCTGATGCAGAGCCTGCCTGAAGGCCGCAAGGCCAAGGCTCGGGAGATGGAGGAATACAGGCTGAGGGAGGAGTATCTGCAGCACGAGGTAGGGACTGCAGGGGGTAGCCTGTAAGAGCAAGACCCAGGGGGGTCCAGTGCGTGACTCTGCCATGTCATGTGATGTAGATTGCGTAACTCATACATTGTACTGCTTTGTGCAAAAAAGAGACCTGGGTAGCCATATTTGTTTTGGAGGGTTTTCCAGAAGATGAAAGCACGCAGTGCTTCTTACTTCCCCTGTCTCTGTCTCTTCTCACTCTCACCCCCTACCTGCAGAAGAGCCGTTATGAGGTGTATAAGCAGATCCTGGAGGTGTGGAAGGGGCTGATCAGAGAGAAGGACGGAGCGCCGGGGCCGGCTCAGCTGGAGCGGCTTGACAAGGAGATGTGTGTCGATATCTCAGACGACGAGCTGGACGAAGGGGCGGGCCTTAAAAAGTCCCACTCCAGCCCATCCATCAATCTGGAGCCCACGCCGCAGCCCGCCGTCAAGGTGAGGCGCAACATCTCCGAGAGAAGGACCTATCGGAAGATCATCATACCGCGGCGTAACCGGGAGCTGTGACCCGTCAGCAGCTTCAGCAGCAGCTTCAGCAGCGACGCGGCCGGTTCGCTTTTACTTTCTTACATTCAGTTATTTTCATCTCCTGATTGTCACAGGAAAAGGTTTACTGAGCTCAACTGTCATTGGTACTGGCATAATATATGGATATATATATATTTTATTAATTTTGTAATACTTAAATTTTATAATACTTAAGTATTTTTGTTTTCTGACCAAGTGAAATGTAGTTAGATTATTCAAATGTCTCTTCAGAAAAAGGTCAATGAATGTTACGGCGCAAAACAGCGTCATCTGTTGTGTGCCCTGAAGTTGTCCACCTGAGGGCGCCATTTCACCAGCACTTGAAAATGAATGGCTGAATCTTTCCACACCTGGGGACCACACTGTTGCTGTTTTCTGCTCCCTATCTTATAAGACATCATTTCCCCTAAATTATGTGTCACTTTGCAAAAATAAATTTTGCAGTTTTGTAAACTTGAAGATGACCTTTTTTTTCCGCCTAATAAGAACTAAATGGTTTCCTGCTCCATCGTGTGACTGAGCGCCCGAGTCCTCGTTCATATCATCACAGTGATTCACATTGTCATTTGTATTACTCACAATTCTCTTGGAGTGTCCACATCTCTAAAGAAAGTCATCCTCATTATGTCAAAAGTCAAAATCATTATGTTCACACGACGTTAGAAAAAAAATCTAATTATTGTGATAGACTGAAATCGTACTAAATTGAAATTTTCGAAGTCGGACAAAGACACCCAGATAATGTCATTGGGAGTTGATTTACTCCTGCATTTATACGGTCAATCAGACCCAAACTGGTCTAGGCGCTCTGCACATGCTCAGCAGTTTCCTCCCGGGGCTTTGACCCGGAAGTAACAGAAGAAGCCAGCAAATCACGGCGAAATCCAGACCATTCATTTTTGGACTGATGAAGAAACAGTGTCAGCTGTTCAATGATGTTTTTTTAATCTGATCCACTGATTATCTCATTGTTAATAAACCCCATGCTTGTTAATATTAAAGGATAAATTTTGATCAAATAATAAATTTGACAATTAAATTTTAGGCTAAGAGCTTAAAGTTCAGGCCTCACAGAACTAAACTGAAAGAAGGCAGAGAGGAGGGCGGGGTGAAGATTGTTTCAGCTTTGTCACAGAGAAACAGCTCATTTCAACAAAGTTAAATTCCGCGCTGGGCCGTTGAACAGCCATTTGGACAGCACGCTTCCTTTAAACAGCCAATTGGACGGCACGCTTCCTTTAAATAGCCAATCGGACGGCACGCTTCCTTTAAACAGCCAATCGCACGGCACGCTTCCTTTAAACAGCTAATCTCTATGGACGGTGCTCTTTGAAAGGTTGCTCATTTAAGGGACGTGTGCTGTGGCCACCTGAACAAGCCCTGTGGACTGTCACCACCCCCCCCCCCCCCCCACACACACACACGCAGACAGACACACACACGCAGACAGGCTCCAGCAGCCTGCATTAGTGACGGTTGCTGGTGCCGTTCATGTCTGTCCTCGTTCCCATCTTGTCCCCTATTTCTGGCCCTTTCTTCCTTTGCATTGTGTGGCTGTGTGAGACGCGGGGTGCTACGTCAGGGGTGACTGAGTTATTAAAAAGGCAAGACAAGAGCCGCGAGTGGGGGGGCGCAGTGCACCCCCTGCGAGAGGAAGAGCAGCAACACACCGCAGACAAAACCACCCGAGACACTCCTTTCTCCCTCCCTCTCTCTCTCTCTTCTGAGTTCCCCTCCCTCGTTCTCATTGTTCTAACCCCTCTTCCTCCACACTCTCTAGTGTTTCCTTCTGTACAGGTCGGTCACAAGTCTCCTGCTCGCTGCTGTTAGCCCTGATGCTAACCGCTAGCATCACTCTGAGTGCTTCTGGCTCCAGGGCTTCCCAGCCCTCCAGCTGACCTCTCCCCTGCCCTCACGCTCAGTCACTCTGACTACCAGTCTCTGGTATGACCACTTCAGGTAAAGTGTCCTTCCCTCCCTGAAAGAGACGCAGTAGAAATAACAGAAGAGGTCAGAGCCAGCAGCTGAGGGCCACGGGAGGCGTGGTGTTTAAGGGCACGAACCTGCACGGGGGGGGGGTGTTCTTTTATGCCAAGAAAAGTTCTGAAGCTAAATTAATTCACTAAAATTGTGAACATAAATGTGTAAAATCTATTGGACAAAATTTAAGATTAAAAATTTAATCCGATGATGCCATGCTGCTCATCTCTTGCTGTCCAGTAGGTGACCAATGACGATCTCGATATGTGTATTTATTTGCACAAATCAAATGAAATATGATCATTTTTCTATTAAAGTTACTTTTGCGCCACTACAGTTATCTTTTTTTTTTTAACCAATGACTGGCTGCAAATAGTTAATCTGAATCGGATAAAATGTGTACATGGTAAAACTGGTGTCCCTTATGGCAGGCATTGCAGATAATCCTGGCCTGTAGAGGTGGGTCTGTATTCTCTTCTACTTAGACCATAATAGCAAAATCCATCCCCATCCAGTGTCTGTGCTCTATCCATCTGTGCAAGTTTTCTCCTGCCCACAAAGACCCCGAGAAGGAAAAACAAGCTGAGAGTGATTGTGGTGATAAGCAGGGGCCTGGTACTCGCAGGCAGGGAGTCAGCGACTCAGGGTCCACCTGCCTTTCAGGAGCTGTCCCGGTGCCCTTTCCCCCAGGGCAGGACTTGATACCGGAAGCTTCTGGGTGAATCTGGAAAGGCCGTGTTGTTTGTATGTGTTTTTCTTGACACACTGGGCCAGAGGTGCTTCCTGCTCTGATGGCTGTCCACAGGGCATCTCAGATGGGCGGGGGGGGGGGGGGTCTTCTGAGCAAGTTTTGTTGAACCACTGACCACCTCCAATGCGAATGATCAACCCATCAGTGAGGACTGAGGGCAGGCAAACGCAAAGAGAGGGGTTTTTAGCCAGCACTGTTTTTACTTTTCAAGGTTACAGAAAGACTGTTATTACTGTTTTTTCCACCTGGTGTTGCCCCTTTAAGCGTTTTGCAAGTCTAAGCCCTGTTAGGGCAGCATACGGCGACTAAACGGCTGGCTAACTGAGAGCCGGCCCATCTATCAGCGAGCGTACAGGCCCAGCTCCCCCACGCCGCCGGCCAGCCAGAACCTCGTTAAGGGCCCATAATGATGAGCTCCGCACGAAGGGGGAATAATTGCAAATAAAAATACGTGATGCAGAAAATAAAAAGGGAGATGAAACAGATGCGAGCGGCGTAGGGATCAGTGCGCACGCTCTTCCTCATCCGTCAGAGTGCTGACTAGCAAGGAAATGCCAGCGGGACAGAACTATCGGAGGCTGGAGTCCGATGGCCAAACAAAGCGATAAAGATTCACTGCATTTACTTACCGATGCTGACACTCTTCCACGATGAGAGTCATTCTGGCTCCAGGTGTTTGCTGGTTGTTAAATTATGAGAGATTCCTGAATGGGTTAGGGAATTGTGGCTAATGACCTTTGTCAGTCAGAATCCCATTGTATATGGTGTGCACTTCCTGCACATGTCCGTTTGGGGTTTGCCATGATGTCAGGCCCCATAATTCATTGCATAGCGATAGCTAGCATAGAGTGCAGCATCAAGCATGTGTCAGAGACAAACGAGCTTTCCGCTTTGCAGGGTGACGTACTCATGACTATACTATAGCAGTCATCTCATTCCAGCCTTTGGTTTCAAGTGGACGATGTGTCTGTCCAGGTACATGTAGGTGTTCTGTTTAAATGCATGTAACCTTCACTGCATGTATTCTGAGTGTTAATAATCACAAACCCGCACCTCACACACAATTGTCTGTCTTAAGCTCTTTAAGACATGCATATTCCACTAACAAATCACCCATCCATTCATCCATCCATCTTCTGAAACTGCTTGTCCTATTCAGGGTCACCAGGGGCCTGGAGCCTATCCCAGAGGCTATGGGTGCAAGGCAGGGAACAACCCAGGATGGGGTGCCAACCCATCACACACCGTTCACACCTACGGGCAATTTTGGTAACTTAAATTAACCACAGCTAGTTTTTGGACTATGGGGGTAAAAGGGACACCCCACAATGACACCCTGGCAGAATCCCAGGTCCCAGACTTGTGAGGAGACAGTGCACCACCACGCCCCGCTTACAAATCAGACAAGAGCTACCAAATTGCAGAAAATAATAATATTCAGCAACAAATTTGTATAAGCATATCTTCTAGGATTGAAAAAAACTTAAAGTTCAGCTCTTGGGCCCGTAAGTGTCCATAAACTGCCCTCTTGATGTGCCTGCAGCATGACCTAGTGATCTGATTGGTTGTGCCCATCGTGATGTCTGATTGGCACAAGGTTTGTTGGTCTGCCCCTCAGCTTCCCATTGGATGGCAGGCACTGCTAGCACTTAGCCTCTTCACCTGGGTGTATCCTCTACACCCTTGTCAAAACATCAAGAACCTGCTTTAAGTTATCAGATTACCGATGCCTTACGTCTAGCATGAGCATGGGGCGATCTGTGAATACATGTGATACATCTAGATGACAGTTATTCACGATACGTGTTTTGATTGAATCTGTTAATATGTAAATGAGGTCCCTCCGATGGACATTCTCGCACGTCTCACGGCGGCTCTGGTCCCTCCCCCTGCTCTCTACCTACCCGCACCCGGGTTTCGGCGTGGGGGGGGGGGGGGGGGGGGGGGGGGGGGGGGGGGGGGGGGGGGGGGGGGGGGGGGGGGGGGGGG
>JAODKC010000044.1:21899366-21922329 GCA_026777985.1 Mormyrops attenuatus | reverse complement strand
CCCCCCCCCCCCCCCCCCCCCCCCCCCCCCCCCCCCCCCCCCCCCGCGTGACTGGCCTAAAGAGCCTGTACAATCATGACCTCGTCCTGTAGCGGGAATTAGCCAAAGAACAGTGGAGTTAATGAGATGTGAGCTGAGTAAACAGGGACATGACAGAGTATGAGGGCAATGGTGCTGTGAGGCTGTGCTGTGCGTGAGGGAGAGGGAGGAGGAGGAGGGAGTGAGAGAAGGGGAATCAAAGGTGAAGAGGGGTTTTTACCAAATAGAGAGGGCCACTGTGAGGGCCGAGGGCTTGGAGAGGGGGCGAGAGGGGAGACGTCTTCCACGTAGCGTTGTGCTTCCAGAGTCGCTGGTGTGGAAGCTGATCCGTTCCCCCAGTGACTCTGTTAATTGACCTCGTTTATCTTTAACACACCCCTACGCTAGCTGGGGATCTCACCTGGAGCGTGACATGGAGGGCGAGAGCGCGTTGCGTATCCTCCGCGCTTGCCGCGTCTGTGCCACGTCTGTGCTGTGGGGGAGTCGCAGCAGCTCCCCTCTCTGCTCCCAAAGGACTAATCTGCAGCATGAAAACTCATTTCCCTGCAAATGGTTTGTCAGCCGAGCGAGGAGTGATACATTATCACAGGCATTAGGGGAAGGAGGCGGCCGTCAGGGGAGGGGCTTCCTCTCTCCCTGCCTCTCTCTGCCTCTTTCTCTTCCTTTCTATCCCTCCCTGTCTCTCTCTCCCTGTCTATCCCTCCCTGTGTCTCACCCTCCATGTCTCTCTCTCCCTGCCTCTCTCTCCATGTCTCACCCTTCTTCCCTGTCTCCCTCTTCCTGTCTCTCTCTCCCTGCCTCTTTCTCTCTCTGTCTCTCTCCCTCCCTGCCTCTCTCTTCTTGTCTCTTTCCCTTCTCTCTCTCCTCTTCCTTTTTCGCCCTATTCTCTGTCTCCCTCTATCTATCCTCCTTTCTATCCAAATCTTTCTCCTTTCTCTGTTGTTTTATGAGTTTTTCTCTGTCTCTCCTGATTCTCTCTCCGCCTCTCTCTCCTCCCTCTCTTCCTCTCCCCCTGTTCCTCTCAGTCTTCCCCTTACCCCCCCCCCCATAGTGAGGCAGGGAAAAAGACTAGCTGCAGCTCAGCCGTGACTCTTCCCGTCCCCGTTGATAAATTGACGGCTAGCGGATTGGATTTGTTTTAAACTGGTAACACATCAAAGAAATAATAATTTAGCATGGGAGTGTGGCAGGGTGATGGATTGGTGTGGGCAGGTAGATTACAGAAGATGGGAGCAGGGGAGGGGCAGGAGAGGAAGAGAAAAAGACATAAAACGGTGACAGGACTACACACAAGCAGAGCGCACGTGTATGAGGGGAGAGTTTATTTCGCGTATCAAGAGCAGCAGGGCAAGCAGCTTAAGAAGAAAGAGGAGGACTGGAGGAGAGCAGAGATGAATCAAAGTGCTAATGTAACATGAGCGGCTTCACACAATCTGAGTCTTTAAAAGCTTGGCTGTTCATTGCTTCATTTAGTCCCAAATATCTTGTACTACGACACACACTCATCTCCACCAATGTTTCAACAATATCTGAGGACCAGCCTTGCATTAAACTAAAACCATACCGGCATTTTCAGTACAGTTGACTGTATTTAAAATACTACATTATACCTTATATTATAGGAATCTCATCACTGGTATGAAAACGATTCCCTGCAATGATCAAACATGACAGTCCAGCTAAGAACAGAGGCTGAATACGTCTTGTTAATGCCTGGTGGGCTGGCATTCACTCCCCAATAGAGCACAAGACAGACAGAGTGACAGATTTCTGGGGGGGCGTCATGCGAGTGGCCAAGGTGAAGCAATGAGAGGTTGAGAGTGTAGGATCCAATGGATACGGACATCAGTCACCCAGCCGCGTGTAACTGTAAACCTGCCACGACAGATTAAGGCGTACAGAAATCCCTAGCATCTCAAACTCAACCCACATTCAGTAGCCACATTCAGTGGGGAGTGTTTTACTAAAACACCCTCAGCATGCATCATGGGACATAGCAAAGTTTTGTAACTAAGATTTTGATGGCAATGGTAGTGTCACTATTTACTAATTCATTATTCCTCTTTTTTTGCCTTTTTCCTGCTGCATTTTAATTCCCCCTCCCTGCCTTCCCTCCCCCTCCACCCTCCAGCGCCCCCCATTCTGCTCTCTGTCCCCGTGGAGGTGGACGAGCTGGGCCGTCCGGGAAAGGCCCCCTTCCCAGGGTGCACTGGGAGCGAAGAGGAAGGGAGCTCAGCTGAAAGTCACAGACTTAATTCTATGCATCATTAAGCAGTCCCACTCAATGCAACATCCTCAATACATCATCCATGCTCGGTAAACACAGCAATGACACTACATTAGCCACTGCAAATGAATTCCCTTTTTATAGGGAAATTGAGAATTTGCTCCCACAGCCGCACAAGCCACCCCCCGCCCTTGCCAAATCCGTTTGCCATTCTTAGCTGTTTCTTTGGTTATTATTATTTAACACACGCAAGGTACTGATATAGTAATACCACATAAATATAATTAACCATTCGTAAATGGCTGAGAAGTTCCACAGCAGGGGAGACTGCTCATGGTACATTTTAGCGTGTCAGGGTGACAATATAAAAACGACATTCTGCACTGGTGATGACATGGTGATCACATGGTCATACACATGCATGATGCATGATGACGGCGACATTCACATTCGAGAACGCAATTAAATTAACCCAGAGATTCTGCGGGATTGTCTGGTCGATAGATATGAATCCAGCTCATTTGGGCCCCAAACGGGTTGCTGACCCGAATGAGCCGTGGAAGGGCATCTTGCTCTGACGCCAAGTGGCACTCAGACAGATAGCGGCCGTCCTGGCCGTCAATAGGAGTAGTAGTGACACCGCCACTGATGCTCAGGAGATTGAAACAGATCAGTGGGGAAATGGGGCCATCAGTCAGCCAAGGAATCTCACTCCTGACCATCATAGGGAGGATCAGAGGGGGGCGGAGTCAGGCCTGTCACGGGGGCAGACTGGGGGCAGCGGGTCAGCATGAGGTCACCCTGGCACAGCCTGAACCACACTGTCCCCACCAATGACATCAGAGCTGGGGCACGGTGACACCCTTCTAGGTAGGGAGGGGGGAGCGTTGAGGGCTTATGTCTCTGGGAGTCTGTGAGAATCACCCCCCTGTCATGTGTTTGTCTCTGAAGCTGGTCAGGGATAGGCTCAATGGCTCCCAGTCCCACTACTGGGAGATCCCTGGGTGTACTGGTTTCTGTGTCATCTAATCCTCCGACAAATGAGGTTTGATTAAATTGCTACAATGCTGTGGTGAGTCTCCTGAATTTAACGCATTTGCATCACTTGAAATAATATATTACAAATAATCTGGGATTTGTGAATTTAAGGCTGAAACTAATTAAGAATATATTGGCTCTCATTAGTATGAAAAAACCTTAAAAAAATTATAAATTATAATTATTCAGAAATGGAATGACAGGACAAGCAAGTCAGCTCAGGTTAATGAAATACCGCTATTTGGGCTTTAGAGGGCACTCTTTCCTTCAGCTGAGATGATGGACCAGCATCTGAGTGCAGAAAAGCAAGCAGCCTGCTGTAGGGGGCGCTGTCATTCAGAGGTGATGGTAACAGCAGTGCTGATTCGCAGAGCTCATTGCAGATCTCAGCAAATGGTGAGTCCAAGATGTCATGCCAGTGGCTTATCAGTGGGAAACTGAACACTGAGACTGCTAAAGGCACCGTGCGCTGGGCCCCTGTGGTTTCCATGGGCCACGAACAGTCACTAAACTAAATAACAAATAAATGCATTCCTTATTCAGAAACGAAAAACCCAGCTCCGATGGGGGGTGTTAATCCAGATTCAGGCCTACTGCTCCTTCAAATGATCCCTAAATTCAGGGCTTCCCAGGATGCAAGTGGTCTGATTCACCTTATGCGAGCTGCGTACTATTAAATTAGCGATACCAGTGTAACACAAAATCACAGTTTAAATGAAATCCATAGTTGTTTTTTATTATTTTTCAAGAGTTTGTTTGATAATTGCAGAGGTTTTATGTTAACCCTAGGTTTGGCCTGTCAGTGTGGGGGTGGGGTGGGTGATTTAAAGGAGAGCATCAAGATCCCTAACTGTGCCCCCCATCTCAATTTACTGTCCTGGTCAATCATCGTGTGCTTAATTACCCTCTGCAATCAAAGCAACCATGCCATCCGCCGTGCCAAGCAGAGAAACTGCCTTCCAAGTTGTTAAATGGCCCAAGGTGCCAAGTCGTAGAGAGATAATCCTCAAAGCAAAAATGGGAGGAATGCGTGTCCACCTGAGAGAGTCACCATTGGCAGCTGACAGACGTTAGGCGCAGGAAGCAGCTCTGAGAAGCTAAAACGCTGGCTGTAAGCACTGAGCTGACCCCGTGGGAGAAACTCACCACACTGTTCCATGGGTAACCAAATCAGCACTGAGGGATACACATTCAAATGCAGACATGTTCGTTGAATGTAATATTTAACATGTTCTACCAGCCGGTGACCCCGCCGTTCTGAGAACATTTGGACAAAGGTAATCAGAAATTTCCATGAGTGATCAAATAAGATTGGTGTGAAGGTGGTTGCTGAAGGACAATCAGAATATCATGTTGTGTCTGCTGTCGGAGGTACATCTCCGGATCGTCCACGTGTGCCAGGCGGTGGGCTGATCGATGGGCGTTCAGTGGGAATCTGTGTTCAGGGTCGCTGTTTTGAGCTGTACCTGCAGGAAACCCCCCCCCCCCACGTGGTCCACAAACAGGCCATCGAGGGGCAGCTGAGAGTGAGGGCCACGTCTGCGGCCCTTCGTGTAAACGACACCTTCCGGTAATACGGCTGTAATTCATTCACTCTCCGTCCTTCCCTTGTTTGGACTATGTGGGCAGGGGGCTGGGATTAGAGGCCGGGAAAGTGTGGTGATTTATGGACATCTCTGGGGGGGGGGTTAGCAAAGAAGGTGGGAGGGACTGGGGAGGAGGGCTTTACTTCAATAATTCTGCTGTGTTTGTTTTGCAGAGTTTACACCTTTTCAGTTTGAGACGTCATCAAAGGAATGCGTCACAAACCCTCACACAGCTTGAGGTCTGAAGTCCTCCTTGATGCGCCGTGTCCTCATGTCTTACACAGAGAGACCGCAGTTACCTTCGAGGTTAAGCGTCACACAGCTCAGTGGCACCGTGGCTCTATAAAAACTAGCCCAACTGTTAAACGCTACACATGCCGCAGATATATACAATACTGATCAGGAAGGCTGGTTTGGGGCTGGGGGAGTCGGACACTATGGACCCTGTGGCGGAGAGGAGGATGTTGGCCAGACTTTGGTCCATCATGGACATGATTGCTCACTCCCTTCTCAGTGTCGCTTCACAGTGAGCGCTTTCAGTTAAAGACTGATCAGCATAAAATGTACGATAGAACACCTGCAAATCATTCCTTCCAACAGCCATAAGTAAATTTATCAATCAGGAAATGTGCAACAATATGTACAATAATACCTATTTTCTTATCAATATTTGTCTATTTATTATCTTGTAAGTGCAATATTTACCATACTTATTCGCATGTCCTGCCAGCACCTCTCCCATTTCATGCCTCCTTGGTCCGTGGAGGACTAAATGACTCATTGTTGCCCCCTTGTGGTACCCAGGTTGAGTTGAGTACCATAAATTTAGATGTACTTCGCTTAGCTGTCACTTTTACCTGAAGTAATGCATGATTTAACCTCGGCTTTTCATCAGGGCAATTCGGGTTAAAGGTAATCCCGCTGAACCATCAGAACATAACCCCCAGTCTCTGGGATAGCCTAAATTGGTTAACATAATTAATTATGTCTTAAATGGGAATCCCACTGAAATTACAGAATGTCATATGTTCCTTATTTTGGGCAGGGCAGAGGCAGTATTTGACAGTTTCATACAAATCCCAGTGAGGATCTTGCCATCTGGAGCAGTCCAGGCCTGGTGATTTTAAAGAGAACCACTGAACCACCGGTAACATGATATAATCATTCCAAGTGGTTAGATACCAGTTAGAGGCAAGTTTGTTTGATGTTCCTGGTCCACTTTCAGAGTGCATTGGGGTTTCTCCTGCCAGCATTTTTAACTCATGCTTTAGTACAAATCTTCCAACCGCAGACCCTTGTCAGGCTTATAAGAGGGACTGTAGTCTGTCGCAGACAGGGCACAAGGCCAAACTATACATAAACACACACATTACAGGTAAACACATTACAGGCAATTTGGAGAATGTTAGTTCAGTGTTTCTCGATCTGGCCCTCAGGGACCCCCAAACGGTGCACATTTTGGCACCCTCCAAGCTCCCTGTCAGAAAGTCCACATTTTTTGCTCCCTCCCAGCTGGGGTCCCCAAGGACCAGTTTGAGAAACACTGTGTCAGTCTAACTTGATGTCATTGGACTTGATGAGGACATATGGAGAACACACACACTCCACACGCACAACAGACATGGGACTCGAACCCGCTATCCTGGACGTGTCAGCCTCCATGCCACCTACTGAGGTATTTATATAACAAACAGTAATATTGCAGAGGCTCCCATCCTCCAACTTTCCCTTTCATGTCTGTATACAGTGTGATTATTCATACGCTGACATTTCACTGAGCTTTCCAACTTATTAATCAAAAGCCATCTGTCTGAAATTCATTTTTAATTGAACAATCTTGAGGTTTGTAATTATTGGGTTTGTTGGTTTGATGTAATTTCAGCCACTGCTAATGTAAAGTTAAATTAGCCAGCAAATTAGCTTATGCTCCCCTAATCTTACATGGAATTGAGACTTTTAACTGCTTAGCTGAAACTTTTGTCCAAACTGACAGACGGATTGTCGTTTACAGTTGGGTGTCTTTGTATCCTGCTCTAGTTCCTCACGTCAAACCCCTTGTCTGGTCATCCAGCTCCTGTGTCATGAATTGGGGGGGGGGGGCTGTCCAGACTCACGGAGAACCAAAACAGAATAAAGACTGGATCGTGTTGGGTTGTGGTTGTCATGGGTGACCCATCCACAGAAGGCACAGTGACAGATGGTCAGCATCCTAACAGCTTCCGTGGAAACCATCAGCTTCTTCATCTCGCCGTCACCCCTCATCCCACACCTTGCCTCTGTTAGTCTTTTTCATTGCTGGTCACCTTTTGCAGTCACTGAGCTCAGCTCTTACCCAGTTGGGCTCTGAAGTGTGCCGATGTCCTAAAATTTCTATGTCTCCAACCATAACTAAGCTTCTGAATTTTGTATTGAATTTTCTATAGAGCCAGGGCAGACTGAGTGTCCCAGATGTCACCAGGGGGCCCCCTATATGTGGAAAACATACTGAGACCTGCAATTGTGTGTGTGTGTGTGTGTGTGTGTCTGTGGATTATGTTTATATTACATTGTGGGACCAAATGTCCCCCAAAATATAACAAAAACCTGTTATTTTCTTGTTATTACCCATTTTTCAGGTCCCCACAAAGACCTGTGAATGCAATCAAAAAATGAAAAATGCCAAAAGTCTCATATTTTGTTTCGTTACTTACTGATTAGGGTTAGGGCTGGGTAGGGGCTATGATCGTCATGTTGGGATTACAGTTTTCCCCATAGAAATGAATAAAGAATCCCCACAAAGTTATAATTACAAACCTGTGTGTGTGTGTGTGTGTGTGTGCGTGTGTGTGTGTGTGTGTGAATGTTAGGGCAAGGGTCAAGCCAAATTTTACTTAGGGACCCAAAAAGGGTTGGGCCTACAGCAACTCCTTGTGGGAAATGGTGTATTTCAGGTACTGTATTTTTACTGGTTAAGAGATTGCATTGCGCAAGTCATAGGCAGCTAGACAAGGGAATCAGGAGCTTTGTGAGCAGAGCAAGGGAGTGTTTCCCAAAAGCACTATGGCACCAGGATAATGGTCATTTCAATGGCCCTCATGGAACCTTCAGTTGTCTTGGATCTACAATACTTATGGAAAATGGACCACTGGTGATTGGTGTGGGGTCCAGAATCCGAGTGTCCCCAAAGAACTGGAACGGACTGGTTTGGAAACAATGACTTTCTGTTCAAATGTGTGTGCTGACACGTCTAGGCAGACCTGAGGTCCTTACACAATGGACAGGTCAGATTTCCTGTGACCTTAAACCACAAGCTGTGGGCATGTCCCAACAGGTTTCTGAAACAGGGTTAGCCATGCCTGAAGGCCCATTTGCCAAGAATATGGTGACCAAGATCCCAGACAGACAGGCTACTGTTTTCCAGGTTGGGGGGGGGGGGGTCTGTGCCTCTGAACATTGGGTAACAAAAACTCCTAGATCTCCCTGAATAAGCTAGAATTGGTTAACGTGAGACATCAGGATTTTTGGATTTTATGACAGCGACTTAGCTGGTAAGTGATGTCCGAGAGTCTGATCTACAAGTGCCAGTGTGGCGTATGGCAGGAATAAGACATGTACCAAGGTCTCTGCATATATGCCAGTTATGGGGAAGGTTTAATAGGTACTTTCCAGAACGTTGAGTCAGGATGTGAACCATGTGTTTGCAATTAACAATCTATTAACCACCTTGATATCTTTAGTTCTGACTTTGCTTGCTTTAATTGAAAACAGATCACCACCGAAATCCCACCCCAAGACTCAGAATTTCTACCATTCACCCTATCTCCTATAGCTCAGGTGAAAGAAAAATGTAAGAAAATGCATACAGTACTGTGCAAAAGTCTTAGCCAGTGAAAAAAACATGTTTAAAGCTATTTATCAGAGTACATACACTCAGAACACAATTTAACATTAGAACATATGAAAATTAAGAGTTACACAATAAAAATTAGTAAAAGTTTCTTCTGTTGTCCAAAATGTTACTGATATCTAGTTGCATGGCTAGATGAGCCCTGCTTCAGTTCCCAAACCTCTCCTCAGGGGCACCCCAGCCATTCCATGTATTTGTTACATTTCACCACCAACTCAATCAATGAATGAACTTAATTAGTAAAAAAAAAAGGTCAATGAGATAATGATTAGCTATAAGAGGTGTGATAGTGGTCCTGCCTAAAAAATACATGGGTGTGTTGTACAGCTGCTGGAAATAGTGGAGTGATTTTAGCAGGGTTTCAGAGGTTTTGAAATGGCTAAGCTGACACACCTTGACAGGCATAGTAGCAAGTTTTACATCGACATGAAGGTCACTTAAGCATCATTTTCTCTGGGCTGCCTAAGACTTTTGCACAATACTGCATATATTACAGCCCATGCTGGCTGGCTGTTTAACTACGATCTGTTGTGTTGAAGGAAAATCGGGAACTGTGTTGTTTTCAATTTGTGGCACGTCCCCCAGATGGAGCACTTTCACCAAAATAGCACAGACATTAGGAAAGCTGACATCATAGCAAGGAAACACATACACACACGGTAATGGTGTTGACTCATTAGGACAAATCAATACAACAAAACGGCCTCCAGAGATGCCCCTGCCGTGTGTCACATGGTCCGGTGACTTCCTCTACACCCCCCCCCCCCCATATAGAGTGAAAGGTCATCTATGTAAAAAAATAAATAAAAGAGAGACGTGACATAAAATATCCTTACACAATAGCATGAGATGGGCGCGCTCATCAAACTGCCTGCTCCCCATGACTTAAATCTAAATTTAAATTGCACACTGCGAGGCAGCATCATCCCAGAATGACTTTCCAAACCCTTTGGCCCAATAACATTCCACCCCACATTCCATTCTTGGCGGTTGAGCTTCTGAGGAACATGTGAGCCGCGTGGGCTGTTCTTATGGGGTCTCTGTCAGAAGAGCACAGCATTTCCAGGCCATAAATCACACAAGTGTCATCACGACACTCCACACTGCAGCAAAAACAGTGAGATGGGTGATAAAAACCTGTAAATTTGGTGAGCACAGAGACCCATCAAAAAAGGTGGGGTCTCCTTAAATTTGCTGAGAAGGGTGGGGGGTCCCCATGATAGATTTTGTTGACTGTGGATCCCCCCCATAATAACATTAGCTGACAACCTGTGGTATTTGCATGATGTCATAATTGGTTAAACAGTGAGACTTGACACTTATGCACCGGCATCATCACAACACTGCAGAGTGCCAATGACCTGCCAGTCACAGTCGTAGAGTAAATACCCTAGTGAACAATTGTGGAATAACTTCCAATTTTTAGAGATTGAAGGACTTTATTCAGCTGTTGCTCCAGTTACTTATTTAATCATCCAAAGTATGATTTTACAAACATCATATATTAGACGATTAAATAAGTAACTGGCAAAACAGTTGAATGAAGTCCTGCGATCTCTAAATTGGAAGCATTTCCACAATTTTGAGCACTAATGTATGGTGAGAAATGAAAACTCTCCGTGTGAAAGGAGATAGCCTAGTTTAATTATCACAAGCCATCGGCTGAACCTCAGTTACACTGCCTGTATGGAATTTTGAAAAGTGTGTTTTGGGTCACTTGGATTGGGTCACTTCCTGAGTCGGCATCTTGCTGCATTTTAACTGTCCAGCTTCCCCATTCCTGTGCCAGCCAACAGCTGAGACAGCTCCACGCCACCCGCAATGTAGACACGGGCACCACTGCTCAAGATAGCACGTGCAGAGGCTGGAGATGGCAGGGAGCGAGGACGCCGAGAGAGCCCACCATCACCACGGCGGCAACGAGGAGCAGGAGGGGGGTCCCGGAAGGAGGCCGGCCTCCTCTCTCTCCGAGAGCGAGGCCCTTTTGGATAAGGACGAACAGAGCAGCACGCAGTCGTCTCACCGGCTGCTGGCATATAGCGACGCTCTCATTTCCATCATAGCAACTGTCATGGTAAGGAGAAAAACAGCTGTTACCCATTGCAGCCATCATAAACAGAGAAACAGATAGAGAAACTCAACTCTCATGCTCTTTTTCAGATCCTGCCTGTCGCACACACCAAACTTGAAGATAATGAGGTACACATGCGCACATGGTACACCGACCCTCACATCTGCTTCAGTTTCTCATTTTCTTTTCGCTCTCCGGACATGAGGAGCTGCATCACAATCTGGAGTTGCTCCTAACAACCAAGATCGCCATCTACCTGATGAGCTTCCTCCTGGTCTCTATGGCATGGTCTGCCCATACAAGGTAGGGAAACGGCTTTTAACCATCACCCTTAAGGCAGAAGTGGCTGGACATGCCACCACTAAGCTGCAGGTTGAGGTCTTCGCACACCGACCCTCAGTACACAGAGAGATCACATAATGAATTTATTTCCTGTACTTTCTGCTATCAGATTGGTGGTTATTATTGTGATTTCCTCATGTGGTCCTTAGAAATGGTTATTTTTCTAATTTGTGCCGTAGAACAGCCTGCATTCTTGTTTTTCCATTCACAGGTTATTTGAAGTAATCACTCGAGTTGATGACTGCCTCTCACTCTTAAATCTAGTGAGTGTAAAGCCTGTTTACTGTCACACTGATCTGTGTACACTAGCACTCAGACTCACGCTGGGCTAGTGATCATTTTGCTGCCTCATGCTGCCGGTGATCCTGTAGTAAAATGAGTACAGACTGGGCTCATGATCCCTGTTTAAACCATCTTTGCTCTGCCTTCTTACGGCGGCAAGGAAATGCTGGCAAAACTGAACCCTTCCACACATCTGCGTTCACATCTGTATTCAGGGCAGCTTTTCACTATACTAAAAGCTGCAGTCATTGTTTAAATCAATCACACGATGGCTTGTTGATATTAGACCTTGCTGATGCTGATAAGTTGCCTCTTTCTTTTCCAGGCATGTATGATGTTGATAACATTCCTTCCCTACACGGTACGTTTTCTTCTCCTTTCTGTACAACAACCCTGAAGGAGATTTTTGTTTCATTTATCAAGGAAAAAAAATCAACATTCTCCTTATTTAGGAGCGTACTACAGCACTACAGAAATGTGAATTACACGCAAAATGTTTTTACTCCTTTTAGTTTTGATCATACCTCAAAGGATTGCTATCCATTACAGTTAACATGGCTGCATTTGATGGGCTGGTCACTGCATACCCTGCACTGCTGTGCCAGTGATACAGGAGAAAGTCATCTTGCTGTCCATGGGCGTAAATAATCAAATGCAGCCAATACAACCACCTGGATCCCTTTAAATGGCTGGAGAGCACACCCAATGCTCAACCCTTGTTACTGCCCTCTACCCCTTCCACAGTTTTCCCTGATTGCTACCTTCCCGGATAACATCTTGGGATTAAACCTCTTCTGCGCCTGTGTCATGATGATTGGCCTGATGCAGGTAAGCTCCGAGTCGCTGCGTGATGGACGGTCAGCCGTCGGAGGCACAGTGGCATGTGAGACGGTCACCTCTCCATGTGCAGGCCGCCATCGTCCTCTATGGATTCGGCCACCCACAGTTCCTGAACGAGACGCAGATGCTTCAGAAAAGGCACATTTTAAAAGTCATCCTGAGAGTACCGCTCCTCTGCCTCATCGCAGCCTCCGTCTCCTATGTCTGCATCCCCCTGGTGAGCAGCATTCTTAAAAATGTTCACACACATGTCACATTCATTTAATGGAATTTGTCAGCTGATATTACCGCCCTTGTTTTATTCCACAGTCATTTGTCACCTTGGTCTTTGCTGTCTTCCTTCCCTACATCTCTCAGTCTTTGAAACGGTGTTACAGAAAACTCATTGGTAAGAAAGTTACATTTTTATTTAGGTTACAGTGGAATTCTCATATATTTACACAGCAGGATTCTACATCCTATGGCAGATGAAAGTTCCTGACGCAAATACAAGATAGAAATGAAATGAAGCTTCAGGAACCATTTGCTGTTTTTATTTGACCCCTCTAGATGGTGCTCTCTGTTTATAAAAGGGCTCATAGCAAACCAAGAGCACCATCTGGTGGGGTCAGAAAATACAGCAAATGGTTCATGGAGCTTCATTTGGCTATTCATTTGGCTATTCATCACTATTAAACCTGGTGATCTTTTAACTATTTTTATTCAGATGAATCTCTAGCTAGACTTTATTTAAATAATAATTAGATATGGCCCATTACATATAAAACTGAGAATTAATCATAAAAAACCACACTAATGCACTGTATTTTGTTAGGTCTGCAGACTGCGCCCCCAACTGATGCTGTTGGGCATTACTCTTACCACCCCAGGGAGCCTCTTTCCAAAGAGCGCCTAGAAGGTTTCACTGATGGAGTCTATGCCATCGTAGCCACGCTCCTCATTTTAGACATATGGTGAGTTTATTATCATTATTGTCATTATTATTATCGTTTTGCACACCCTGGGCTCCAAACTTTACAGCCCACAGCCCTCAAAATAGATAGAGATATGCGATCACTAGATTTTGCTGATCAAGGTGGAACATTTTACTGATCATTTTCAAATTTCTCTTCTGGCGGTCACGATCCCCACTTTGGGAACCCTTGATTTACACACTCACAGCCATAACGGCAGCTGATAATTAGCAGTAAATCAATGCTGACTGAGCTACTCCATCACTCATCAGGCTGTACTGTGACTTCCTGGGCTATTCCCCCTGTTGCCCCTACTGTCATCCTCTAACCACACTTCTCTCTCCTGGATGTGGGGGCAGTGAAGACAACATCCCAGAGCCCAGCGAGTTGAAGGACAGGTTCAATGGCAGCTTAACCGTGGCTCTGCAGGAGTATGGCCCCAACTTCCTGGCCTACTTTGGTTCCTTTGCCACAGTAGGCCTGCTCTGGTGTGTACACCACTCCCTCTTCCTGCACGTGGTCAGGCCCACCCGCACTATGGGGCTCCTCAACACCTTCTCCCTGGCTTTCGTCGGCGGCCTGCCCCTGTGCTACCAGCTGACCCACGAGCTGCCACAGAGCTCGCTGAACGAGCGGGAGGCAGTGCAGATCAGCTGCGTCATCCTCTTCTTGGCCGGCTTCTTCCAGCTCGCCATCTGGGTGGTGGCACTGGCGGCCGGGGGCGGGGCCCTGCACCGCTACGTGCGTTACCGTGGGCGCAATCATGCCTTCATGCTGGCCAAGCTGGCGCTGTACCCCTGCGCGGCCCTGGGCACCTTCTGCCTGGCCTCTGCTCCGGGCTGCTCCAGCGCCTTTATCTTCCACCTGATGGGAGTCACTGTTCCCTTAGCCTTCCTGGTGCTGCGGTACGCTGTACAAGCCTGGCTGGCCCTGCTGAGACTCCTGCGGTCCAAACGGGAGGGGCCACTACGGGAAAGCCCCACCCCCTATCCCGTCACTGGGGCAACCTAACAGGAAGTAGCCATATTAGGATACAGACACTCAGAGAAGGAACAGTGAGGAAGTGGTTCGGTTGGACCTTTACTCTGTATTCAGGGTCACATGACAATTAGCTGTATGTATTCATGATATGAAATCAGTGTTTCTCAACTGGCGGGTCGCAGTGTTTGCGATTTAAAAAAAAAATACATGGTTACTTTTACCACAGTCACCCCCCAGGGCAACAACTTTTTTCGGTCACAACTTAATTAATGATCATGGAAAAATCATATTAACTACCAGGCCATGTGTACAAAAGGTTGTTTAAAAATGTAATAAACTGCAAAATACTTGAACAGAATTTTATTGAACACATGAAACTCATTTCTCAGTACAATCAGCATATGTATCTCTGACATGTATTATGTAAAAACGGTTTAAGATGGTTTAGCTATTTTTCATATTTGAATCGATCACTTTTATTCATAATTAAAAATAACTGGAAAGTTAAATCCATCCATCTTCACAATAAATAACCAATTATCCAGGACAAGGGGGGCCTGAAACCCATCTAAAAACACAGGAAACAAGGCCGGGGGAGTGGGTGGGGTGCCAGTCCATCACCGAGGGCACACGCTCACATCCTGGCTCACATGAGGCGATTCCATAATGGCAGTTCAACGATCGCAGACAGAATCCCCACGTCTATAAGGCTGGCCCGGCCACAGCCTGACCACACCGTAGCTGCTCATGCCACAAGTAGACAGTCACCTTGGTCTTTGGGGAAGCAGTGACCCTCCAGTAGCTGCTCTCCACAGATAAAAGTCTGAGGTCAGAGGCGCTTCGGCACCCAGAGCTCTAAGCTACTTTGCCTCACACTGGATTCACTATTCCAGACTGAATGTGCAGCGGTAATAAACAATGCTGAGAAACAGAGTCTTGGAGACGAGCTGCTGCGTCTCGGGCTGACTGTCAGCGAATAGAACCCGTTAGGTGACAAGTGGCACGAGATGGGCATCTTCAGGTTTATGGTGAAGATAATATGCTACAGCTGACCTCAGTGAACGCTCTCCTTCGGCCATCCAGGAAAACACTACTGAGACTCCAACAGGCCAACAGACGACACCCTAACTCAGAACAAACCTCACCTTTTTGAATAAAAGTCACAACGATGACCATGTAGGCATGTCAATTCTTCACGCTCTCAAAAGATTACCAGTCATACCAGTCAGGTGCAGAACTTAATCCTTCAAATTTACAAGGGATTACTAATTATACTAGATCAGGGCGGAACTCAGTTCCAAGGTCTTCCATAGTCATAAAGCTAAACTACCTCAGGGGGTATCCAATTCTTAGCTGATGAAATCACCTTAATAGTCACACGTTACTGGTAATTTTCCACACAGGACAGAATCTGTTTTAAAAGGCGTCCAGGGACACCCAGTCAATGATACTAAAATAAAAGTCATCTCAAAGAAATAATACAGCCTTTATTTATCTCCACTCTATACAGTCATATTCTATAATAATAATAATAGCAGTAATAATGATAATTAAATCTTTTTATAAAGCAAACATCGCTACTTTTGTTCTTGTGTGACAATTCTCCACTGTCCTGTTTTTAACAGAACTATTAAATCAAACCACATTCAAGCTATATAACATCTATATCATATAATCCTTTACATAAACTGTGAATAAAATCTAACCAAAAACAGAGTTAAAAACAATGATCAAATTATTAAAACATTTTCCAAAAAGAAAATCAACACTTATCTGCCAAAGCAGATCATTAAAAATTTCAGGCCATTCTTTGCAGCAGCAATTACACATATAAGGTTCCACAGAACAACAAAATAACTTAACATGACACAGACCCCACTTTCTAATGTTGTACATTACAGAGTTCTGCTTTTCAGGTAAAAGTACATGACTACTCAGTGGAAAGAGAGTCTTCCCCAGACTTGCTATTGGACATTTAGCTGGTCCACAAACCCCACTAACTCTCTAAATATACTTCCGACAAAAACTTGTCAGAAGTGACAACCGAAGAGAGATAAAGTGGTAAGATGGGAAAAAGAAACAGGACAAATATATAACAGAGGAGAAAATCTATGTTAATTAAAGACAAATCAAACCCATTCAAGTACCGCAGTTGCTAAAGTAAACAATTATTTCCTCGTAGCCAATCCCAACATGCACGAGGCCTCTTGTTGCAGATCAAATGCACTGAACTGATGTTCTCATGGGCTTTTAGAGGGAATACATCATGTGATTCAACCACACTGCCTTGCTATAGCTTTGTGTAACCTCCCCCCCATGTAAATAAACATTAAAGCCCTCAGCACTAAGGGTACGACTTTCATCAAGTTTCAATCTTAACCAGTTAAAAACAACGTTAAACAGCTCATTGTATCATTCAAAAATTCAGAATGCTCTTTTTACAAGCCAGAAAAGAGTCAGGAAGTGCAGAGCCAATAAAAAGTAAGATGCAGACGCAAGGAGGGTCCGGACATTCGTAGCAGCCCCATGGTTCAGCCTCACGAAACCAGTGCGACTCGGAGTGGCTGCAGTTTGAGCGAACACGGCATCTCTGGCTAGCAAGCCACTCCGTCGTAATGGGAGTCTATAAAACCTGACGTAAGTTAGAGTCTAAACACTAACAAAAGAGATATCATTTCTGCATAACATCTAACTCTTAAATAGGAGTCGAAAAGTCATATACGATTAAGTTTCGTTTTTTGTATATACGTGTGAAAGTATGTCTGTACATACTGTGCATTGTTATTATAGATCTGCATTAAAGTATTGCCATGCCAATGAGAGTCAACCTCAAATCGCTCAATCCGGACATATGTGGGGGAGGGGAGGTGTAAGCTTCCCAGAGACATCTGAGAGGTGTCTGTCCTCGAAAGAGACCAAAACCACAAAGACCTCAAAGATAAAGACTACACTAGGCCAGCTTATTGGGACCATTTGAAATTAGAGATTACCATCCATGTTCCCCGTACATCAACAGTAATAGGGGCAAAGTCTGCACATCCCACCCCCCTCTTCTTGAAAGACCCATTAGTATCAGTGCAAGAAAATGGGCTGCAGCATCCTCAGCCCACTGCCACCTCTTTAAGTCGTCATGCAAACCCCATGGCAACCCGTTGCCGGGGTGACCGCTTGGCATTAATTGTCTGTAATTACTAGCATGTTTTTGGTAAGTATGGATGCTAAGATGCTCCAGGCGGTTCCACGGCGAGCTGGGTGGGGCCAGCGGTCCATCTCCGGCCCTCACTGGGCCTGGCTTCCAGTCGGGGGCAACATGCCCTTTTCCCGCAGGTGTGAGCGCAGCAGGTTGAAGATACTGCGCTGCTGCTCCGGCTGCAGGAGTAGCAGCTGCTGTAATACTTTGCTGGGGTTGGGGCCCCTGGAAAAGAGGTAGGAGGGTCACAAGCCAGACAGCTACAGAGGCCACGAACACGGGCCCCGAACACCAACAGGGGCCACGAACGCGCACACAGGCCCCAAACAGCCACAGGGGCCACGAACGCGCACACAGGCCCCAAACAGCCACAGGGGCCACAAACACGCACACAGGCCCCAGGAATCAACCTACAGACAAACCCCAGGTCTTGTGCCTTTAACAGCAGCCATAATGTGAAGACCTGTGTCTGTCTGCCTGTCTGTCTGGTGTCTGATTACCTGATAAAACTCGCTATGTAAACGTGAACAAATGTTGCCATCAGATACTGGCAGTCGAAGCGGTCCATGATGCCACCGTGGCCCGGAATAGTGTCCGCGAAATCCTAGAGAGCAAACGAGAGTGTGGTGGGGGGAAAGTCACCGACAACGGCGTGCGAGAAGCCCATTGGGCTCAGCTCGGCTCGGTTCGGCACGTGGCCACTTACTTTGATCTTGAAAGCTCTCTTGAATCCACTGGCAAAGAAGCCCCCAAACGGCCCTATGAGGGAGGCGAAGGTGGAGAGGGCAACACTGTGGATCTGGAAGGGGAAGAGGGTCACCGTCTCCTGCGGGGAGGGGGAGGGGGGGTTAGTCATTATAGTGTGCAACCTGGATTCTCAATCCAGTCCTCGGGGACCTCCAGATGGTCCACGTTCCTGCTCCCTCCCAGGTCCCAGTAAGAAGCTGCAGCAAGTCACATGGCTCCAAGCAGTTAGATGCAGACAGGCCAGAGCCTCAGGATCCCACCTGTCGCAAGAACTGCTGCAGCAGCTTGGGGGGCCGGTATTCCTGCAGCAGGAAGAGCTCCGAGGGCTGGCAGTCCACTGCAAAGCGGTTCGTTTCACTGTCATACTCCACCGGGCAGACGAAGTACTGATAATGAGCCAGGAGGTAGGCTAACTGCACATGGGGTGGGCAGAGACAAAGCGGTCACATGACCCGCACCCAGCAGGGGGCCGCCAGGGTCTCCAGACAAGAACAACAGCCACTTACAATGAATCCGAAGATCACCGTGGAGACAAACCCTCCGATGAAACCTTCCCACGTCTTCTTTGGAGAGAGCTATGGGATCATATGACAGCTTAGTAAATGAATGACTCTTCCTTTAACAGTTTTGGCTAAAGAGGGTGCATGTTTTAGCTAGACCAGTGAATGTGAGCACAGTCCTCGGGGACCTCCAGACTGTCTACATTTTTGCTCCCTCCCAACACACCTGTTAGAGGTATTCTGGGTTCTTGACGGCTCGATTGTTTGGTTAGGGTGTGCTGGGAAATGGTTCAGAAAAACTGGGCTAGACTGATAACTGGTCAAGCAAGTTCTGCTCCCCTAAACTCTTCAAACACACCTGTCTGACCCTAAACCTCCCATATATTGTTGTGCTGATTCTCCAAGTCGTAATGTGGTTTGGAAGACAGGAGTATTTAGGAGAGCAGTGAAAATCGGACTCTCTCTCTCTCCATACCTTAATCAAAGGCGTCCTCCCGAAAAAGAATCCAAACAGATATGCGGTTATGTCATTACAGATCACGATGGATATGGGGACGATAAACCTATAAAGAAATGAGAAATGTACCGAATATTAACAAACGGCCCATTGGAGCTTAATGTTGGTTATGATGATGTGATTGGACAGAATAATACAGATCTTCATTATTCAGAGAAGCTAATAAGGGTCCAACTAGAGGGAGATGGGCTGAGAATTGATCACATTTACTCTGTATATGCATATTAATGAGCTTTCACTGCACTCTGTCATTCATTAGCTAATGGTCACAACAGTCTGTACGGATCAGAACCGAACAGGAACATAACAGAACGTGACACAGGACCTTAGTCACAGGGCATGTTTTTCCACCACATACTGCATCCAAACATGGGATTTACACTCACAGCCAGTTTAAGGGGCAGCTGTGTTCCTGCTTACCAGATCATCCCTTCAAACAGATTCTGAATCACGAGGTGTGACTGGGTGACCACAATCAGTAGAGTCACATGGGTCCAAGCAAACTGAAATGGCAGAGACATGCAGGAAGGCATGTTAGCGGCCAGCAGAAAAACACAACGCAGGGGCAAAGACACCACAAGCCTGCCCCACGCGAGAGCGGCCTAAGGGCAGCTTAACAATCCCCAAAACTGCAGGATGGCTGTACGTCCACCAGGGGTCTCCCTAAATGAGGATATGCTGTGACCTTAAACCAATCCCACACACCTGTATCTGAGGGCCCAAGACCTACACCCTTAGTGTAATGGAAGATACGTTACTCTCTCCATCTCAGGTGGCAAATGACAAATGTGTGACAAACATTCTGGAACATTCCTGAACCAATTTCTGCCTTTGGGATGTTGGGGTGACTAGGTCTGCTCCTCTAATTGGTATGGGATTAGTACGAACGGCTAAGCCGGAGTACAAACCATGTAAAACTGCAGTCGATAGTGCTTCTTCACTAAACTCAGGACAAACATGCAGAAACCTGCCAAAGAGAGGAAGATGCCATGAGAATTACTTACAAACACCATGACAGACCTATCAAGACAGTCCCCTGAACTCCTGTCAGGTAAGATATAGCCTCAGTCATCTAGGCCAGACCACTGAACAACAGGGGGCACTAGTGTTCCTCTGTAAATGCCCTGCTTTCCCTTGTTAGTGGAGCATCGCATCAATCTTGTGAAGGAGACTCATCTTTACAGAATGCTGTTCAATTTCTCTGTACACTTATCAAGCATCTTAAGTGGTTTTAAAATGAGGTTTTCTCTTCAGAGACACCACATTATACAGCTGAATATGAAGTGATGCAAGCAGAGAACCTCCATAAAAAAGCCTCATAGAGTTCAACCCTCTGGTCTTCCTGTCTAGAGGCAAAGTTTAGTCTGATAAGTTTTATAGCACTTCAATACGCAAAGTGAGACTTCTCTGCCTACAATGAAGTACAGAACCTGTACGTGTAGATTTACTATAAGGTTTGGTGTAAAATCCATTACCGCATAATTACACCAGTCAGTTGACTGAACTAGACATCATTTGTCCAATCAGAAGCAACCGCTCAATCACAGCTTTGACTCCAGGTCATGACAGTCCCACCTACTCACCTGTCAGGTAGAGTGTGAATGAAATGAAGCGGTGATATCGCACAAGGAACTGCAGAGGCTCCTCCTTTTGGACCAGGACTCCGAAATAGTCAGCCACCGTCTCCCCATAGAAGAAGTAGTTTGCGCAAATCAGGAAGTACCTGCACAGCAGTGAGAATTGCTGCATGTACTGCTGCCTGAACACAGCTGCCCATGTGGGAGCTTCAGGATCATACAGACAGACAGCCTGCTCAGAATTCCCTCTGCTTCCCTACCTACCCCAGGTCCACATGGTAAAACAACCAAGAGCTTTGCCACTTTATAGTCAAAATTTCCATGATTACGAGGAGCTTGGTGACAATATTAGTGCTTTCCAGAGTCACTGATCAGCTCTTACATTACAACACAAGGATTCTTACCAGCTGAGTGTCCTGAACCACGGCAGTTCATAGGAGTGGTAGACTCTGTACCCAATGGTTATGATTTCCTGGAAACACTTGATCTGAACCACCATGACCTGAGGTGATACAGAGACATTCAATAAGCCGGCTCAACATAACAACAGTGTTTAATCAGAGCTGTGAAAGCTCCAGACTATTAATGCCGTTGTAGTGTCAGGATGTGCAAACAGGTAGTACAAATAGATGTTATGAAAATATGATCCACTGGCAGCATTTCATTTTTCTTAATATATGGGGTTGGCTCATATCAACTCCATATCAACTTCAGTAGAGCTGATTTAACTGGAGGGCCAGTGGACCACCAGACCCTTGTTATTAAAACACAACAATTGTTGTTCCTAATCTGGATGCTCCCAGAGGTAATTTCAGATCCAGAAAGTACAAATCCAGACCAAGGTTTTGTTCAACCAACCAGTTGAGTTTAAAGAGTCACAGTCACAGAATACACAACTGGTTGGTTGAAACAAAACCTTGGCCTGGATTTGTACTTTCCGGATGCGAACTTTCCACCTACACCTTTCCACCTTTGCTCTACACCAGGGGTGTCAAACTGCAGTCCTGGAGGGCCGGAGCCCTGTGTAGCTTAGTTCTTTCCCTGTGCCACCACAAATGATTCAGCTCAAGAGCTGTGTGGTAATTAGCACAAAGAGTTGAATCAGGGGTGTTAAATGAGGGGAAACCCAAAAATATGCAGGGCTCCGGCCCTCCAGGACTGCAGTTTGACACCCATGCTCTACACAGTACTCATAAAAGAATACATTAAATCAATTAATTAAAAAGCTGTCTGAGGCCAAAATATTGATGAAGAACATCAGACGGGCTTCTGCTGGATCTCTGTGGGGTTTCTACTCAGAAGTTTAAACCCTACCAGCTGACAGAACTCACCCCAATTATTAACGTGATAGGCCCCAGGTAGATGATCAGGAAGAAGAGACAAATCATCGTTAATGATAAAATGCCCCTTATCCACCAGTTCCTCCATCTGTAAAGGTGAGGAACATGAAGATATCAGCAGTCATCTTCTCCCCTGTAGCAGCATCACGCTTGGTGCTCTATGCAGGAATCAGCTGGTGCTTGTTGGTCTAAAACAGCAAGCGTTACTGGTAAAGTGTCACTTGGCTGAGCAACTTCTGCTTAACCAGTCAAACTGCAACAAGAAATGTCACCAATATTAGGGAAGGAAATAAATTTTTAAACGGCTGAAAATCTGGTCAGAGGGTTTGTTTAAAGACGTTACGATTATGATTCCCTGCCATTCACAAGACTACTGTGGCCTAAAGTTGAGCTCTGGAGCGAAGAGGCAATAGATTCCTGTTAAATCACTTCCTGTCACAGTGAAATGTTCACGTTTAGAAAGAACAGCTGGAAAGGTCAACAGGAGCGATTCAGCACAAGCCAGCCGACTACAGGCTCACATTCTAACGCTGCTATCTCATGGAAAACCTTAATCTCCACTTGTGCTCTCATGGCTTCAGCATCATGTGCCCTCTGCATCACTTGTTCTGTCTCATTACTGCTTGTGGAGGGAAGAAATGAGCTAAACTAATACTCTGTCCACAGGACATCGGACGCATCAGTGAAAGCTGCCGGGCATAGTCACCGGCGCCATGACACCACATCCACCGCGAGCTAACGGGCATCCTGCAGACACTGATCCATGACATCACATCCACCGCGAGCTAACGGGCATCCTGCAGACACTGATCCATGACATCACATCCACCGCGAGCTAACGGGCATC
>JAODKC010000044.1:21874111-21888517 GCA_026777985.1 Mormyrops attenuatus | reverse complement strand
TTCCAGGGGTGCCAATAATTGTGGCACACGTATTTTTGTTAAAAATAATTATTTCTTGATGAAGGATTTTTTTTTCTCTGAATAAATTTATTTCAATGAAAGGCTGGATTTTCCTCATTTCTTCAGTGTGAGATGAAGCTAGTTCAGTAAATGGTGCATTTTTTCTAACCCTTTTTTAAAATCTACACAAGGGGTGCTAATAATTGTGGAGGGCGCTGTGTGTGTGTGTGTGTGTGTGTGTGTATATATATATATATATCCATGCTTCTTTCTTCACAACCATTTCATCAGTTTGGAGCTTATCCCAGGAAGTATAGGGCACGTGGCAAGAGAACACCCAGGATGAGGAGCCAGTTCATAACAGGGCAAACACATGTACACAGTCACACAGCTAATCACACACTATGGGCATTATGAGACACAGACTCACTCTGCGGAGCCACCATGTTACCTTCTGTGTGAACAGTGAGCAAATTATGGCACCGTTGTGAGGTTTCAGTGCAGCCGATTAAAAATGATTCACCTCCCAAAATAGCAGGTGCTCCGGTTGTTCCTGTATGACAGGCTGAGTCCATTTTCTTGATGTCTTCCTCATCCTCTAGCATCCTGTTTGGGTCCCTGGCACTCACACTCTCACCAGAAAGCCACACTCATATTGCCTGAAACATGTTGACATTTGACTGAGCTCCCAGGCCACAGTCACACTCTATTGGTTGTTCGTTTTTTGCGTGTCTTCAATTCCACATTATTATGCTGTATTTGTACGACTGGAGTGGCTCAGTGGGCTAAGCCTCTGTGCCTGTGATTGGAAGGTTGTTGATTCAAGCCCAGCCTCAGCACGTCTGCGGGTCCTTGAGCGAGGCCCTTAACCCCCAGCTCCCTGGGCGCTGCTATGGTTGGCCGCCCTTTGTGGTCAGCTTGCTCTCAGCTACAGAGAGCAAGATGGGGGAGGTGAAAAGAGAAATTTGCCATGGAGATCAATAAAGTATCACCATTAATCATAATAACCAGCCATTTCTTACCATTATCTTGTTATATCTTTCTATTTGTGCTCAGAGCACTACTGATTTTTTGTTTCTTGATTATGCTTAAATAAAACTGACAAACCATTTCTGACAGAAAAAACCCAAGAGATACTATGTTCACTAGAGGTAAATTGTGAGTGGTATTGTTTAATGGTGATTTAGACATTAGTAGATACCAGCATGCTTGGGAATGGCAGCATTTTTACGATGAGCGTGAGCAAAAAACATGACGGAAATTTTGCTTTGGCTTCATGAATGTACATTTTCAGCCACAAACTTTGACGCTATTGAACTGACCGTGACAGAAAGGAAAACGTACAACTTCTAACCCCCTATCCTGGTCAGCATTGGGGGGGTGCTCTAGAAGGTAGGGGCTACACCAGGCCACTCCACACACACGATGGGTGAGTTAGAGAGACCCCTCAGCCTAAATGTGGAGGAAACCCCACACAGCACAAAAAAGAACATGCTAGCTGCACAGGGGTGAGATTTGCACTCCCAGCCCCGAGGTGCGAGGCAACAGCGCTAACCAGCAGCACTAACAGCGATAACATCTCAAGTGCTGTCTGTTTACAGCCACTGTTTTCAATTCCCGCCCCTGGCATTAATTATTTCCTGCAGTAACATCTCCTTTGAAATGAGAGGAAGCCTAATCTGGGATCTCGCACACATTTGTCCTACAGATGCTCCTAAACACACAGCGACTCTCTTTGCTCTGTCGGAAGGCAAACAAAGGCAGCATGTGCTTGGAAACAGCCAGTCGTTTCTTCATTCCCTGCTGTTTTCATTAGCTCTCCAGTTATGGAGCCATGAACGTCACAAGCACATATTTCTCAGTGATTGCAACATGCGATATATTAATTTTCCGATTTTGCGACCAAATACGCAGCGTGTCGGCAGCCAAATACACATCAATTAAAATGGAAGACTTTTCAGATACAAAGTACCGACTGTACAGTTCCAAAGAGCTGCTTTTAAATCTGCCTGACGCTTCTGATTGGGCAGCTGCCGCATAGACCTATGCCGATACTTTCGTCCATTAGTGATGGTGATCTTGTCATGGCCGCTGCTGCGGACACAGCCTTTGAGAGCATGTCCAGCAAAATGTGAAAAGCAGAAGGTCACGAGTTGCTCAAGTGCTGCTGACTTTCAGGAAAACATGCAAGACTGACAGCATCGTGGCGTGAGCAGTCTCAGGCGAGCCTGTTTACTGGAGCTATTAACAAAATATTACCACAGATTCTTCCAATATAAAGTTGGAGAATGATTCTGATCACTGACATGATTTATCATGATTCCTGTCTCTGGAGTGCCAGGATCTACTCTTTTCCCCACAAAACTTCTTGTTGCAGATTTGCTTTGGAGATGAAACACAGCTATAACCTAAATGCCACCTGGCCAGTGAACTGTAAGCTGATACAATCACACTCACTATGGCATATAAAACCCTTAACCATCAAAATTAAAAAATCACGTCAATATTTTTGACGACTATAGCTAATGAATGAATAGGGTGGGTATCTAATCAACAGCTCACTTGGTGTTCCATCTCAGCCCAGACAGATAGTAGAAGGTGATGATGCTGTACCCCCCCCCCTTCACAGACTCCCAGCCTAAAGCTGAGGGCAGCTTTCCAGACGGGATGTAATGACGCTTTCAGAGCTGACCGTGTGACCGGCAGCTGAATCACCCATGTCTGTTCCCAATTCTGCTTCACAATAATCTCCCCTTTCTTTGGAAAAACAGGTTAAAGACTAGTTAAAGTTGAGGAAGATCCCCAACCAGAATAGACATCACAACTGTCTGGGTTTCAATATATATGGACTCTTCTATATATGTGTGTGTTTATAGAGAAACTGGAAGTGAAAGATGGTAATAGTATTGAAAGAGGCCCTTAAGACTGATTTGCTGAAACGGTACATTTTATTTGACCAATAGTGTTATGGAGGTCAAAGGGTAATAGGTCTATGGAGAAAGGCCGTGTCTGCTTGTAACAGTCAGAAAAGGGTGAGAGCACATTCAGGAAAACTGAGAAGTGGTTATAGACCCTAGATGCTTGCTTGGATCATTTATCTCATTAAGGGTTCCTGGGGAATGTGGTTTGGTGTTTAGGGCCACTCTAATGTAACTGAACAGCTGATAGCGATCACAGTAACTTCATTGTGAGTTAATCTCATTACTAACCACTTACCATTACCCCTCGCGTATCCACATGACGCTAGTGTTGTGCACAGTTAGGATGATCATAACGTTACAGCACAGTGCTATTAATACAAAGGGAGTTTGTTAGGTAATAGATTGGTGTCTGTTTGCATTAATCTTACACAAAGGAAGAAATAAAGAAGTTGTACATTGACATGCCATCCATTATGAAGACCTGAAATTGAGGCATAGACTTAATTGACCTCAAAATGTAATTAGAAGGACAGTTGCCATTGAAAGATAATCACTCCTGCAATTAGGCCATCCTCTTTGATTGGTAAAAATGGACAGGGACAGAACAGTGATACTTTATGGATCCCTGTAGGGAAGTTGGCCTGTTGCCTACCCCGTCTTGTTGCCCAGGAGACAGACAAAGAGGTGACAGCAGGTTTGGGGGTCACAGCAGAGATTAGGCTAGTGTGCAGTGGCCCTGGAGCAACTGGGGGTTAAGGATCTTGTTCAGGGGCTCAACTACAGCATCAGTCCACCAGCTCTGGGATTTGAACCAGCAGACTTTCCATCATGGCTACAGAGTCCTAACTTAGTCACACGTTATCCCTCCTGATAAATTTTGCTGAATTGGCCAGAAATCAAACCCAGATCAATTACTTGGCTGGCAGCTATGCTACCAACTCTCCCACCGCTGCTCTGGGAGCCTCAGTGTCTATCGGTGTCCAGCTTTTCACTCTAAAGGCGTCTCCAGTTTAAAATGCGTTTGAAGGATTTGTCAGTGTTGTTATATTTTCAGGCTGATTTAACACTGGCTGTTGCATTCTAGGTAAAAACGCCATTCCCACGTGTCAGTCCTCCACCCAAACACGTCACACACGACTGTATTAATTTCACTGCAGCATGAGGTCATCTTGGTTTGTCACACTGGCCTGACGCGAGGCATCTCAGGGCCCCCTGATCAATGGTTCTGCAGTTAAATTATTACACTGCCCATGACTGTCTCTAGGAACCATCCAGATGCTGATGCAGTGCTGTGGGACATGCAGTAGACCGTGCTGCTGTCATACATTCCCTAGCTGTAACCCCAAGCTCCGATTTGACACACTATAGGCAGTGGTGACACGTTCATGCAGCTCAAACGCATTTGCAAATGCCACTGTCTCTAACAGTTAGAAGTTTAATTTAGAGAAAGGGCGTGTACAAAAAAACTGAACAATAGCGCACTGGCTAGTAAAAAAAATTCCCTTTGGACGACATTTTTACTGAACTAGCCCAGATGACTAGCAGCAAATGTTGCACCCCTGGTGACAGGTATAACAGGTATTAATTGAGCACCTTCAAGAAATAAAAAATAGGGTAATCTCCTCAGATTATCTCCTGGTGAATTTAACACAGTTTCAGAAAAGTATAAACAAACATTTTTAATGACAGTGCATAATTTGTACTTTTCATTGAGAGAAATTTCTATCTCTCTTTTGGGACTGTGCTAAAATGGCTGATTACTGGAAGCCGGCTCGGTCTGAAGAACTCGCTTCATTCACAGAATCATGGTGAGCCTCTGAATCGTCTCAGCAGCATAGAGCTAGCATGCTCTGAAAGAAGGGTTGGAGAGAAAAGTTCCTCTTATGAGCTTCCTTTAAGTGACACACTTACAAGAACCAGTGGCTCAAGATTCAGGGGGGGCATTTGAACTTATGTGGGTGAACTGAACATCAGGCTGCTAGATGGACCTCCAACCAGTAGGGGCAGCAGTTGAAAGCACGGCATCACTCAGTTTTTAAATGGCCTTCGATCTGATAGAAGATTCTGCACTTTGAGTCAGTCATCCACAAACCTCATACATCCTTAACTATCTGCAAAAGTGAAACAAAAATCTGCGATTATACCCTGATAGTGTGAAGAGCTCTACAACAAAGCCACCACTCGTACAAGGGGTCACTATATAGAAGGAAGTCCTTATCCAAGTAACAGTGTCCCATGCTGTGGCACCTTGAAAGCTGGGTAAGGCCTGAAACTCCCAGAACATCCAAAACACAGTTTGAACACCACAGCAGAAGTTAATCAATAAACAAGGAGGAAACAAATCACCATTAAGCACATTGCTGGGGGCAGGAGAAACATTTTAATCAGATGTACGGTGGAAAAAGGTGACATGAAACCATAATGACTCACTTTGTAAATACATACAGCTGGTTAAATTTGTCAGATGCAAAGGTGTTGATCTCCAGGCACTATTTTATTCAGTCCCTCAAAGGACACAACAGGGCCAGTGGTCACCCAAGAACAGTGGTTCTCAACTTTTTTTGCACCGCGACTCAATTTTTACCGCGCTACCTCAGTAGCGACCCTATATCAAGAATAGGTTTAAATGAACAGTATGATCAAGTGCACAGTGTGCTCTGCAATTTATGTCAATCGATGCCTATCGCACAAATTTGATTGGATGCGCCAGTGAATTTTAAATTAAGCATCTGTGGTTTGGCTTCTTGGATTGGTTGAGTGTTCATTAGTTTTGCACTAAGCATTTGCAGACCCAAGACCCATTTATATAGGTTAATTCTAGGATTGGGGCTGTGAAATCTGATCGTGGATCAGCATAGAAGCTTGCTAGTTTTAAAATACTTACATTTCCATCTCTGCCTCGAGGACCCTTTCAGAACTTGGGTTGAGAATCGCTGTCTTAGAATCATCAATCAGGATGACGTTTCCCTGACACTTCTCAGAAGCATTTTATTAGCTTCAAACCAATATGGCTTTGTCAGACTGAAGGGAGAAGGACTCTAATAACTGTGAAAGTTCAGCAGAACACAGAAGTTAGTTTTTCTTGGATAAGCTCCAAGAAACCCAAAACACAGCAGAGGGAAACTCATAACACAGCACTGCAGTATTTCATCGCTTAGGCATTTATTAAAGGATCAGAGATCTGGTGGATAGAAGTAGTTAGTGATGACGAGCACAACGATGATTAACAATGATTTATTCCACTATGACTCACAATTTTCATTTACTGCTTGTGGGTGATGTGGGCAGTCAGCTCATTCTCCGTCCCGCCTCAGAAACTCTCCCACACTCACCTCTCTTTGACTAACATCTCCACCTTCAGTGCAGTGACGAACATTTGAGCTTATGATCAATGCTACATTGTTTGCCAAATGTTTTATTTTTTTCAGTGAAAACTTACCCACTGACCACTCACAGTCACGGGGCTCTGGTATGTCAGTTAGTTAAACTAGTCAAGACTGGGTGCAGTCACGACTCACAAATATACAATGTGTTTTCTAAAGATATTAAATTAATTACACAAGTGCACTGTATATGTATACTTTTATGACCAATTTTTGCAGGTTTTAATGTACTGAATTAATAATAAAAGAAATGCAGAACTGGGAAACAATTCTGACCAAAGGATGTGGCAGTTTGACTGGAAGTACTTGAAATCTCTGAAAATAAACCAAAACTCAAAACACTGTGGTGTCCGTTACTTGCATCAAGATGGTGAGTGGCAGTGTGAAGAGGTAAGGGACGGAATAAAGCAGGAGTTTTATCATGCTGAAGAATGATCAGTTTCTGTTAGACCACTTCCTGTGTAATTTCTATAAATGAGTCTGTCATCTGCTCTTCATGCCATGTGAGGACAGAAGGGGCTGGTTGAGGTGAGTGTGTCTGCCGTCCGGGCAGGAGACGCTAGGCTGCATGCCAAAGACAACAGCTGTTTCTCCATATTTACTGGGTGCCAGAAAGGGAAGATGGACTCGGCATCATCACCAGGGGGAGCAGTTACTTCACTGCAGTAAGCATTTATTCATGATAAACAGCCTTTTAATTTATTTACTATACATTTCCTTGCTGGTCTCTTATGTTGCCTGAATGCTTTCAATGTTACACTTGTCTTATTAGGTCCTTGCTGTGTTTGAAAAGCGCTTGCTCCAATACCACTTACACTTGAATCTGGTCATTCATTGGAAGCTCAGCCTAGTTGCACTTATGCTCAGTCGACACTTTGACTGCTGTATGCTTGTTGATGCACTGCTTGCCTTGTCGTTTTGGGGTCTGATGCTTTGTATCTGTCGTTCAGTTTCACGCTGAGACTAAGTCTAACCCCTTTTATTATAATTATAACTCATGAACGCAGGTATATTAGAGAAATTATGAAAATAAAACCCAACACTGATTCTGCACTAGCAGGGGTGACTCAAATCTTTAGTTCCTACAGAGTTAGCATGTGGCTTATCAAAAAACCGCAAGTTCTACCTTTGTTCTTTGTGCATCTTGCTATTGTATACTTGACATTTCATCAAAAAATGAAGTAGGCACTCTACAAACAAATTCAGGTGAAGCAGAGTCTCTTTATAGCCAATGACTGAAAGACAAACAACGTTTTCATGCTTACAAAACATTTTCAGTGAAGTTAGAATCATATGCCAACAATTATAATTGTCCAGTGGGGCAAAAGCTTTTTTATGAATAGAAAATCTGTGTACAAACAGTGACCTTTAAATGGGTTGAGCTAAATTAGAAAAAAAAAAACGGAACAAGCCAACACTTCTTGCCAGCACATTGCTCTCTCATTCAGAGTCATATACTTTTGGTTCCTCCATGCCAGCAGAAATCTCAGGTGGTTATCTTAAGCAATGCCTCACACAGAAGCACTGTGAATGGACAGAGCACTGGCACGCCTCTTCACTGCCTCCGGTCTCTCTTATTAGCTGTTTTTAGAGCACCACCCAGTTATGTAAAAGTAAAAATTGGTTGCAGCTGCTTTCAAGGGAAGCTGGCATTCCTGACTATAAGATTTTTATCTTCTAAATCATGTCTTCACAGCAGGGGTGCCCTGACACGTTATTGTCTTCTTTTTGGGGGGGGGGGGGGGCTCAGCATTTCCCCGTCCTCAACAGGTCCTGCGTTCCTCTGGCCCCGACCCGGTCCCTGGTTCAGGCCTTGGAATCATAAAGAGTTAAGGCCGGGCTGCTTGGCCCACCCTGGAATGTGAGTCCTGCTGGACTGGAGCATGACATCAGTGCGGTGCTTTCCAGGCAGTTCATTCTAAAAACAAGCCGTCTTCATCCAGGAAATGGAACACTGAGTCCTCAAATGGCAAAATTTTATCTGTAAAGTGGAAACTTATTTTGAAAAAAAGAGGCACACTTGGTCATCACTGGTCTGTTGTGAAACTGTAAACACTTCATCTGAGCCGGTAAAGGAGCTGGTTTATGGCGATGAAGACACAGTGATCAATTTTAAATACCCTTCCAGAAACTTCCACTGTATTTCATGTCCAAGCAATGATGTGGTTTGCAGTGGCCTCCTTCAGAGGATGCAGTGTTACTAGACATACAAGAAACATGTTATTCTCTCTGTAGTTACTTTGGTAAAATTTAGAAATTGGCAAAAAAAACGTTCACACAATAATCCACCGTGGTCAGTGGTGCAGTGATTCGGTCAGACAGGATCCAGCAGGCAGTGCTGTTCTGCTCGTAATACACACGGCATCTGGAGAGCCCTACAGATGTTCCATCTGTGGCTCAGGAAGATCTCAGAAGTCATTATCCAACAGTCGCCACATTTCTCCACAGAGTTCTCAGGCCATAAAGCAGGAGAAGACCAATCCTTTGGAGGAGGATAATCTTGGCAGGAGAGGAGGAGCCTTTCCTGTCTCTGTCGCATCGCTAAAACAGAGATTCCTGATCCCACCTGTTTCTGTCGTCTTCTGCTTCAGTCCTAAGCTGTGTCAAACTTCTGCAGGGTCTCTTGTAGCCTGCCAGTAACCTTCTGGAAGAAGGAGATCTGCTGCTGCAGGTACTGCTGCATCTGATCCTTGAAGTCACGGACACGGATCTGGTGGAAGTGGTGGATCTCGGCGAGCGTGGCAAAGGAGATGATGTTGCAGCGCTCGTTGATTCCCTCCAGTGGTGAGCGGTCCATCCTGCTGTCCTCAATGTGCTTCTGGCTCTCCTTCACCTTGGTCAGAGCTCCTGTGAAGGAGATCAGGAGTACAGATTAGTATGGCACCAATATGGTCCTTTAACACCTTTGTGAGGTTGTGCTAGATTTAAAACCAATCAGGAGAAACTGGTGCATTTCATTAAAAAGGTATTGCTTATTTGTAACAAGCCGTTGAAAAATGAAATGAATTGAACTAAAATGGCCTCAGAAAGAGCGTTGTCAGGTTTTTCAGAGTGTTCAATTATCTGTCTGGGCTGACAAAACAGCTGGAGCTATAAATGGAATGCTACTCCTGCTTCGTTTTATAGCTGCTTTAAAGCCCTGTGCTATCTATAATAGAGTTCAGGCTCATTGAACAAGTGATTGTGGGAAAATGGATGAATGCATGGAAGGATAGAGGAACAGAGCAATGAGAGTCATTAGCAATAAATCTGTGGGGTGCGCAGAGGCAGTGGAACTGCGGATAACTTTGTACACAGTGCTTACTCACACGACCGGAACCTAAATAATCTAAGACAGCTCACATTTTCCAGGGGAGTTTTGCCATGAGAACTGCAGTGCGAGGGCTTGTGCTGGGACAGGGTGGGCTCCACCAGGGTCATTTGCACATCAGTCACTCAATGACTCCACATAAATGATCTTATATAGTAAGTCCTTGCAAATCAGCACAAAAGGCATGCTTTTTGTTTTCTGTGCCATATCAGAGTAGAAGTGTCAAATAATGAGATTAAAGTATGCTGGGCTGACAAGGTCAGAGGTGGGTAATTCAGGTCCAGATTGTAGAAGTCCAAACCAAGATTTTATTTCAACCAACCAAGTATAAAGAGTCACAGTTACAGAATACTCAACTGGTTGGTTGAAACAAAAATCTTGGTCTGGACTTTAACTCTCTGGACCCGAACTGCTGAATTCTGGACAAGGCAAAGAGCCTGACAAAGGCCTGTGGTTCTGCTTTGAGGCCCATGCATCTTTTGAGAACCCTAATCCTATGGCAAACGTTGCCATGACCAAATGCAGACCGTGCCCAGTTCTCCCATCTGCACAGAACATCCCCAGTCACTTGCCCCATACTTTTCTGCAATCAACAACTTATGGGCCCCTTGGGATACATGTGAATCTCATCAGAGGTGATGCATGGCTACTGGCCAGCAGAGCCAACAGTGAAGTGTTTCGTAAACAGCACCTAACAGGTCATTCAGCTGTCATGCTGCTCTCTAAAGTCGCTTGAAACATATATGGTAGCAGAGAGCAGATCTAGATGTAACATAAGTAATTTAAACCCATCGGATCTTGAGTAGCTTAACAAATATAGCATTGTGCTAGCAATGCAAAGGGTGTGGGTTCAGATCCCACACCCTGAACCCACACACAAATGCACACACACAAGTTATCTAGTGTAAGTTGCTTTGAAGTGTCAGATTTATGTGAATAAACTCCTTGACCATTTTAGGTCCTCATAAACATGGAAAAGTGATGAAAAACTGAGAATAGCACTTGGTTCAGATGCTACTAGAGAAGCAGGTTTCAACATATGAATGCAGAAAATTCCTGGACTCTCATACTAGTGAACACTGGTTCCCTTTCATTGCTCTGACAGTCCAGGGTCCCATCCATAAATACAGAGCTTCTAGCTAATTCAACCTCATGCAGCTAATTATCTTGTAACGAGGAATTCTGCAATGACCTCGCTAACATCAGTGCTTCAGTTGCACAGAAGGTACACTGACCCAGACATACAGACAAAACACAGCCAGCAAGTCCAAAACAAAAACGACATTGGGGGTCAATTTAAATTTCAAGGTCCCCTCTCCTCGCGAAACAATGTGACAGCCATCTGTGCCAAAAAAGTAAAGTTTATCACAACGTGGAAAACCACTGATTTCAGTTCAGTGTCTGACTGTGATGAAATTGTTTCAAACCACTTCAGCTACTGATCCAGAATGCCTTTCGCCTGATGGGCCTAATAGTACAGAAGTCTGTGTCATCTTGGGAGAGTCAGCCGTGTTGCGTGGTAAGATCTATTCGACCTGCACTCCGAAAGCAGAAAAAATGGGACCATTTAGTGTAGTGTAATCATACGGGACCGTTCTTCGGCGTTAAGGGAACCGAGCAGAACAGAAATACATTTGGCAGACGAAGCTAAACAGATTGCTAGTTACATTTAAAAAAAAAAAGGTGTGAGATACCGAGGAAGCTGCAGCGCTACTAACCGCCGGTGAAATGCACGTTGCTTTTAAGGAGCAGCCCAAAACTGTCACGGGTTCATGAGCACAACCTGTCGCTTGTCATTTCACATTAAACGTGTTGTATTCTGTAAGATCACCGTTGCATTACGAAACGGCATTTCGTGCAGACTGCGTAACATGGAGACGGGGGGGCATCAATGCCAAAGGCGCCGCCTCCTCTAGCCCTAACATCGGTTGGGTTTGCAGTTCCAAGCACGCGTCATGCGACGAGCTACAGAGGCGAGTAGCCTACTTGTAACCCAGCTGAGGTATATCCTCAGCCCGCTTTAAATACTCAACACATGGGCGTAAATTATGGGGGAACTGGGGGGCTGCACCCCACCTCCCCCCAGTAATCAAACCCAGCCGATGCAACCCCCTGGACCCCCTTAAATGGGTGGAGACCATTGCACAATGCACAATACAAAATTACGCTCTTGAGTTCACATACCCCTATGTCAACATCCTGAACTAAGAGGAACTGCAGACTAGTCAAAAAAAAAAGCTTTAATGACCATACTACTAAAAAGAAAGAGTTTCTTATGGGTGAGACGCGTGCCAATGTAATGCGTGAATCGAACCCATAATCCAATAATGGAACATAAGTGCTGTAACATTAAATGAGGCTTGTCCCGAATAAAGCTGGCAGTGTCTCTTAGTAAGCAATTATAAACACACATATTCCCATCATAACAGTATAAAATGTTCATTAACTACCAGATAATTGCAACAGCCACTAGTTAGGCTGTCATAAAGTAATAATAATAATAATAATAATAACAACAACAATAATAATAACGGCAATAATAATAATATTGTTTTTGTTATTATTATTATTGTTATATTATTATTATTGTTATTATGCAGGATAGCGAGTATTTAGTTACATAATTTGAGAACAGTCACACATGATAAAATTATTTACACACGATAAAAAGTTTTTTTTTTTGGTTCACTTTAACTTTCCATTTCTCTCGCTTAACAAACTTTAACTACTCTCAGAACATTAGGCTGAATCAACTGCGTCCTCCTATGGCTGTATAGCTGAGAGGCTACCTTACCTTTCTGAACGTGGATGATGTCAGGATAGTTCGACAGGTGTCCCTGGTAGACGGTTATCAGATCAATTATGGGGTCGAGGTCGTGTTTCGGTTGCTCGGCAAAATAATCTCCGATGGCCTCGTAGGTCTCGGCAGTGCAGGCGATGGCGTGGTTTAAGCCAGCAGAGAAGGGCTGCTGGTCGATTTCAAAAGCCTGGGCGAGGGATTTGAACGACTGTCCTACTTTCAGGTACTCCTTCTTGAATCCCGTCACATGCTTCCTCGCAAATTCATTTATCGCACCGTTGACGTGCAGTAGACTTTCGTCCATCTTTTTCGTAAAAGCCTTGAAGCCCTCAATTTTCCCCTCCACCTCTTGCAGGTCGAGTGGGGCTGGGGGCGTGCTGATCGTTAGGAAGAAACTGGCTCCCACCAGCTCGTCTTTCTCCGCTTTCCTTTTGCCCTGCTTCCAAGCCTTTTCGTCGGAGCTATCACAAGTGAGAAAGTGCTGGAAGACGTCGCACTTGGACAGTATGGGGTGACTAGTCATATGGTTCATCCACCATACAAGCCCTTTTCTCCTCTTAGAAATAAAATCCTCTTCAAATCTCCCTGTGGCTTGTTTCTCGGGAATATGGGGGACAGAGATAACTGGGAATTTTTCCACTAACCTGGCATACAGCCAGTCAAAGTGTTTGTACCTCCTGTAGACTGGGTTCTGCGTGTTGGTAGGTGTGAGCTTGTATGAGATATAACTCTTAATCCCCTTGAATTTTGTTTGCTTGGTTGGATCATCAATAGCGCAGTTAAACGGGTAAGGGTTCTCTTGCCATTCTGCACCGTGCTGTCCCATTACGACACAGATCTTGTCCCCATCCTTTACAAAACCCGACGCCTCTCCCAGCACAAACGCTTCCCCGCCAGATTTCACGAAGGTTGTGAACCTGTTGAGGTTCCTACTTACTGTTCCCGAGCCCCTGGCTTGCTGGGCATTTGGACCCCGACCCGCTGAAGTTGATATACTGTATATTGAAGGTCCATTTCCGTCGCTGTGTCTTCCGACACCGGGAGCGCCTCCGCCGCCTGAGCTCTCATCCCAGTCATCATCCCAGTCGTCGTCGCTAGACTGATACTTATGATGAGATGAAGAGGGATGAGCAGGTAATTTGGGTGCTGTGGTTTTGGCGGACTGATTGACTGGAGTCTGGCTGGTAGATGAAGCTCCGTGTGCCGCCCCCTGATTGTCGGAACCAGCGCTGGTCCTTAGGACCTCTACATAAGAAGCGGGGAACAGTCCCCGTTCCCCTCTGACGTTCGTACCTTCAAACCAGCCCTCTATGTCTTGTTCACTGTGTAAAGTCAGCTCTTCGTTTTTCTTCACGGAGATCTCTCCCGGGTTCTCGGAATCGAAGTCGTACAAAGCCTTCGCCCTCAGCGCCATCATTTGGGGCAGCCCCTATCCGGGAGGACTTGTCCGGCCAGCCAAGACAAGCTTCGTAATTCCTTCCGAAGTGATGTCTTCAGCTCTTCAGCTCAAGTCTTCTTCCGGCGTTAGTAGGGCAGCTTCCTTAATTTGCCGTCCTCTGAGTTTATAGATGCATCCAAACCTCAGCCCAATGCGCATTACACCGCTTCTGTTTCTGCCCCTGTCTCCTCCCGCAACCCACATTCATGTATGGGAAACCAACAGCGCCGCACATGCTCGGCTTGAAACCTGGGGAGGAGGAGCCCGTGGTGGCTGCATGTCGAGCAGCGACGCGAGTCACTATCGCTGCCCCCTGCTCCCAGTTAGTACGTGCTGCTCCCGTTATGTCCCACTCGTCCAAGTTAGTACCCCGTCGGTCACGGCTTTCACATTTCTGGATATGCAGCAACCCTTTTAACCATAAATTCGGCCGGCGAGTGGCTCTGCCGTGGACGTGCAGCAGATAAAGTTAAGCACTTTATCAAACAGCAGCAACGGCGCAGGAGAGAGTTTTATTGGTATGTTTGTTTGTTTGTTTGTTTGTTTGTTTGTTG
>JAODKC010000044.1:21857944-21869579 GCA_026777985.1 Mormyrops attenuatus | reverse complement strand
GGCGCGCCACGGGCTGCCGCGCCGTCCTTGGGCGCGCCACGGGCTGCCGCGCCGTCCTTGGGCGCGCCACGGGCTGCTGCGCCATGTCTGTGTGAGGACGAGAGGCGAACTGATTGGCTGCACTGTGCCTTGGGCAACGTGTTGTTGTGCACGTCCTGGTACTGGAGGCAGTGTAGGATGACCCAGAAGCCTGAAGCAAAGTCCTGCCGATTCCCCCAGCAGGCCGGGCTGAGGTCACAGCTGGCTTCGGTCCGGGAGGGTCAGATTGGTTCTCCTTTCCTCTGATAGACTGGAATGTACAAAGAGTTGAAAGAACAAAGAAAATGTACAAATGTACAAAGAAAATGCCTTGAAGAGGTACAACAGTCATGGACAACATACCGGACAATAAAATAAAGGCATTTCCGAAGTACTCACAGTGGGAGGCTTCACAAAGGTGTCAGTGAGCTTTTTAGAGTTAGTGGAGTCTAAAAGGTATGATCTGACGAGACACAGAAATAAGTAGGTCAGCTACAGGCATATGTGGGAAACGGTCAGTCCCACGCAAATGAGAACCCTAGAAGGTAAATTAAGGTCAATTTACTTGGGATCGGGAGCCTTCTGCCGGCCCTTTCTGGCGAGGTACTCCATCAGCTTCTGCTTGCGTGCTTCTGTGAAAACAGGGAGATCAGAGCTGCTTATACAGTCAACTCAAGAAATATCGGCACCCCTTCAAGATAGTGAGTAAAAACATTCAGAATACTTAGAATTTTATTTACATTTGGTGAAACTGCTGACTATTCAAGTAATAAAAACCTTTGCTGGAATTCCCTTCAGAGTAGTTCATTCTGTCAAAAACATACGTCGCGAAATTACTGGCACCCTTGAAGAATAGTATAAAAGAAACCCGAAAGGAATTTATATCTTTGGGGAAAAATGTTTCTTGATATTGTTTTTAGTGTCTAGGAACTTTATTGTTGTCTACGAGCTTTTCCAGTTTCACTGGAATATAAATGAGGCAACATAGATACAATACTTTTGTCATCCATCAATTTAAGTAAAACCAAGAACTCTCAATTCGAATGAGGAAAAGGAAACGTTGAGCTGCATAGATTGGGGAACAGCTACAAAAAAATTTAAATGCAGGGAACTGCTGAAGTGGAGCCCAAAGATCACTGTATCACAACTGCTAAGTTTACTAGAATCTTGGGGTTTCACAGTTTCTGAATCAGCAGACGCCACCTCCATGGATGAGTTCTACATAAGAGAGCATTTTTCCACCGCACCAGGTACCAAACTTATTATTATTATTTTTTTTTAAATCAGTTTAAAGTTTTACCTTCGCTGATTTTATGTGAGCGCCACATGTGCTCTCTGAGACAATCGTAATCATTTTCATCCTTGCCATTTAAATCACTCGATGGGTTTGTTAGAAATCCTCCTTTTTTGTTTTTTTAAATACCCCAATATTTATTACAAGTAAATCACATCACTAGGACAGCACACCATATGCTATATTCAACTAAATGCTTTGATTTGTCATTTTTATAACCAATCGACAAACAAAGTGTTTCAAGTCCCACCCCAAAGTACCCAAGTACCAAAGAAGTACCTTGGCTAGTTTGGAACTCTCGGTACTGGTACTCGACCAGTGGAAAACAGTCGAATCAATGGAAAAGCGAAAGTACCGTACCAAAAGTACAGACTTGGTGCAGTGGAAAAGCACCTCAAGATACAAATCCCAGCATCTGAACTTTGCCAAGCAACATTAGAGCTAAAAACTGGACTTGTGCGTGGTCATCGGATGAGATTTGGCATGATGTTTGGTGAAAAAAGGATCTGCATAGAACATTAAAATATGGTGGCGGCTGAGAGGTTTTGCTGCCAGAGGTCCAGGGGCTCTTGTTCTCAGTGCTGTTTTTAGAATGTTTTCATTCCAACCCATACTGCTACAACCTGACATAACAGGATTGAGAACCACTGTGTTAAGGTCAGTGGCATAATGCATTCCATTCAATGCCAGAACATTTTAGCCCAAAATCTGGTTGCCTCTGCCAGAAGGCTGAACCTGAGACATAGTCAGATCTTCCAACAAGACAATGACCCAAAGCACACATCAAAATAAACAGACCTTGAACCCAGTTAAAAAATATATGGTGAGTCTATGGCCAGTTCTCAAACCCAAAAATCTCAATGAGTTGGAAGTGTTCTGCATGAAAGAATGGTCCAAGATTCCTCCACATGTGTTCTCCAATCCGGCTGGACACTACAGAAAGAGACCAAGTGCTGACATGAAATCCAAAAACTGAAAATTGGGGTACCAATATTTTTGGAATCTGTATTTTTATTTTAAAAAATAAAACGTTACTATAGGAAAACTATTTTGTTCCAAAGATCTGTTTGAAAATATAAGCACGACGCTTTCCTATTCGTTTAAGCCCAAAAATATCACTCACTGCATGAGTGACTCTATATAATTAATTTCAGTCAATTTTCATGAAGGGTGCCAATAGCCCTTTTGCACCCAAATATAAAAAAGAGAGCAATGTGTTAGACACCTAATCATTACCGTACTAAAATGAAAAACGGCTGATTATAAAAGACCAACACACTACGCAAGAAAATAAGCTATCCGGTGAGGTCGTTCATTTCCGAACCAACCCGAACGGCCTCGACTTATTATTAATTCGGTCAGTCGAGTTAAGAAAGGCTTACGCTATAACTGGCAGCTTTCTGTGCGAATTATAGTACTCACATTTATAATATATATCTATATAAATATAATACCGAGATCATTACGATCGTCACAACAAAGAGGATCAGCAGCGCGTCACCAGCATTGTACAGGCTGAAATACCTCGTCCAGAAAGCTTAGTAGAAGCCTCATCTTTTTCCATCCTGCTCTTTACTGAGCGCCAGCGACAGATGAAAGTAAAAGGTTTGCAATGAAACCAGTCCGACTGTCAGTTCACTATTCAAGCGTGTATTGGAAGACAAGCTAAATTATGTTAAGGCGCTACAGATCTTATTTACAACCAAATTACGCTCCCGGCAGCTCATTGGCTGCTTTGGACGTTTAAACCAGCCAATAAGAGGCCAGAGGCCGAAGCACGAAGCCTTCCGAACAGCGTAAAAACAGGACCGCCCCTCATCGGTTTCATTTGTTCTTACGCCATTACGTGCCTACACCAGGAAACTAATTTTGCTGGGGTGTTCCTACTTTGCTTGTGTGTATTACCGTCCATTGCCATGGTCGAGTCGTCTTTAACTTGTGCACCTTGTAGTTTCACTAGGCCGATGCTTTTTCTCGCCTCTAGGTCTCAAGTAGAGTTGCCACCTTTCCGTTGTATTACTATTATTGTCGTCTCGTACTGAAAATAAAATGCTCTGCTTTGAACCGATTTGTACCGCATCGCTCGACAGACCGAAAACTGGTTAACAGACAGGAAGCAGCGGGTAGTTATTAAAGGCACGATGTCACAGTGAGCTTGCGTTCATAGTGGGGTACCACAGGGTTAAATTTTAGGGCCACTATTGTTATTATTAACATTAATGATATTGACACCAATACATACGGTAAACCGGTTACATTTTCAGATGACACCAAGGTGGGTGATGTATAGCAGATACTGAACTAGCAACACAGGGGCTTCGACAGGATCTTGATTTAATTAGCGACTGGGCTGATACCTGGCAGATGAAATTTAATGTAGATAAATGTAAGGTAATCCATGCAGGGAGCAGAAATATAAAGTACATATATTTTATGGGTTCCACTGAAATAAAAGTAGCTGATTATGAGCAAGACCTTGGTGTGTATGTTGTTGCTTCCATGTCCCACTCTCGCCAGTGTGGGGAAGCAAATAAAAAGGCCAATAGGATGGTGGGTTACATGTCTAGGTGTGTGGATTTTAAATCAAGGGAGGGGATGCTAAGATTATACAATTCCTTGGTAATACTCCACCTAGAATATTGTGTGCAGGTTTGGTCATCATACCTTAAGAAGCACATTGCTGCCTTGGAAAGGGTTCAACGTAGAGCTACAAGAATGATTCGTGGTCTTAGAGGAATGTCTTATGAGGAGAGGTTAGCTGAGCTGAATCTTTTCAGCCTCAAGCAAAGGAGTCTAAGGGGGGACATGATCCAGGTATATAAGCTTGATGGGCTGAATTTCCTCCTCTCGTTTGTAAATTTCTTATGATCTTGATTCATTTTTGTATACATTTCGTGCCCCCATCCAATTTAATTGTTGCCGTTCAATCTGGTTGTATACCTTCCATGGCTGTGATGAATCAAAAACTGGGCACCACCAAGTACCCAGCGAATAAAATGAATATCTATACACAAGGAGTTATACTTTACTTAAACTGTTTATTTTTTATTGGAAGACAAAAGCATTGCATAAATTTAGCTTGCAACAAAATATCTCATCTTAAATACACTAATAAATTAAGCTTAAAAATAAATACATGCATGATTCCTTATTTTTAAATAATTGGGGCAAAAAATAATCGCAATATCAGCTGAAAATGCTCTGACATTCTACAGTAGAAAGTGTCATTTAAAGCGTTTTGTCTACATCATGCTATGTTGGCCTGACATACACAGGTGCCATCCCCAATACGCACACAATGTCTTCCTCATATCTTTTTCACTATGAAATGTGTGTTGCGGCCCTGGGCTGTAGCCTGGCACATTCCCACGGCCTTCCTGTCTGCCAAAGCTGTGCTGATGAACCATGTGGGAAATTTGACCGACTCAAAGCTGGACATGGAGAAGCCGGTGTTCTTCTTGAAAAACAGGAAACGCACGTTGTCACCTTCTGCTTCAATCGTCGACAGTACTGCCTTGTTTTTAACCACCTGAGAGAAAAGCAAAATCTTCAGCTGTTGCGACTAAATTATTGTACATCACATCCTTCACCATTAAGTGTGAAATAACAATCTTATGTAAACAGTGAAAAAGGATTGTTCAATAACACAAACAGGTAGGGGATGCTGAAGCTCACTGGAAAGCACTGCAGTTTCGCCTCTGCAGGGTTTAAGGTTTGAATCCCTCCTGTGTATGTGGTGTTTGCACATTGTCCGCCCCCACGGCCCCAAAACATGTGGCTAGTCAAATTGGTGTCTGTAAATTTCCCAAAGTGTGTTTGTGTGCCTTGTGAAAGACTGGCATCCCATCCAGGGTGTCCCTTGTACTTCTTGGGAAAAGAGTCATATATACTGTAACTCTGTTCTTCATAAATAATTATAAAATTAATTTAATTATGAAGGGGCCATATCACCAGTTTGTGACTGCATCCAGTCAACTAAATTAACGATCTTGTGACATCGCCTTTGTCATAATACTAAATAAAAGCTGATAATTGTGTTTCTGTTTGATGACGAAAGGTGGGAAATGTAATCACACGGTATGGAGTTAAATCACTGAAAAGTTTCTTATGAAAATACTGGTGAGGATTCTGAAAAATATCACTCTCAGGAATGATTAGCATGTCAGCTTATCCACTCCCTATAAATCCACCTCTAACCTTTAGGCTTAAGGAAGGCTTGCTTAATGAGCCGCTGCAACAAAGGTAGAGATCGCTGCCAGAGAGTCTGAGAGTCGTAGGAAGCCCCGAGTTCCCTATCAGCGTGGGTGCTTGGTAGGTCGACAGACTCAGCTGCACTGAGCCAGAGAGAGAGAATCCCAGGTTAACTGAAGTGCACCTGACTATGTCTGTTTGCATTTTTCACAAGATTACCTCCCAAATCACAGTGATATGACCTGCAGATTCAACAGTGGATCCGGAATGTTTTAGTCTTGTCACTACTTATTGTGCATGAAATATAATATCATCTCTCCACTTTTTTATGATCCAATTGGTATGGTGACCTAAACATCTATTAAATAAACCCAACAACAATTTTTTCTCAATAGCGGTTCAACAATATCCAGCTCAGTCTCAGACTAACCATTAAATCAGTCACTAACTCTGCTGAGAGATGCTGGATGTTGTGTTTCTCCTCCCGAGTCTGCGCTGGACTCACCTCTGTTAAACATGCTTCCCCCTTGCAGCGCTATGGCGAGAAGCTCCTGACTCTCTGTGTTCAGTACCAGGCTCTTCTGGGTTATGTCACTGATGCTGCACTCCACTGTCCTAGATAGGCTGAATCCAGGCACCGTCTTTGAGGGTAGGCAGGTTTCTCTGAGCACTGACACCTCTGGAACACAGAACTGGCTCAGAACTGCCTTCTGCATCACCTACAGAACAACATCTAGATGGATTACAGGACTAAAGAACAGGTGCCAGATTAAAGGCAGGGAATTAATGAAGAAGACTTCGCAAAAGCATTCCTTTTGGTGACTGAGGGATATAGGAGGGCTGAACAAGACTAGAACATCCACAGGAACTACCTGCGTACCATTCACTCTGCTGTCCGTCATCATGCAGATCAGCTCGGTATCACCAAACTCTGTGGCTAAAATTTTTTCATTGTCCTTCATCCTCTGAAGAGCACCGATGAGTTTGGCCGTTTCTCTGTGTGACATGGTTCCTCGGGCTGGCAGTTTAATGTCCGCTGGTTTTCATAGACTAAAGCTCCAAGTCGGCCTGTTAAAGACAGCAGCTGACTGACTAAGAGAGATCAGAAGTGCTCTCCACCGTGACTTCATGTCACGTAAACATTTCCTACCCTGCTGTCCTTCGCATTTCATGTCTATTTTAATATTCACTAATATAAATGCTGCTCCAGTCTCATTAATATATATTTAATCTTTGCCAAACCACAGTGCATTTCATCAGGAGCCAAACATTCACTGTCAGTCCTGCTGCACAGTCATATTAGAGAAATACAGTCTCAAATATATGTCTTCACACAGAAAAACTGCTATCCAGGAAGTGCACTCTGGAGAAATAAAGAAATACTAGCATACCTGGCAGAGCTGGTCAGTGATTCTGCTCATGCAGCAGTTGAGCTGTTAGGTAGCTGTGGGTCTTCTTGGCTGAGAAAATGCTCCTATGGACCTTTATACTGTAAGCCCAGAGATCAGGGGAAGCCCCTGGGAAGGAGAAGTGGCTAATGCAATCTGGGAATAGTGCAAAGGGACCGACTTATCCTGGTAAAAGCAGGGAGTGCGCAAATCCGCTCTGCAGAAATACAGAGAAGGGTCTGGCTGCAGAACACCGGGCGTCCTCCACTAGGAGGCTCTCCACTGTGGGGCCAGAAATCAATGACCTCCACTTCTGGGCTGGACGCGACCTTATATGGAGGTGAAGTATCGGATAGAGATATTATTATAATTGTTAATATGTTATTATAGTATTATTCTAAATTAGTATAATTTTGCATATGCATAAATATGTGTGTGTATGTGTAATATTAACTATTATTACATTTTATATAGAGAATTATAGCATTATAAATATTATTAGTAATAAATCATAATAATGTATTATAATAATACAGGATAGGATATTATCACCACTAGGATTATATTGTATTATTTTGTATAATGGAGAATATACCACCACCAGGAGGCTTGAAATCACGTGACCTCCACAATCGTGCGGGGTATGATGTTAGTGCCACATCGGGAACTAACTTTAATAATCCAGCCTACTCAGTCCTCTTTAGAAGCGTCATGTCTGGGTCAGGAGTGGAGATCCTCCTGGTGGAGCTCTGCAACCACTTGCTCATGGAAAAACAGCACGGCCTTCGGTTCCGTTTGGGCCGGAACACATCACGTCGCGTTTGCCGTCTGAAGCGTGTGAGAATTTCGTACAGGGAGAGAGGAGCCTGCGGGGCCGCCAGAGACGCATTAACAGCACCACCCGCTGCAAAATTTATATTATTGAATATCCAAATTTCATAACTTTAGCAGAACTTTAGCCTTCCATTTCTATGCATGCTGCGCGGAGCGTATGTCATGTTGGCGTCTTCCCTAACGAAATTCGCCTTTCTAAATCGTGTATTGAGACATGGCCAGCAGGATGACATATTCTCATAATGGGAGACAGTGGATTCTCCGGGCAAGTGTGACCTTACCCTCACACCAGCCCCTCTCTTTGCCTAACTCTGTTTATAGAGTAACCCATGTGCAGGTTTGGGTTTTTGTTGGGGGGGGGGTTGGTGCAGCTTACCCTCTGTCATTTTCTGGGTGCCGATGGAGTCTGAGGACACACTGGGAAGGCATGGGTGAAGCAAGCATATGGTCACAGCGTCCAGCGAAAAACCACATCTGTACGTGCATGCCGCATCCGGAAGAGGGCGGGAGGCTGGGGGGGGGGCGTTTTACAGACGCATGGGTAACAGACACTTACCATGTTTGTAAAAGTGCAGCCTCATCCCCTCACTAGAGGATATGAAGAAGCAGATTACTGTATTCGCGTTTAATAATACCCTGTGTGTGAAATACATGGCATAAGTATCTGGAAAGCCCTCAAACTAGAAAGCAGCTTAGGAAAATCAGGATGACGTCTGAGCCTCCTAACTCACACGCAAATGTTCACCTTCCTGTGTGGGGGGACAGGGTGCTTTACTTGGTGATAAGGATACAGCCCTCATTAAATTATCAGGAAATAACACGTCAAGTTAAAATTCAGAAAGATATCTGAGATTTATTTAGAACTTCCCTTCAAAATTTTAGACAGTAATTATAAAAGTGTATGTACATGTTCTCCTCAGGTAAAGCACAGGACAGCAGATGAGCACAGAGTGCCTGTCCAGGACGCATCCCATTCTCTAAACACCAGCGAATATAGAGACTGCTTTGCACAATTCCTGACACAGTGTTTTTAGGTAAAAAGGTAACCGCTCTGGGACTGAAGGTCCCCCAGGCCACGTCTGAAAACCAAACTTCTCTCTTGGCCCCACTATGGGACCCCGAAACCTTAAATAATCTCTTTAGGATCAAAGAAAAAACTGTTGCTTTCTGAAGGGGAATTCCATGTTTTTAAAGATTTTTTAAAAGTGGATATGAAACCATGATAAAAACAAGAGTGGGGTGGATTGAACTGGCTTGAAAATGAGCTAAAGTTTTTTTTTTTTTTTTAAAGTAAAGCACGGGGGGACAGTGGTCAGCCAGGGGTCCCAATCCTGCCACCTCCCTGCTATTTCCTGACACCTGTGTGCCAAAGAAGTTAAAAGCTGCCAGAAAAGCAGAAAATGAGCAGAAAAGGGCCTCTTCATGTGTTGGGTTCCTGTGGAAATTCCCTCTCACGGCATCACCCCCTCTGAATCATCCACAGGTAACCGTTTATGTCATTGGGTCTCCTTTTGCCATTGGGCCTTCTCCACAGCGCAGATGGGATAGCCCTGGATTCCAGGACAGACCCAGCAGCGATGCGGAGACACCGTGGATGATCTACACCCACCACGAGACAAAAACAGGCATAAATAATTAGCATTTCACCGCAGGCAAAGACCCAGCCAACTCCCACCTGGGACACACAGACCGACCCGGGCCTGGTTCTGCGGAGCTGCTGTGTGGACAGGGAGTCTAAGTGTTAATAAAAACAACTAAAAGCTTGTACAGTATTTAGAGGGGAGCAGGTCAGGCAAAGCGAAACCCCGCAGAGTTACTCCCCATCCCCACCCCCCTAACAGCTACTTACCGTTATGATATCACAATCATTTCTCAATTTCCTTTCCAGAAAGCAACAGTGCGAGAGAAGCTTTAAAATCCGTATAAACACAAAGATACAAAGCTTTACTGCCCCGCACCGCACTAGGGGTGACAACACTCATTTCAGACAGAGAGACCCCAGCCTCTCAGAACACCCTCCCTCCCTCGTCATTTAATACCCGAAAAGCCAGAAAGCGACACTGTCCTACAGGCGGTGGGGGGGGAATTCCTGTCAAAGTGAATACAGCAGCTGATTTACAGATATGCACAATGCAAGACTGTCAACAAAATATACAATTTAAGTCCCAGGCAAAATAAATATGCTAAGTACATATACACACGTGTCTTAGACGTACAGGCCCTGTTCAGACCCATCCGACCACCCCGAACTCCAGACTCACACACGAGGCTGTAATTATCCAAACAACCCCCACAGAGAACAGCGGCTGGTTGGTGTGTGGGAAGGCCAAGCTCGCTCTCTGGTCACCAGTGTGCACGCTAGGGGGCGCTCTCCACTAATGCACAGATACTCCACTTTGAATGAAGGTTAAACATTTCCAGGTCATTCGGTGGTCCTGAAAGAACAAGGGCTGGGCTTCTGTTTAGCATGATGTCAGGAGTCTGTTCTCCCCAAAGAGGGGTGGGGGGGGCGGCGTTCAGATATAGGAGGAGGGCAGCATGGGCGGCAGGACAAGGCTTCCGTGGCAAGGAGTTCAAGCACATCAGAATGGGTTTGAGTGCAAAAATAAAAAAATAAACCTTTATAACAGAAAATATACCTCTATGACGGTTTATATAAAAACTTTGTGCAGTCTGTTGTACAGTCATGGTAAAGCGTGTGGGTCCAGCCCCCGAGGTCACCAGAGAGACCCCGTGACACCAATGCGTCCTGCCCAGCTGATGCCCCACTGGGAGTGGATGGAGGATTATAGAATGATTCTAGAATGCTCTGCCTTCTCTTCTTGAGACACCTGGGGCTGCAGGACAGGATGCTGGGGACGTGCAGAGGGCAGGGGGGCCGCCTGCACGCCCACTGGCGCACACGTGTGTGACACTAGTCAGATGTTATTTTCGCCGTGTGAACTGAGGTTTCCTTGCCGGCAGGGCTGGCAGTTCTGCTCGTTCAGCAGTGACGTGGTCTCATCTGGCCCGCCGTCGGTGCTCTCCTGTAGCGTGGCCGCGATCGGCTCCAGCTGTGTATGGCAGCTCTCGGGGGACTGGGGAGTGCTGTCTAGACGCGAGGTCATCAACCCATTCTGGTACTGACAGCGGGTCACCTGACACACAGGGCAAATGGAAAACAGGCAGGGGATCAGGACATCCCAGGGGGCAACAATCAGGTCCCACAGGACAACCGGCAGACAGACAGGTGAAGCAGGATGTGGATGTGGAATTGCAGAGGAGGGGAGAGAGAGGGGGGAGTACAGGAGGAGAGCAGGAGAGGAGTTGAGGAGGAGAGTAGGAGATCACACTCTTACAGGAGGGCAAAAGAGGGGCAGAGGAGGAAAGCTGCAGAGAAGGAGAGGAGGAGAGGAAACCCTCACAGGAGAGCAAAAGATGAGAGCAGAAGATCCTCATGGTAAGCAGGAGAAGTGCAGGAGAGGGGGAGAATAGAGCTTCACCTTGACAAACTGCACGTCGGTCAACGCTCGCACGTTGAAGTCGGGGATGTACTGCGGCGAGGAGATGCAGTTGAGCTGGTTGTTGCTGCCGCTGACTGACTGTGACTCGGAGCGATCTGTGCAGCTGAGGGAGGCGGAGCGATTGAGGCCGCTGAGGTGGGAGGGAGAGCGAAACTCTGAAACACATGGAGACACCGTCACAAGGGGGCGAGAAGGAGTAGATCACGAGTGCTGGAAGCCGCGGAACAGCTAGTGTGGGAATGTTTTAAAAACTACTGATAAGCCAGAGATTGAGAAGATACAAACCGGCACTTGGGGGGGGGGGGGGGCCCCAAGCGGCACGAACAGCGAAAAAACACAAAAATAAAAAAAAAAAAAACAAAAAAAAATTAAGTGACCAATTAAAAGGGAGATGAAGTGCTTGTTTG
>JAODKC010000044.1:21821494-21851873 GCA_026777985.1 Mormyrops attenuatus | reverse complement strand
CCCCCCCCCCCCCCGCCCCCCCGGCGGGGGGGGCCCCCCCACGGTACATTTTGGGGTCCCTATAAAATGCTGAGCCCACTGAATCCATACCCTTCCGACACCCTAATATTAAGCGCTCCTTGCAACCAAAAACGGATCACCTCAAGTCAACCATCAATTATCTGCATCTTAAAGAGCACCAGATCCATTCGCTTCTAATTTCGTAATACTTGTTTACTCTTTTTTAGAGTGAAAACTGACACAGTTTGTTCATTACCGAATGAAAACAGTCATGTCCCCAAACGCCACATATTCGAAACCCACACCCTTCAAAAAAAAAATCCAAAAGACAAAATCTTTTAGCTCATTTTACCCCAAGATTATATTTAACGTAAGTGTTCCCCGCTACATAATTACTTGATTTAGAAGCATATATAGTTTAAAACGTTAAGCGTTTAATTTAAGCCAGATCAGCCTGGGAGCGTTTTTATGTTCTCATATACAGTGTGGAGGCGGCGCCCCGCCCACGGCAGCCTCCTCCGGAGTTTCCCAGAAGCGGAGCGTCCTGTCCCGTCCCGTCCCGTCCCGGAACGTCCCAATAATCCCATGTGTACGGAGGAAAAGTCATTCCCTACAGCCGGACTTCTCAAGGTTTTATCAAGTGCAAAAGCTGTCGATTGCGTTTTTTTCGTTTAATACTTATGATTTATACTCTGTTACAGCTTGAATCTCATTCTGTGGTCTGTCGCTTGGAAATATTTGATCCAATTATATATCTTTGTAAAATCGTTTGGACTGCTTAGTTTGGCTGTTTGTGATATGTAAAGCAGGAGACTTTACAGTGTCACGTTACACTTTGTGCGATACATGAGCGCAATGAGATCAGGGTGATTTTTTTTTCAGTAAAAAGGGATTCTTTTCAAAGTGATCCATGGACTGGAATCGATTGTATTCCCTTTTACTTGAAAAAGATGATTGAGAATTGATCAGAGTACAAATGCACAGGGATCACTGAATAAAAAGTGCTGATCGATGGAAACCATGTTTGGAGTTGTGCGCAGACTGAGCCGGTGTTTGCTGCCGGCCGAGGCGAGGGGAGAGCGAAACGGCAGCAAGGACAGGAGCCGGGGACGGAATGAGAACCAGGAGCGAGAGGCGAGGCGCAGGAGCCGGGAGATCGACGCCATGCTGGCCCGCGAAAGGCGCTCTATCCGGCGCCTGGTCAAGATACTACTGCTGGGAGCCGGGGAGAGTGGCAAGTCCACCTTTCTGAAGCAAATGAGGATTATACACGGGAAAGAGTTTGACCAGAAAGCACTGCTGGAGTTTCGGGACACTATCTTCGAGAACATTATCAAGGTAATGACATTTATATGAGGAAACCCTGAAAAATTGTTGAAAACATTAAAAAAAAAAGTTTTGCTGAAAAAAATGCAAGTCGTTATATCGCAAGAAATCCAAATTTGCAATTTAGCTGCCTTGGATTGTATAATAGACGATATTGAGCTATTTCCCTGGAAATTGAAATGAATTACTATATTGTATTCATTCTGGTCAAGGGCCCATATCCAAAATTCTTGCAGTAATTAAGTAGTAAGGAAATGTATACAAACTATTACGGATTTAACAAAAATATATTTTATGTATTGCGGTTGAATAAATTAAACAACAGTGAAACGGCACTGTATTTTAATGCGCAAAGTAACTGAGGACTTAGTAACTTGGCTGGCAAAACCAAATTTTATCGATCACTTTAATACGCCGTCATTATTGCGCTTAAGGAGTGGGTCACGTGTTTGCGTTGAAGCATTAAACGCTTTACCTACAAACTGGTCAATTGCAGTGTAATTCTGGGTGATGGAAATTATTATTTTGTAAAATTATGCTGGAGAACCTGCAGCAGTAGTCCAGGAGAGATTTTTTTGGAAGGTAAATGCAAACCAGAATCTAAGAAGGCAGATTGGGTGCAGTCTTGTAATTTGTGCAATTTAGCAATGTTTATCAAGGACCAGCCAGATCTCAGAAAACATATTTGGTGCTGTAAGGCTGTTCTTGGACCAAAATACTGTGCTTAGTATCAGTTTGAATTAGGGCTATTAGTATGAGTCGTCAAAGGGAAAAGTAAGTAAATCACAATCCTGCAGTCAGCAGTTTCTTAATATTGGATTTTGAGTAGTAATTTGTTTTCTCTTTATTTCTATCCTGCAGTCTTTTTATGTCAGTTGGCAGTTTTGTTTCCTCAAATATTTTATTGAACACCTTAACCTTTTGGTTATGCACTTACATTTCGGGTTATAGTGTCAAGTCAGTTGAGCAATGTCGTATAAACATCTCTAATCTCGCATTACTTGGTACATGTACGAGCAGGAAGGATGTGGGTAGTAGTGCTGATGTGGGTAGTAGTGCTGATATGTTGAGACCGGTCGGCCACAGAGCTGCTAGCAGGACTAAGCGATCTTCCGAAGACTGCAAATAATTGCTGTAAATAGTTTCCGGCTCAAGGGGACTCTGCCCAGACATAAAGCATCTGCCTAAGGGAATGATACCTTCACAGACCCATCCACTGGCACGGCCTCGGTAACTGCTGTAGATGTGTCTCACCTCGCTCGTCTGCGCGTAATACGCTCTTTCTCGTCTCGGGGAGGGGGGGGGGGGGGCACCACAACCCTCAGTGGCGTGAGGTGCGGGGACACGGTTAACAGACTGTGAAATGCGGAGACGCTCGGATGACACAACCAGCTGATTATCTGGCCTCGGTCTAAATGTGTATTTCAGTGACAAGGACTTAGTGACTGCAGAGTTCTGTGGCCTTGTCTGCCTTTCACACTTTGCTATGGAGCAGATATTAGTCATCTTTGTTTAAAGTAACAACTTCAACTACTAAAGTACACCTTAATAATACAGCCAGCCGACTCATAAAGCATTTGGTGTTCTAGTTAAGACAGAGGTATAGGAAAAGGGATAAACAGCTTAGACACAGTTTTGCACTGCATTGTTTTACTCCCAAAAGCTCACTAAATTCAATGAAGCAAGCAGTTTATTGAGAATGTCTATTAATTAGATTTCATGAGCAGCACTGAGGCAGAACAATGGTCTGGTACCTCCAGGGCCTTGGACCTGATTGCCAGCCTAAGCTGTGTGTGTAAATTGCATGGTGTTGCAGTTACCTGCCACATTCCTGAAACATGTGGAGAGGTGAATCACTAGCTCAGTTTGCCAATAGCGGGCAAGTATGTGCCTGGTGATGGACGCGTATCTTGTCCAGGGTGTTTTGCTGCTGTGTGCTCCGTACTTCCCGAGACAGACTCCAGACTCACACTGCAGCCCTGTATTGCATAGGTGGTTATGAAAACAGCATTGAGGCTGCAGTTCCAACTGAGGAAATGCAGACACATGGAGAGACTGTCGCTGTTTTTATCGCATTAGATACCTCATTATGTCGGCTAATCGTAATTTCTCATATTCTTCATTTTTAAACAGGAAGTAGCAATATCAATAACAGTGAAGGATCAAAGAAACAGATCTATAAGAAGATATATATATTTATATAGTTTCATACATTCTTTATTAGGAAAAGTTAGATATTAGTTTAATGATTACTGATTAATAATTTTGTACATTTGCACCTTGTCAGTTGTGGGCTGGTTGTCTGTATATTGTGTGTGCAAAGTTTTCACAGTCCCATTGTTAGAGGTAAATAAAAGAAAAGATTTTTCATATTTAATTAAATAGCAGTGAGGGAACGTCTGACTGTCCTGTCAGCAGAAGGATTTCACTTACAAGAATGAGTTTTACATCATGCACACAGGCCGGGACGTGTCTGCTAATGTATTCTCACAGACTTATCAGTAATTGACTTGTTGAAAACAGCTGATAGTGTAGATAAAGGGCTTGCCTTGCCATCTCTCCCTTTTTAGGCTAAAAGAAGGACCAGCAATGAGATAAAGACCAAGTGGAAAGACGGCTAGTTAAGTTCATTTATAGAGCAGGTAGTCTGCTAGTCGAAGCACATTTACATGTTTCCCTTGTCATGCGACCTTGAATCTCTTAGCACATTCTGTGACAATCTTATGACAGCCTAGGATTAGAAGTGACATTATTCTACATTTAGCATTATTTATTTAGCAAAGTGTGCAACCCATCTCACTAGCACAACCACTCATACTTCACAAACCCCAGCAAATACTTTAGACATGTCAGAAAAATCTCACCACGAGCCATAATTCAAGGGTGATTGACCTGGTTACACTGTACAAGTACCAACATTGTGCCTGAGCCTACAGAATCTGGGAATGGAATTCTTTGCAGTGCTTTAGATATGGGATGTATTTAACAGCAAAAAAGAATGAAGATTCCACTTCAGTGGAAGCCATGTATTACAACTGAAGAGGAAACGGCTGATGAACACAGGCCATCCTTAAATGCTGCCTTCCCTGAAGCGGCAAGGTAGGTATCTGGTAAAGTTGCACCAGCAAGGTATACAATTGCATAATGTAGGAATGACACAGATGTCTTATTGTACTGGTGTATTTCAGGCTTAAAGAGGCAAAACTGCACATAAGGAGTGTTCAGTTATCACTTTAATTTCAGGATTAAGCGCAAAAAAATATGCAAATCCACTCAGACAAGGGGACATTATCCATTCAAGCGCAAAATGCAAAACGAAAAAAAGCATGAATACGTTGCAAATCCAATTGCTCATTAGGGAAATCTGCTTTCGGTGTTCAAAAAATCCACTTACTCCCGTAGCCATGTTTCTCCCAAATGTTTTATTCTGCGGTAATTTACAATAAATACCACAGAATATGTCAGGGAATGGAATGATAGCTGCCAATAAACATTAAGAGTCTATCATTTAATATATTTGTTTTTGCCTCCATCGTATTGAAAATCAAACAGATAATCATTTTCACTTTACTCAAAGCTGTTTCTGGTTAAATGCTACCTGTTTGGGGCCCTATAAGCTGTCAGTTGTCAGAATTATAAACCAACCATCCATCCATCTTCCAAGCACATATCCTGCCATTGCTGTGGGCCCCTGGGCCTTTCCCAGGCATCACAGGGCACAAGGCTGAGGTACACCCTGTACAGGACGCCAGACCCTCACAGAACACACTCACAGTCACGCACTAGGTGCATTTACTGAGATGGTGATTCACCCAACCGTCTGTGTTTGGAATGTGGGAGGAAACGCCTTGAGGAACTCCACACAACACAGAGAGAACCTGAAAGTCTGAGGACAGAACCTGCACCATTTCATTGAGTCTTTTCTTGATTCAGCAACAAAAGAATTACACCCAATGTGCCATCACAGTGAAAACAATTCCATAGCAGGGACTCGGGTCTGACCCCTGCTGAAATGTGTTACATATATGCGGTGAAGAGGCACAGAGAATGCAGACTGACTCGCCTTCAGTCGGCCATCTTAGATGATCTGTTTTCTCAGTGATGAATACTGTTGCTTAATGAAACCTGTGGTTTGTAGAGTGACAAGAAGTGACAGCCATCACAGATGTGCGGGTGAATCCACACCCCTCAATTTTGGCATCGAAGAGGAATCCAGTAATTGCCCAATGTGTGCCATTCCAGATATGGAAAACAAAAATTTAATTTGTCATTCTGTGGTCATAGTTATTCTTTGTAGCTGTGCTTTATTATTGAAAATATTTACTCATTTTATGTAGAGGATTGTTCCATATTGTTTCGTGAAAGGTGAAATGATCCAGGTATCCCCCCCCAAAAAAGTGAAATTTTCAGAAAAAAAAACAATGTGAAGCATGTTATCAAGTGAAGAGCCGGACAGAACTGTACTTTGGCCAAAAAGTTCTAACAAGCACGTCTTTAAAAATTATTCTTAAATACCGTAAAATTTTGTGGTTTTGAGGTTTCTGATATTAGTCTTGATTTCATGGAAAATAATATGTTAATATTTTAAAGTCATATTGACGTGGGAGAATCACTCTACTTTTTTCATGTTTAAAAGGTAGGCATTAAAAATAGATAATAAAAGAGAAAAATTCATAAAAATATTTTCAGCTGTACCTTTAAGACAAACATTATCTGTGGCTGAACTCTTTCACTGGGTCAAAGCATGGCCTAGAGCAGTGTTTCCCAACCCAGTCCTTGGGGACCCTCAGCAGTCCACGTTTTTGCTCCCTGCCAGAGAGTCCACATTGATGCTCCTTCCCAGCTTCCCATCCGGAGCTGGGATGAAGCAAAAACGTGGACTGTCTGGGGGTCCCCAAAGACCGGCTTGGGAAACACAGTCCTAAAGTATAGGTCTTGGCTCTTACTTAACTACTGTGCACAAATAACAAATTAAAAAAATGGACAGCTCAGTTGATCTTTGCACATACCTGTATGTATTCCCACTGCTCGTCCTAGTAAGGATTGTGGAAGGGGGCCATTGGAGCAGGGAACAAGATTTGGACCTTTGTGACACATTTTCTTAAATCTGGGAAGTAACCTTTGCCTTCACTTGGATCTGTTTGACAGTAAAGTAGGTGAATCACTGAAGACAGTAAGTCAGGAGAGATCCCCTTGAGTGTTCTCTGACACAGATCCATCTGGAGAAGCCATCGTGAACTGATTCTGACTGCAATCTGCCTCTCCTGTTTTCTCTTCTAGGGTTTAAAACTCTTTAATATTTAATAGCCTGTTATGCTTTTTCCAGCAATATTCAGGAATCAAAAAACATTATATCCCTCCCTAGCTAATCACAGATGAATGCTTCCCACGTGCAGAATACCGTGTGCAGCTGTTGCTAACTGACATTCTCATTTCGTAGCTGCAGAGAGCACATAATTGTTTCACACGGTCTTTAATAATAGAGACACAATGGTAATGAAACAGATTATTGTTGAATTTCAGCATCCTTAAAAAAGTTAATAACTTCACCGGTGGAGCCCATATTAATGAAAATAATGTTTTGCCTTACAGGTTTGACCTGTATTGACTGTATTCATCTGGATCAGACAACTGCAAACGCCTATTAAGAATTCAGGCTGAGAACCTAGAGTGTGAAATATCACCCATGTTGCTTTCTTTCTGTTTTTACGTTTGGGAGCTGAAGCAGAGCCGCAACGTGACAAGCTGTTTTTCCGTACCCATCTTCTGTGCGACACACTGTGGCAGCCTGTGGTTTCCCGGCCCGTTTAATATCAGATGCCGTCAGGCTTCGGAGCTGCCTTCTGATATGATGGTGCTTTCTGTGGCTGCTTAAATGCTCTCGTCCCGTTGATAAGGGCTTTGTAGAATAATGCTTCCGATAGTGTAGCTCAGCTTCAGTGGTGACCGTTGTAATGAACTCTGAACAGGGTCACATACAAGAAGCTCCATCGTGACACTTTTACGGTCTGAATCTTTTCACTCTTAATTAAAACATTCTTTTTGGGGACAGTTTTTCTCTCCTTTTAGGGTTGCTTGTAATTGGGATGCAGAAGATGAATTTGCTGTACAGTTTTTTGCATCGTAATAGTTTTACTTTATCCTGTAATCTGGATAGAATACTAGTTCTTGTGTTCCCTGTACCTAGGGTGACATGCTGTGTAGCTGGATACAGTTTTTGTTACGGGAGACATATTGCATTTCCCCGGTGGGCCCCATGCCTAGTAGATATAAAATAGTCCCACTATAAGGCAGATGAAGCTGCTGGTCTTGTTTTTGGCTGAAGACCTCGTTTTATGCATAATATACTGCATTGACCTAGTCAAGTGTCTGAGATGGTTTCTGTAGGACCTGCCTGACTTACCCCTGTTTAAATTATCCCCCCCCTTGCTCGCAAGACATTCTTGTCAGATTTTATAACTCTTGCATCTTTTCCTTGGACAGTTGTTATTATTACCATATGTTCTAACTGTCTTCATTGTACCTATTGTCTGTATCTATTTGTAGAAAAGGAAGCGTGTCAGCCATACTTAACACCACATTTTAGAGCCAGGGTAACAGGAAGGAAAAATATGTTTGGGATATAATGATCTACTCCCACTTCTTTACTTTGTTATGGTGAGGAGCTGAAATATACTAACAACAGGATCAGACTGTGGAGAAGATAACTGCTCTCACTTGGAAAGACCGACACTCTGACTGAGTGTGTGAATGGGAAGATGTGCAGAAGAACATGGGAGCAACTTTAATGATAACAGGAAAGCAGTGTGTTTTGCAGCCACACAGAAGTGTTCACGGGAAGCTGTTTTATTGAGTTCCATCTGCAAATGATTATCTAGTCCGCTGATCGGCAAATGAGAAAGGACCAAGTGTCCTACTGGGTTCTGTGGATCTGTTTTTAAAAAAGACGTAAATGAGTACAGAGAAGACCTGCAGTTTCCCTGTAATGATGACAGGCAGGTGTGCAAGGTTTGCTTGATCACCCTCCAGAAATACAGGAAAACAACTCTTTGATGTGGCTGACAAACCTTGTGAACCGGTTTGTCGTGTAAATATCGCCGTGATCTAAGTAGCAGCTCCTTACTGGAGGTGACCTCCAGGTGACTAGCTGGATCTTTCCTCTTCCCGAAAAAACAAACGTCTTTTTAGGACTCTGGACGGGTATATCTAATCTGTGCTCTAAACACTTATGTCACTTATTGCATCACAGAATCCTGAAGGTCTTCCTGGTTGGTGTTGCTAAATTGACTGTAACCATCAATAGCGTCTGGAGGTTCTGCCTGTTAGCGATTACGATGGACATGTGATACATGCCATTTTGATAAAGATCGCTTGGTATTGCATAAGACACCCCGAGTTAGCCGTCTCTCTGCGCTGCATTAAATATATTTATGCAGATGTTCCTGATACTTTTCGTACCAGATGCTATATATTTGTATATTTATATGTATATTTTACAGGATGAACAGGAACTACATCTTCATAGCTCTCTGTCTTCTTGACTCAGCTATTAATGTAATCTTTGGCTGAAGATCAAGGTTTTCTTTGGACAGCTTGGGTTTTGTGGTGTCATTAAGCCTGTGGTCTGGATGAGTATGTGGCTGAAGACTGACCCTGGAATGAGCCTCGGGTGATAATTCTGAGATTTCACTATTTACCCTCTGGTTGAGAGGCCTCTCATCTCCATGACTTCCCAGGGTAAAATAGCTACTTGCAGGCCGCCTCTAATTACGATTAATTTGTTTTTGATCACAAACGCTATATTATCAGTACCGGAGAAGTGTCCATTATTAAAGCACAGGATTAGCAGCCACAGACTGTTTTTTATAGTCACACAAATGACATGTTTGTCAAAGTTATTGTTACTGAAGTTATTTAGGAACGCAACTTGTTTGTTTAAATCAAATCAAATCACTCTTGTTGTCACATCACTAGAATGGGTGAACTAGTGAGTGAAAGTCTTGTGGTCACAAGTTCATATCAGCAGTGCAGTCTATTAAATTCTTTTCAGTATGAAGTTCTTTATCAGATTTGGTATCGGTATTGAATAATAGTTTGCCTTTTTTGTATGCTGTCCCTTCAAATATTTTACCAATTACGTTTTAAAAGCTTTGCCTGATATTGAAACAAAATCCCTCTATTTTAGATTTTTAGGTGTTATTATGGTGTGGAGGTCTCTCGTTAAAGACGATGTTTTCACGCTTAGTGTCTGATGGGCCAGGACTGCGCTGTGCTTTGCGGTCAGTTCTGAGATGGGAATGGTGCTGTGCCTTGCTGAGAGGAAAGAGTAGACCTGGTGGATGACCTCCAGCAGTGACGCTGCGGTCAGCGGTGACGGCCCAGCCCCCCTCCTGCTCTCGTCTTCCATATCCCCCCTTTCGCTCTCCCTAGACGTCGCCTAGCGAAACTGTAGAGGATGGGAGCTGTCCCGTTCCCAGATAGAGCGGTGGGGAAGTAGGTGAAAGGTCAGCGTTGGCCTCCGAGGACCCGGGCTGCTCGGGTGGAGAGCGGGTGGGAGGAGCCATGCACAGCCTAAACAAAAATCCTGGGGAGGGACAAGCAACCTTCTGGAAAGTCCCTTTTCTGTGGTTCATGTAACGTGTACAGCCCAGTAACGTGAAGGGTGACTGGGTAGTTGTCCTAAACATGGGAAATCATAGTCATTTACACTCTGTAATGGCGATACGGATTTATTTATTTATTTAAATTTATATATTTAAAAAAAAAAACAAGAAGGCTTCAAACTTGATGTGCATTCCTCTCATTTTTGTCAAACTATTTCATCTTGGCCATGGCCCTAAACGTGATCAGTCACCAGATCATGTTGAAGATGTTTTCTTGTTCATATCTATTACAGATGTGGCCTTTTTAATGTCTCGAACCTTCATTTATGACATGGAAATCAAAAACACATCACTGAGACATCAGCGCCATTTCTCCCTGGGAGTTTTGCTAGCTTTAGCCTCAGTTCTTAGCCCGATGGTACTTGAATGCTCTGATAATGGCAGATGCCTGTGCTGCTTCGCTGTTTCCATTAAATGCTCTCCTCCCGCTGCATGGCCCCTGGTCAGACTCGCTTGTAGCCAGGAAACACTGCTGGCTTTCTTGCAGGGTCTCCTGTGTTTTATTGGACCATCGAGCGAGCCTGGGTGTCGCCTCTCTCACAGCACATGCTGTTTTCGTTTGCAGTTCCGTGTTGCTCTAAACCATTTCGAATTAGTCTTTCCACAATTATTAAGCTTTACCTGGGTGTAACTTTGTTTTCAGCAATACCCGGGGCTTTCTTACGTGTTTTCAAAATGTGATACAAGTCCTTTATTAAAAAGGCAGAGAACTCTTGCTTGCTTTAAGTTTGCGCGATTTAACAATACAAAAGTTTTGACTTTATTGAGAGCACATGAACAGATCACCATCATGAACAGGGGGCTTAATACCTAAACTTCTTATCAAAGTCCAATAGATCTTGGCTGTAGCAGATCTGAGGAAGTCAGTAGAAGGTCACTCACATGTAAATCCACAGCTAATACTTTCTGCTTTTCTGGTGTGGGTAACTGTTAAATAACCACGTCTCAGAAATCAGTCTTTACCTCAATGAACTTTTATGCTCAGATTTATCAGATTTGCTGCTTTTCCTTTAGAATGTCTTTGTGTTATTAGTATAATATTGTGTAGAATATTGATAAACGTACTAATAATTTTACTCTTGCAATTTTGCATTATTATTAATGGTGATAGATGATGCAGAGGTATAATATTATGCATTTGTTCCTAAATATATTTCATTTTGCATTATACTGGGCAGAATGCAGCATTTGTCCCATTTAACTAGTCATTTCTTTTGACCAGTCAAAGCAAAATAATCTAGGTTAATGTAGGTACATCATCATGCATCAGCACAATTCGTTTATCCTCTGTAATACGGCAGCATGATACTGTGGTATAAAACAATGCACTGTCATTGTGTTATCATAAGCAAAACCGCCATTGTAAAAATGGCCCTTCAGCTTCCACAGTGAGTGAGATTCTCAAATGCTGTCAATCACTCATTGGTGTAACTGGCACCTCATTAGTCACCTATTGCATCATGCATTGGCTTAAACCAGTGATCGACAGCAGAGGATAATTTGACCCACCTTGAGATTCAAAGCTCCATTGCTTCTCTAAGATATATGACATGTCAAAAGCTCATTTTTATTGATTTATGATTGCTATTAATGTATTGATACTATTGCTGCCCTTGTTAGATTGTTACATTATTTCATTTAACATCCATTCCTGTTTAGAGAAACTTGCAGTAAGATCTGCTAAAGGTGCAGTAAATAAAGTCAACTCATACAGAACTGATCCAGCGTGTTGATAATAATTTATTGAATTTTACTGAATTTATCGAATTTCGCCTGTGTAGGACTGGTTTACAAGCTGTATGGGAAAAGTGATTACATATGAACTGGGAGTATTCAAATAGCAATAGCAAAAATGACTTGAAAACATGACAGCATCTTATTGACGTACAGGCATGCAATACTGCTGGATATGGCCATCGTTTAGCTCAATTTAACAAGCTGCAGATCCCACAGCCTGTTTGGATCATCCCATCTGAAAGTGCTGAATTGCCAGCTTGGCTCAGCTAGAGACAGATGCCCTGTACAGTGTTTTAATGCTTATAATTTAACCAATGAACCCACTGAGTTAGGGTGATGCTTTGTGTTTTTTTGTAATAAAATACGTGTATTTGTTTACAATAAGCCCTTTTGCTAAACTGCAAATGGCATATTTTGCTTAAAGGTGCAGTCATTGCACTTTTACTGTCCGCCGTAAAGTTGCCTGAAAGACATAAACTTAACGACATCTTCACACATGAGTGGAACCCTCCCATGCAGATCACTCGCTCACATCCCTCCACAGAGTTCTGGAGGATTCTGACACAAGTCAGATGTATGTGTCTCATTAGGTCCCCTGTAATTACACACTATATTGAGTATAACATTTGCCGCTTTTTGCGGCTGAATCACAGTCGTCTCATACACGCAGTAATGGCGTTCCTTCATATAGTCACCATTTACTGTAAGGTTGATGTGGCTTGTCGACACTTAATCAGGAGCTCATTTGTGCCTGAGAGGGACTGAACCGGAGATGCGATGCGCTGTCTCCCTTGCAGGGCATGCGGGTGCTGGTGGACGCGCGAGACAAGCTGCGCATCCCCTGGCAGAACTCTGAGAACGAGAAGCACGGCATGTTCGTGATGGCGTTCGAGAGCAAGGCGGGCGTGCCCGTGGAGACCTGCACCTTCCAGCTGTACGTGCCCGCCCTGCGCGCCCTCTGGAGTGACTCGGGCATCCAGGAAGCCTATGCTCGCCGCAGCGAGTTCCAGCTGGTGAGTCCCGTCCAGGAGCGAGATGCTGAAATGAAAACATGGACTGTCGTTTTTACCCATGACGCTCCACCTTACCCAAGGGACATGCATGTTTGGCAGCTTAAAGCTGGGTTTCAAACAACTTGTGACTTAATATTTCTGTAGGTTGTCAATAGACTTAGCTGTTTAATTTATAGCCTGTTTAATTAAATTGGCCACACAGATATCCTGAATAAATTTAATGACATATTTGAATAGAACACACAATTTGATGCCGCATAAAATAATGTGGAAAGCGGAAAATAGGCAATATTAAAATGAACTACATCTTCTGCATCTGAATTATTCATACATGGATTTAGAATTTTAAAATTTAAAAGTGTCTGGATCAGTGTAATGTTTCAGTTTGTATTAGGGGCCTAGCTGAAATACCAAACAGCAAGTCACGTGTGAACAAGGTACAATAAAAATGTTAAAAGTGCTTAATGTGCCAGTTTCCGACACGCTCTGGCGCCCTTTATTACATTTTCTGGAGCTGGAGACAGGAGCTCTGGGCCAGTAAATTATAAAGTGAGACTAATAATACAAAACAGTAAACGCATGTTTCTACAGTCTGTCACCGCAAAGCCCAGAGAGTGTCTTATTGAGGTTGCGGAGGCTCAATTTTTAAATAAAATATTAAAGTAATCCTGGGTATTTTACAGCTGTGTCATGTTGGGTTTGATGTGGAACTTTGATGCAGAAAGTTGTCTCCATGGAGTGTTTCCTTAATGTTTAATTGGCACGTCTGGAGTGCAGAGGAATCTCATCAATATATAGACCTCGCTGCGGTGTGTTTGCAGAGAAGTCAGCTGAAATTTTAATCACTCTCCATATCTTGGTTACTGGCCCTGAGGCATGTCAAAATTTCTGTGTTTTTATTTTATGCATAGTATGGCTGGGATGAGACTGGAATTTGTGTTTTTTTTTCTGGCTTGAATGAGCAGTTTTTGTTTTGGAATAATGGTTAATTAATTATCAACTTGCTAATGATATTGTGGAAAATCCTTTACTGTTGTTGCATGCTGGGAAACTGGCCCAGGTTGGGATAGGGGACAGAATCCAGGGACTTGGCTTTGGACAAGGAATGGGATTGTTATTTGGGCAAAACATTGTTCTTCTTGGGAACAGGGTGAGGTGGGAAGGTGAGTGACAGAACACTCAGGAAATTAAAAAAAGAAAAAAAAACTAGAGCGAAAACCAAACTGACGGGTCGAAGAGTGGATAAGTCTGGGCCTGTCAGAGACCGCGGGGGACGAATCTTCTGGGTTACCAAGGTGTAACCCAGCAGAGAGGCACAGGTGAAATAGTCACCCCCCCCACCCCAAACACACACAGACAGGTGCCTCTTGAAATATTTCTGTTACTACCTGTTCCTGACATGTAAAATCCGCTTGGCAGTTAAGCTTTAGAAAAGCTTGCAACTGACAGAATCCAGAATCCAGCCATAGTGTCTGTTGACAACTTTGCAGGCTGTCAAAATTCACACTGATTGCTTCAAAGAGATGTGCAAGGGAGTTACTGTAATAACCTGCATCTCAATCAGTTTCAAGCTAACTTGTTCCTATGTCATTGTAATTAAAAAGTGCAGGTGTGGCTGCAGCAATCCGCCTTGCACCCAGCCGTGGCTTTGTGTTAAACACAAAATGGGTAGTAATCTGCAGACAATTCCTGTATTCCATATCACACAACAACAGTGTGGCAATTATATTGCATTTAGCTTCCAATAAAGTCAGTGCTGACACAGGAAGAAAACTTTATGAAAGCTTTACTACTCAAGCACTAAATTCTAAATGTATTCCTTCATTAACACATTTAAGTATAAAGCGACAGGCAAAAGGGCATGGCGTAGAAACATCTACGCCATAACCCTTCCTCTAAAATCTGTCTCATGATGACTGACAAGCCTGTTTGTGTCACTTTTATCCATCTGCACTGTGAGTTCATTCATTCACGATTTGGTGAGTATTCCCTCATTATCCACTCCAGATCATGGAGTTCACATAACCTTTAGCCAGTGAAAATGAAAATGCCCAGTAATTATTTGTAAAAGCTATTTTTCTTATCTTCTGTCTGTATGCTAGTCAAATACCGGGTGTTAGACAAAATCTCTCAGTTTTTCTATCATGTAGTTGCATGATTTTCATGCAGTGTGTCAGTGGTCGGTTATGTGCTCTCACGGGGATTCCTTCATGCTTTTTTTGTTTTTTTTCTGTTTTCATTTAACCATCAAGAGGTCTGTGCGATACATCCTTCACATCCTGTCTTAATGTCTGTGCTGGGAGCTCTCAGCCCAGGCGACGACCAGCCAGGCATGTTGGTTTTGTAACAGATCTACAGTGTGAGACGGGACATCGGGAAAAGAAGTTAATATACCGAAAAAATAGTCACCTTCTGCTTATTTCTGTTTAATTTTAGGTACCGTATCACCTCATAATAAAAATGAGATGCTTAGATTAATGGAGTAACTGACTGCTTTCCACACTTAACAGTAGGTTGCAAGAGTGAAAAACTAAGGTGCTTGAATAACTACCTTGGTTTTTAGAAAATGGTATTTTCTGCCTTTGTGTAAGTGTTCTTAAACACAAGAACACAAGTATTCTTAAGGGACTGTCCTCTTAAAGATCAGTGAATACTATTTTGGAAGTAATGCAGTACAGTGAAGTTGGTAGGGTTAAGTTAAATTGGAGGTTATCCATCTTGCAGTGCTCCTAGCCAATGTTTCGATTGCATCTGTTTTTGCCACAAGTATCCACAGCTCTACGTGCCAAATACATTGTTTTGAACAGCGGTCTTGTAATTAATGTGACTTAATATTGCTAGTTGTTTAATTAGTTATGTGCCAGTGCTGATTATGAAATCAGGCTGCTTAACAATGGTAGTCAGAAACCAGACTGGCTGCACTGACAAACACATATTCAGAAGAAATCCAGGCTCTGGCATTTGTTTTCTTGCAGCACACAGATACAGTCAGTGTTTTTTTTTTGTTCTGGTATTACAGTAAGTAATATTGGGGTTGAGTAAAGCAGTGTTTCTGAACCCGGTCCTCGGGGACCCCCAGACAGTCCACGTTTTTGCTCCCCCCCAGCTCCCAAGCAGAAACGTGGACTGTCTGGTAGGGAGCTGGGAGGGATCCAAATCGTGGACCGTCTGGGGGTCCCCGAGGACCGGGTTGAGAAACAGTGGAGTAAAGGACGCTTGTCAGGGGTTCATGTTTTTGTTATCAGTTGTGTATTTATGGCTACAAAGATCTGCTTCAGGCTGCTTTGTCTGCGCCGGGCCAGTCGAGCGGCTCGGTGATAACATTATCTGTTTCCAGCATTGCTCTCGGCGAACGTCATTTTTATTAGCGAGCTCTTCCGTCACCCGTCCCCCCAGACTTGAAGTTCCTGTTTATACAGCCATTTTCTGCGGTCTCACTCTTTGAAGTAATTCCGTGTTTTTATTACAGGGTTTATGAAAACACGGGACGGCGTCGTGCATTTCTGCGAGGCGGCTTAGCTGAGAATAGGCTTACAGCTCGCCAATGGATGAGTAATTGGTGCTCGAGGGCTGTCCTGTAGCCCTTGCCGGCGTCTCACCGTCTTCCAGCTCATTGATTCTACGCACAGCTTCCTATCGCATTCTTATCTCCAGCTGTCTGCTCTCTCGGAGTTGATGGCTGCCGCAGTCATAGCGACCTGACCCGCTGACCCCTGGGGCTCATTCCACGCACGTGTGCACTTTACATTCCTGGCCGTCCCTAATCTCGAAGGGCCTTCGTCTCTGCATCCTGTTGCTCACTGTGCTTTCCTCTCCTGGCATCTTTCACTCACTTACCCCATCTGGAGCAAGACAGGTGTAACTCGGGCCTACAGATAGGTTTGGCTCTCGTTCTCGGGTCTGTCAGTCAGCCTCTCTTACATTCAGAGGGTACAACCCTGGCGCAGTTTGGTTCCATAAGATACAAACAACATTAATGTACTCTCAATGGTACAAAAATGTTCCTCAGAGTCCATTTTGTACCTTAAATTAGACTAAAAGGTACAGGTAGGGTACAATTGGCAGACCCTTGAGGGTACAGCCCCAGTGACAAGTAATTGTACAATTGGTACTTTTTCTCTGACAGTGCACAATAGAATTAGCTTAATTTGCCTTATTCCAATACGTCAAATGTTTCGTGAAGCCAAAATAAATAGATTTAGGCTTCTTTATTTTGCCTGTTCTTTCCTGCTTAGGGAGCGCTGGGGTAGTTTAAAATCATTGCCGGATGATTGAGTTTCAGTTAAAAAGTTAACATTCAGAATTCCCCAGCTAAGAGGATTTGTTAAGGAAACCGTGTCTAAGATTATGTTTTGCACATTGAGGTTTTTATGAATAAATCAAAACCACTGGATGTTTGATTATGTTGGCTGTCAAATGTAGTCAAAGACGCTGTGGGTTTTTGACCTTGGGAAACAAAATGAATAAGCTTTTGGTTTGAGATTACGAGCAACAACAACGGCTTTTTAAATGCGATATTATCTGTGTTGTCACCTATGAGCTGAGTGCTGACTAACTAATAAGTAACAGAGACACTATTTCCTTGGTTTGATCATGTTGAATTGATGCCTGGATGACAAGTGCTTAGTTTAATGGAAACATGAGGGCTGTTACTAGGTAGCTAGAAATGCTATAATAATTATGAAGTCTGCACCACTTACTGGTCATTTCTGTAGAACACAGTGTAAAAGGATCATTAACTTCCCATGAAAATCTTTGACTTCGTCTGGCTCCAAGCCTGTTTTTCCCCGCTGTTATGTGCTAACTGCAGTGGCCAAGGTTGGATGCAGTATCCATTACTATAGCAACAAATAAATTAATTCTTTTTCCGTTATCCTGCTGGTATTTTAATTACTTCTGGTAATTTTATTCACAGGAGTGTTTGTTTTTTTGATGATACAGCTACACTATATGGACAAAAGTACTGGGACACCTGGCCATTACACTTACAGGAATTATTATGACATCCCATTCTAAATACATAGGCATCAACATGGAGTTGCCCCCCCATTGCGGCTATAACAGCTGCCACTCTCTTCTGGGGAGGCTTTCCTCAAGATTTTGGAGTGTGTCTGTGGGAATGTTTGCCCATTCATCCAGAAGAGCATTTGTGAGGTCAGGCACTAATGTTGGAAGTGAAGGCCTGGCTCACAATCTCTGTTCTAGTTCATCCCAAAAGTGTTTGATGGGGTTGAGGTCAGGGCTCTGTGCGGGCCAATCAAGTTCTTCCACACCAAACTCACTCAGCCATGTCTTTATGGACCTTGCTTTGTGCACTGGGGCACAGTCATGCTGTGACAGAAAAGGGTCTTCCCCCAAACTGTTTCCACAAAATTGGAAGCATAGAATTGTCCAAAATGTCTTGGTAGGCTGATGCATTAAGAGTTCCCTTCACTGGAACTAAGGAACCTAATCCCTGAAAAACAACCCCACACCATTATCCCTCCTCCACCAAACTTTACAGTTGGTACAGTGCAGTCAGGCAGGTAACGTTCTCCTGGCATCTGCCAGACCCAGATTCGTCCATGAGATTGCCAGAATGAGAAGCGTGATTCATCACTTCACACAACACCTTTCCAATGCTCCAGAGTCCAGTGGCGGCGTGCTTTACACCACTCCATCCAACACTTGGCATTGCTCTTGGTGATGTGAGGCTTGCATGCAGCTGCCTGACCATGCAGGCCCATTCCATGAAGCTCCTGACGCACAGTTATTGTGCTGGGGTTAATGGCAGCGCGTTGGTGACTGTAACGCACTATGTGCTTCAACACTCGGCGACCCCTGTTACTTTACGCGGTCTGCCACTTAGTAGTTGAGTTTCTGTTGTTCCTAAACACTTCCACTTTGCAACAATACCACAGTTGACTGTGGAATATCTAACAGGGAAAAAAAATCATGAACTGACTTACTGCAAAGGTGGCAAACTGTGGCAATGGGTCTGAATTAAACACCTGAATTCGTTGATTAAGAGTTGTGTCTATATGGTGTAGATCCAGTATACATGTGCTTAGTTCTGGAATCCATATACTGCTCAAAATTTAGTTTGGGAAAAAAATTGTAATAGTGTATTACTGACTTACTTTATTTATTACTGAATTTAAAAAGAAAATGCTTGTATCCATACCCTGGATGGGCAGGAAAAACAACCCAATTAGTTTTACTATGTCATAAAATACTTGAATATTGACCAAAAATTGTAGCAACTCACTATTTCATATTGTGTCTTAAAGCTTGTACTGCTATAGCATTATTTGTGTTGAGTAAATTTTGTGGGAACTGTGTCTCCTTTAATCTTTACTAGATGGATCTTCTACGTTTGCAAACGCTGAGCCTTTATCTAGGGTTTCTGGCATATGGATTTTGGTCCCTTTCCCCACCTTAATGCTGCTGAATCACAGTGAATCGACCTATTCAGCACTACCTCTAATGGCAACTGCACCTTCAGGTGGGATTCAGGGAATCAGTGGCCCTGGTAACTGCTTGCTGAATCTCTGGGTTGATCTACTACTTGATCTAGTAGTGATGAAGATGGCAGGCCTGTGATGTAACGCTGCTCATCCTTGTATGGTGCGTGGTTCGCGTCTCTGTGTTGATGTTCTACTGAGAGGATGTTACACCAAAAAGCCCAACCTCCTTCTGGAGATGACAGAAATCAGATTTTGCATACGCAGTAAAGCGGCGCTCACACTGAAATGTGACTGATGAAAGAGGCCCTGTATGCAGGGGAGCCACAACTGTAATTAATCTTTTCTTTCAGCAAACATCGTGGTAAAAAAAATTAAACAAACCATGCAGGTAAAGTTCCCCTTTCTCCGCACTGTCCTCTCCATTTCTTACATGTTTGTCATTTTGCTTGATTAACTGTATTATGGCAAGAAAATGGCTGACCCACGATCTCATGTCATTCATCCTGCATCCCGGTTCTGTCATTGGTTGTCAGGGAGATGCTTATCCAGAGCAATAATTCATCTCTTTATCGTTTTGTTATCGTTCATGTTCTTCTTAAAGCATAAGGAAGGAAAAGACCTGCACTGTTTCTCAGACTGGATTATAACATTAACTCTGACATCGAGTGTCTGTAGGGGCATGTTGTGGTCTAAATAATTTTTCAATTATATTTATTCGGACTGTTTGGTTCTGACCCTGCCGCATGATGACTAACAGCATAGCTGAACAAATCCTGCTGTGCTGTGTTCGAGCCAAAATGATTAATATTTGAAGGCAGTGAAATTTAGAGTTTGCCTTCGGACACAAATACAGTGCGGTGGGGCTTGGAGGCCTTCTGAATGCAGTGAGCAGAAGCTTGTGATCCAGCTTTGTTCAAGGTCAATGTAAAAATCTTCTTTCTGGAGCTACAGCTTCGTGGCCTGTGATTTTCTGGACATGCTGAACAACTGCAGAGCCGCTCGACAATCAGTGGAGGAAGTCGGTCAGCAATGAGAAAAATAAGCTTTAAATCTCTCTGCATGATTAAAACATCGAGGCTGTCTGAAAAAAATATATGGGGCCAAAGGTCAAGTAGGTTCTGTCTTTTGATATAATGATAAATGTTATCACATGTTCCACTCTATGGTCAAGAAAAATTGTATTGGCAGGAGAGTCATAAATTTCCTTTCTGCATAATCAATGTCTTTATTGGCATGTCTGTACACCACAATTGGAATGTATTTTATAGAAAGATTATGATTGGGGAAATTGGGAATCTTACCTTTTTACATCAGCTGAATGTTGCATACACAACCTGAATTATGATACATTATCAGTCATTTATCATTATCCCTTTTTTTTACGTTGTGCTCATAAGTCAATGAACTTAATTTTACAACACGTAACATATCGTCTGAAACCTGCCTGAAATTTCTCCACCGCCACAATGAAAATCCCTCTTAACAGCCTTAATTCTTACTGTCGTTATAGCTCCCCCCAGGGGAATTTGGGTTAAAGGGGCATGTCCCATATGCTGAATCTGAGATCAAACCGTTGGCATGGTTCGCATTATAACTGATATATGGTTGTAATTAGGGTGACGATGCTTAAGGTATAGATTTCAGGGTGAAGAAGGCAGGTCTGCTCTTACATGTTGCCTGTAATCTTCCCTTTCTCAATTAAATTTAAAGAAAGATCAACAAAGATAGCTGCAGCATTTGGTTCTCTGAACTCAGCTTAAGGATTGATCAGCTACAGCAGTGTTTAATTCTTATGTGCATCTGTGTACATTATATGTGTATGTTTATCTGCATATGTGTCAGTAACGCTTTGAGTAGAGCGTCTATCACCTTTTTCTAATTTAATGTTTGTTTTTGTGCCACACTTCTTGAAGACAACTGTAAAAAGTCAGGGGAGCTTATACCTAAATAAATTATTTCAAACTATTGTTCGTTTTTTTCTTTATAAAAAATTCAAACATTCTTAATTTCGTTCAGCAAAGTCCACACTTCAGAGAGTATACAGACTCTGCTTGGTTTACGATGGTTCGACTTTACAATGGTGTGATAGTGACGCACATTTGGTAATCAACTTTGAATTTTTATCTGTTCCCTTATTAGCGATATGCCACACTATACTTTCTGTTGATGCTGGGCGATGACAGCATCCATACCGGCACGCTTCTAGTCCCTGTATCGATCGCAAGTATAAACGTCTCATACAGTGTTTAACAATGTCTCGTTTTTTTTTTCTGTTTATACAAATGAACTTCTTTTCATTTATTTACTTTCTCAATTACTGGTATTTAGTTAGTTACAGTAATTATTTGCTTTTTCGGTGAAAGTACTTCTTTGTTTACTTAAACATATATCACATGACATCCACATTTAACTTACAGTATTTCCACTTAGGATGGATTCATCAGGACGTAACCCCGTCGTAAGTCAAGGGCCACCTGTAATCTTATTACATTAAATCAGGTAGCATGGGTGCTTGAGTGGTTATCACTGTTTGAATTATGTCCCTAGATGTGTATGTGTGTGTGTGCCTGGGTGTATGTGTGTGTGCGCGTGTGTGTACAGGTGCATGTGTGTGTGTTCATGCATGTGTGTGTGTGCATGTGTGTTTTTATGTGTGTGTGTTTGTGCATGTGTGTATGTGTGTGTGCGTGTGTGTGCACGCATGTGTGTGCGTGTGTTCATACATGTGTATGTGGGCATGTGTGTTTTTATGTGTGTGTGTGTGTGTGCATCCTGTGACAGACTGTCATCCCATCTTGGGTGTCCCTCACCATGTACCCTGTGTTTCCTGGGATAGATTCCAGTTTCACCATGACCCTGTACTGGATCAGCAGTCATGGAAGATGGATGGGAGTAAATAAAATTCTGGCACATATTTTATGATGCACAAGGCATGGCTGGCCTTGTGTTTACCCTTGCACTGTGCTGTGTCACTGCGCCGTAAACACAGGAAGGTGGACGGACAGAATTCCCTGCAGCAAGCTGTTTATTCCCGTCCTGCTTTCCCGAACCTGGGCCTCCCCTGCACTGACGGCTGAACGCTTGTCTTTATGCGGCAGGTGGGATTTACAGCCCAGTTTAGCTACCAAGGGCAGTTCAATTAGCAGGAGGGGAGAGTTCCCACAAACACTCGTCTGTAAGCTTAAACAGAAACAGAATTACATTTTCACTGGCTTTGCCTGCAGTAACTGGCCCTAATTGGCCTTAAATCTTGCACACTATATATTTTTTTAGGTTTATATTTCTCATAGTACTGTCTCTGCAAATTCCTCTTTAGTCATTTAGTTTTTATAGTGTGTAGTTTTATAGTTTATCATGAATTGTAGCAGAAAAGCTATATTGTTAATTTCTTCAGTTTTTTTTTGTTAACCTAGTGTTTTTTTTTATTTACCAGTTTAATTGCATAATTTTAACTTCTTTGATGTTTTCTTATAGCTTAACTGCTGCCATTAGCACTGCCCACAGTGTGAAAAATGAGCAGGTCTGCCTTGTACATCTTTATATCTGCAGCCTGCTGTGTGAGTGTGAATTTGGAGGTGTAATTTGTTTTTTTTTCCCCACATACATGTACATAATTATACATCTAAAGTTGTATGTGTACATTTATGTGCTCTGCGAGGCTCAACCCTTTCCCGGCACAATTACATTTGGCCCAACTCCAGATGTGTCTAATCCAGGTTGTAGAGGCTCATTAGAACTAAAGTGTTATTAACTTTGGGCCTCCATCCCTCCTGCGTCCTCGGAGAGGGGTGGAGGGAAAGAGGAAGTGGCAGAGACTCCCAGCGGCCTTGGGACATGGCCGAGATTCGCCGCTCAGACTTATAAACACACACATGGAAATACTTTCTTAATTGTCGCCCCCTACGCTGCTTGTCCAGTGGCACCCCTAATGGTTTTTTTTTCAGTCATTTTCCTCTTCCACTACTTCAGATCAGATCTACAGTGGTAATTATTTTGTTACATAAGAAATGTAACTGTTTACTCACAGATAAGAAACTTTTCAGGCTTTTAGTTCGCACTATCCTTTTCGCCGGTATTTCCCCGGCAGCGTGTCATGCTGTGTCCTCTAAACCCGAGAAGGCCGCAGCAGGCCTGGCAGGGATGGGTCACGCTGCTCAGCCTTGGCCTCTGCCCAGCGAAAGCAGCCAAGCACGGTCTGCTCTCTATGGGTGGGTATACTGGGAGCAAGGTTTGTGGTCCTTTCAGTCTCCCAAAGTTGGTCTAAAGAAGTAAAGCCCTCGCAGTGGGCTCTTACTTAGAGAGCAGGCAGCTCCCTTTGATGGACACCCCCCCCGGCCCCCCCAGTCACCGCATTGTCTCGCTTATTCATGCGTTGTGGCCGGTTGTTAAATCTTTTCAAACATTCCTTCTGCAAAGCCCTCTAATCTGGGTATGCGGGCAGTGAATGGGCGCCAGAATGGAGACATTCCTCTTGGCTTATTCACCTCTTCCTGCTAATGTGGTAAACAGCCCAACGGGTTCCCCCCTAGATTTCGTCTGCTGCCAGAAGGACATTTTTCACCCTCTGACCCCAGGTGATGCTGAACATCCCTATTCCCAAAATTCTACTGCAGGTTACGTGAAGCAGAGAAAAATTCTGAAAAACTTTCCCGGAATGTGTAAAAATTATGTTAGGTGTAGATCGCATTGAAATAGCTGACTGGATCTTTTATCTTATGCTTTTCTCACTGACAGATTAGGGCCCCCAGCCTCCTAGTGTTTCCACCACCTCCCTTAGCAGAATGAGTGTGAAGTTACAGATACACTGCTCAGGAAAAAATTAAGAGACCGCAGCACAATTTTTTGTTTCACTCATTTCTCAATTTATGTGTGTGCGTCTGTGAATAACATATATTCTGCAAACTGCAGCCTGGCTCTTCTCTGTTTCTCCTTAATGAAGGGCTGCTTCCTTGCTTTGTGGGACTTCAGTCCTACTTCTAGGAGTCTGATACAAACTGTCCTAGCAGTGCACTTCACACCTGCACTTAATGTTTCACATTCCTTTGAAGGTCATTTGATTCATGAGAAACTGTTAGATAAGTTAACGGTAATTTCTGGTGTTAGGAAGTTGCTTCTGCCCTCTACCTGGCTGGTTTCCGGGCATTCCCAGTGTCTCCTGCTTCACTTTATTCTTGCGTGCTGCTGTCTTAGAAACTTTGAGCCTGGAAGCAGCCTGCCGTGTAGCCCTCTGAGAGCAGGCCCAGGATTAAACCAGGATTTAAAAATGCAGATTTTATTTTTTTTTTTTTTATATGAAGTGGTCTCTTAATTTTTTCCCAAGCTTTGTAAACACCAAACGATTTGAGGTGATGAAGACCTCACCTCCCCTTTACTGCCAAGACACGATGTTTGTCAGCATTTCAAGTTCACAATCAGGCAGCTATCTACCTGAAACTGTTTTCTTAGAGTGTCCTACAGCTACACACGGCTCTCGATTCATCGAATCGATACTTTAGACAGCTGTGATGTAGCTGAGCTTTTGTTCAAGTGCCGCACTGTGTATTAGGCTGTACAAAAGCCCAATGGAAAGATTTGGATTCCCGAACATTTTTGTTCTATGTTGGGGAAAAAAAGCCCAAAAATCTCTACAGTACTTTCATTGTAAATAATAGACACAAATAAAAACATTTTTCTAACCCCATCTCAATATATACTCAGATATTATCTCAAATTTTGAAGTCAATAAGGGCTTTTGACTAAGACAAGTTTATTTTTGTGGTAAGAAATAATGCATTATGAAGTCTTAGTTTTTGAGTGGGTGATGTGGAAGGTCACCTCTCTGTTCGTTTATCTTTTTCAGAAACCCATCCAAGGTAAATATCCTTAAATGTGTGTGTGTGTGTATGTATGAAGCCAGCCACGGTGCCTTATGTGAGAATGTAAGTGGCTCTCTGTGAAGCATGCACACCGAAATGCGCATTTGACTCCTTCAATAGCTTTTCGGCTCTATCTTTGGTCCATAATGTGTAGCTGAAAGAGACAGTTTTCACAAGTGTCCTACACATGAATTGTCTGTCATCGAAATGAACTTAGTAGGTTGATATCCCTTGCTTGTCTAGACATGAGTTTTTCGGTAGATATGCATTGACAACATTCTATAATGAAATGGCGCTTTTAAGCCCAAACTCACTTTAATTGGAAATGCTCACTTCCATAAGGAGAGGTGTATGTCCTGGACCTGCGTTTTCTTTGTGGGGGGGGGACTGTAATTCAGGCAAATTGCCCCTCCTCCAGGAGCGTGTGTAACTCACGACAATGGCCCATTATGGGCCAAGTCTCGGCCGTGTCTCGAAAACGGGGTCATGGCCAGAGCAGCTTGGGAGAATGGGCTGGGGCTGTCTGCAGGAGGGACTGTGACTGGGAGACAGAACAGCTCAGGGCAACTGGGTGGAGCTAGGGGCGGGGCTAGGGGCGGGGCTAGGGGCGGAACTACACAAATGTACATGCAATCAATGCTACGTTGCCATTTTTATAAGTAGAGTATTAGATATACGAAACTATGAATTAATTCTGACTTTTAACACATTTCATTTTGGACATAATCACCAACACCAAAAAAGGGAATCCAGAATATCAACAATATTCCATATTTATAAATTCTTGGAAACTGAAACAAACTTCAATCGAAATGGAATACATGTGCTTTCTTAAATGTGAAATGTCTGCCAAAATGTAACGGTCAAGTTAGAGATCACCATGTCACCACCCAGCATTAGAACATATTAGCATGTTAGCATAGCATATTATCTTACTGGACGCCAGGGAGTAGGCGCTCTCAAGACTGTAGACGTGACCCTACCAGAAGTTTAAATTTTTGTTACATCTGCATATTTCATTGCTTGATTAACTGTGTGTCTGTGATGTCTTGGATATTTTTCAGTCTTATTTTTTTTTGGAAAACTGAATACAAATGAAAATCCCCCATGATCCAATTTCCCACATCCCTGGCCAAAGTATACGGTAATATTATATTTTAGCATCTGTTGCCAAGTGAATGTTTTCATTAGAAGTCATGGGATGTCATAGGTTCAGTCTGGATCGGTCCGAGTGATTCGTGTTTGGACGCTGGGAGCTTGTAGAGGACAGCTAGCCTACCTTGTAAAAGCTGTCTTTCCCACAGAAAATGCGGAGGAAAAGATGTGTGCCCGTATAGAAAGTCTGGCCAGACATTGGTGATGAGTACTGTGATTAATCAACTGGTTTCTCCATCACGTGAATGAATCGGTGGAGGGAACCTTGTGCTGTATTGTAACCTATTTCCTCTGTGTACAGAATCTGAAACACTACCTGTCCTCCCCCATATTCAGGACTAAACAAATGTCCTGGAAGGTGATACATGTGAAAGGAAAGGAATATTTGAGGGTAGCAGGATTTTTTACTTTCCAGTGGAGGTTTTTATGGTTTTCATATCAGTTAGAAACAGTACATTTTTAGAGTAGGGTCCAATATACCTCTAAAGCAGTGTTTCCCAATCCGGTCCTCGGGGACCCACAGCCGGTCCATGTTTTTGCTCCCTTCGAGCTCCCTGCCAGACAGTCCACATTCTTGCTCCCTCCCAGCTCACATGGACTGGTGGGTCCCTGAGGACTAGATTGGGAAACAGTGCTCTGTATTATGGACTGTGTCTCAAAGGCAGTGCGACTGAATTGAGTTTCCATCTCAAATTGGCTAGGAAATGTTTTTCTCTGTATTTTTGTCACAGAGTTCCACAGCTCAGCTTTATTAGCAAAGATGGCACCATCTGCCAACGGCATATTGTGTTTTGCCCTGCTTTGTGGGGTCATTTCGATGACTATAATATGGGCTGTGCACCTGCCTGTCAGCTTTCTGCAAAGGGTTTTCTCTAAAAGTTTCCTACAGTTTTAGGCTAGGCCACACCATCCCTGTCATGTCACTCATAATTGTATGGTGGGCATGGGTTCCTATGGGCTCCTGGTGTTGTTGGGGCATTTTAGAGTTATTTTGTACCCTACAACGTTCTAGGAAAAAGGTCTGGAAATCATACTGATACCCCAGACCAAGGTCATGACTTAGTTTCCCCTGTGGTGAACTGTTAACATGAGAGATTAACGTTCTTGATGATTTGGTAGCCGGAGAAGGACTCACTCAGTCATCTTTAAAGAAATCGTCCCACATTCAGTGCAGTCATGTGGTCATGTCATGTGATCCATTATTTACTTTTGCCGAAAGTTTCTCTCTTGGATGATACACAACATGGTGTCTTAGCTGCTTAATTGGAAACGGCAGGTGATTCAGGGAGTTGTCAGGAAACTCGTACGGCCCGTTTTGTGTCGAGGGCTCGTCCATCTGGCCGCACATCGAAGCGAACCCTCCGGACTTCAGCTGACGGCATGGTTGACGAACCCTCCGTGTTGTGTTCTGCTGGAGACCCCCGCATCCGGAATTCTCTGACCAGCTTGTGTCGGACCACATTGTTGTGATTCTCGCTGTGAGTCAAAGTATGTCTTTGGGGGGATATTTATATTTTTCATAAAGGTTCCAGAACACTCTGATTTTCCGGGTGGGGCCACGCTTTATTGTGAATCTGTCAGGCGTCACACGGTGATCCCTGTGCCCTCCGCGCACCTGTGGGTGACATTAAGGCGGGGGGGGGGCGCGGGCTGATTGGAATGCCGGGCGGGAGTTTGGCCACAAAGCAGTGACACGGGGAGCACGCCGCTCTCAGACCCCTGGGAGGCTGATGTGACTGAGAGGTCACATGATCAGCTGGTACCAAAACACTGGTAGGTTTGTGGTAAGTGAATAGTTATACATAAATCTAGCTGTTACTTCATTACCCGGCGCCCCCCCGTGGGCTGAGGCAAAAATTTGTATTTTTGCTGAAACAACATTCAGGATTTCTAAAGTACTAATGAGCAGCAGGTTTAGAAAAAATCTTTACTGCCTGTTTATTAGTGTTCATTGTTATCATCGTTTGGGTCGAGCTGCCTCATTTGCTTTGTGATATACAGTGTATAAAACTGCCTCTAATTGTTCTGAACTGTTTTCTGAGTAAGATAGATAGATTACATAATGCAGTAAACGTTTAGATGACATCCCCCTGGTGTTTGTGGGAATGCTGACCATCTTGATAATGTTCTAACTCTGTCCACACAAAACGGGCCCCCGCCCCCCCCCCCCCCCCCCCCCAGACGAACAGACTCACCCAAAACTGGAGGGCTCAGAGCCATGACTCCATAATAAGAGAAGGGGCCTGTTTCAAACTTCATGTTTTCATTGCCAGCCTCCACCTCGACTCGACCCTGGTGACAGAGAGCACAGCTTCACAAAGAGGAAACACGCTCACTTCTTTGCGGCCTGAAGTCCTGCCAGCAGGTGGCAGTACACCATGGTACGGACGCCTGTCAGAAAGGGCCTCCTTCACCAGCTCCCCGCCTTTAGTAACTGACTTCTTTATGATGAAACACTTGTATTATACTCTCTCTGCACACGCACACTGGAGTACTGTGTACACTTCAGCTGTACAGAAACTGGTTTTACACAACAAACACAGCTGAAATGAAGCTGGCTTGTTGAAGTAAAAAGTGGATTGTTTTCACTGATAGATAAAAACATAAAATAAACATTCGAGATCTAGATAAGACACGGGGGAGGGGGGGTGGCACTGACCCCTCCTGTCATTCCTGTTTAGTGCCTGTGGTAAACTTGAAGCACGTATAAAGTTTTGAGGATTTGTCCTTCACGACCTCAGTTCTAGCATCATCATATGTTTCCCCTAAGACCACAAAGTTTAAAAGATAACAATGAAACAGTGTAACAGAGTAAGATTACTGACACAGCACAGGGAAGTGCTGATCAGGTCAGGCTGGGAGGGGATCTAAAACAGGAACACAGTGATCAGCCTACCAAGGGGACCTAAAACAGGAACAAAGTGATCAGCCCAATGAGGGGATCTAAAACAGGAACAAAGTGATCAGCCCAATGAGGGGATCTAAAAGAAGGCCAGAGTGATCAGCCCCATGAGGCCAAGTGAGGGGATCAGCCCGGTATGGGGATCTAAATGAGAGCCAGAGTAGTCTGCATAGGGAAGAAATCATCACACGAAGGGTACCTAAAACATGGACAGAGTGATCAGGAGGGGATAAGCCAAGTGAGGGGATCGGGCCAGCGTGGGGATCTAAAAGGAAGTGATCAGCCAAGAGAAGGGATCAAAAACAGAGCCAGAATGATCAGCCCAGTGAGGGGATCTGTTAAGTAGGGGATCTAAAAGACATTCAGAGTGATCAGCCCAGGGAGGGCAATCCATAGAGGACATCCATTATCTTTTTCTGTCTTGTTATGTAATTAGACACACAAACCGTGTTTGTCAAGGGCAAGAGGGAAGCGGATACCGCTAAAAATATTTTTATTTTTGCATCCCCACCAAAAATCTAAAATCCCCCATGTGCTACACCCCCCCTCCCCCCACTTGAAGGACAAGGACTATCGTAGCACTGAGATTTAGGGAAATATTAATTAAAATGTAACAGCATCGTCAAAACTGTATTTCACATTGTAACGGTTAAACTTTCCAATTAATCTGTGGTTCACATGCGTGCCGAAACATTGGGGGGGGGTTTGTATGGACCACGGATTAACTACTGCTACTCACTGGGCCACCTAGTCTGGGACCAAGGTAAGGGGGATGCGGGGGACGCCATGGCCATACACATGGGTGTGAAGATTACTGAGGGGTCAGCTATACAAAACGGATGGCGCCATTGAGTCATGGCGCCGGATCAGCCAGCTCGCTGCAAACAGAGTCCCCCCCTGTGATTCTTTTACTTCTGCTCTCTTTTTATGACTCCCAATCTCCTCAATTAATGAGAAAGTAAACAGGGGGGAGAGGGTGACCCACATAACAGGGCATGATACACTGCATGACACTGCGTTATGCTGCAACACAGTGACACCACATAATACAGGGTGACACAGCAAAATACTTGTATGATGCAGCATAATGCGCAGCATGGCAAAGAGTGACAGCGTGACACAGTGTAATACAGTGTGATGCAGCATGACACAGTGCGACTCAGCATAATACAGCGTAACACGGCATGACACTGTGCGACGCAGCATAACACGGCATGACACTGTGCGACGCAGCATAACACGGCATGACACTGTGCGACGCAGCATAACACGGCATGACACT
>JAODKC010000044.1:21786485-21821394 GCA_026777985.1 Mormyrops attenuatus | reverse complement strand
GTGCGACGCAGCATAACACGGCATGACATGTTGAGATGCAGCCTGATAACAGCGTGATGCAGGCCCTGTAACATGCAAGCTCAGGTTTGGGCTACCAGCATGAGGAAGCCATCTGATTACAATCATGCCCCCCCGTCTCCCCCCATCCCCCCAAGCCCCTGCTCCCTATTCCCACTCCCCCGCCCAAGGGAAGGACAAATATTTGTGTGATGATGACAGTGTTATGGCTTGGGAAAATTACAGTTAACATTCATTCTAATGTTTAAACCAAACGCACCATCATTACCCCACATTTTTGTCTCAGTAAGTAAGACGAAAAAATAAATAAAGTCTAACAATAACGGCAATTAGCAGGAAGTCAGTGCATGTGGCCATAATTGGACAAGGACAGGGAGAGCAGACAGTGCATCATCGGGATAAACCGTCATCCCTTCCCAATCCCTGTGGATCCGACCACAGCACATGCTCGCGAGCACACACACACACACGCACACGCACAGACAGACAGACAAACACACATACACACACACATACACACTAGGGCTGCAGCTATCGATCATTTTAGTAATCGATTATTCCATCGATTAATCGAGGAATCGGATAAGAAATACTTTTGTCTTATTAAAGGGAAATAGTAACTATTCAAAAAAGAAAAAATAGACAGGTCTCTTAAAATGAACAACTCATGGGTTTCCTTTTCAGGAACATTTTTAATGATTGAACTCCATACAACCACTGACAAAAGAACTAAACCCTTTTAGTGCATTTATGTACATATTTTTTTATTTATTTTTTTTTTAGAAAAAGAGAACATGTTCTTAAATGTAAAAATAAAAAGACAATGTCAAACAAAATTACTGAAAAAGAGAAGAAATAATAATAATTCAGTGTCTCAGAGTTTTACTGGCCCAAGGCTGTTGGGGGAGGGGGTGGGTAATTTTTACATTATATTTATATTATATTATTTATGTTATCTTAATTATGTAATATTATTCATATTAACCTAAATCTGCAAAATAATATTACTAAAGCCTTGAAAAAGATCTAGCTGAGTTCACCCCATGCTCCCCTTTAGACTCACCCTGCATGCTGCAGGTATCACTGCGACAAAGTGTGACGGCTGCCGTCCGCCTACTGCAAGTTGCCAAATTTATATATTGTGCCAAACTTAGCTAACAGTTTATCTGCATACAAACAGCTTCTATTTTAACTTGTATAGCTTTACTGTAGCCTTGCTGCTGTGGAAGACAAACGGCGGTCGATGGGAGCAGCTGAAAACATCGGTTCTCTTCACCTTTCAGCTTGTTGAACAGCTGGTTTGATTAAGGACTCTCGCCAGCTCTTTACCAGTAAAGGTTTAGTAACGATTACAACCACTATTGTTCTTTTTCCTTCACTCCACCTGAGTTCACCATCTCTGTAACGGAACCGTCTCTTTGCTCTCTGCTGTTAGTGTATAGACAGGCTCCAGCTCCATGTTAATTAAACTACGACGGCATCATTTGCACTGTTGTTGTGTTATCAGTGTTTTTGTTGAGGAAAAATAGGGGCTGTTAGGGCTGAATCACTGACGTTGTGCTTTTGTGGTAAGCTAATTCGGTTTTACAATGGACACACTGTACAGTATTTTCGCTTTTCTTTTGTTTGAAACGGTCCCAAACTTGAGACATTTTTTGTCTTTTTCTCTGACTTTCCTCGCTATTTTCCCCGTCTTACTCCATTGCGCCATCAAATCAAACCCGCTATACGTAATGCAGCGTAAGCACACTGTGCGACACTAATAATCCTCCGAGTGAAACACGGTGATCACTAAGCAGTACTGTCGTCCGGATTACACGAAGAATCGAAGCAAAGAATTTGCATCGACTATTTTTTGTAATCGAGTTATTCGAGTTACTCAATGAATCGTTGCAGCCCTAATACACACACACACACAGACCTTCACCCTGATAGGACTCACACACAGCAACATCCACATTTATCACATTTAAGAAAATGATGCAATTAGCTGAAACTCTGCCTTCACCGGGGCTCTGAGGAATTCATGTCCACAGACTGACACATGGCTGGGGGCCTCATGTGGAGGAGTATGGGAGGGCCTTAGGGACCCCCCCCCACACTCTAATTATTGTTTAGGGGACAGAAATGACAGAACAGACCCACAAAAAAGCAGCTATGGGCAGTGACGCACTGTGCACAAGCATCCTGGTGGGGGTCTCCTAAACACAGGAGCGTTTCGAGGTCAACAGGAAGCGTAGGGGGAGAAGGACTGCTGGGGGATCCTCTGTGTGTGTGTGTATGCGTGTGTGCAGCAAAGCAGGATGTTTTATAACCAATCCACCGATTACAGGATCCCTACAGAGCACAGATGTTGGACCCTTGAGTTCTGGCTGCAACTATGGAAACAGTAACCGGGGGAACTGTTCCTCAGACACAATCTGCAGCAGGAGTGACCTCACACATTAGTGTCTCACACCACCCAGCAAGCGTGTTTCAACCTACGCAAGGCAGACGGGTGCAATAAACACCAGGCTTTGTGGGAATGGCTGGGTGATTCTGGACCAAACCTGCTGCTATGGTTTTTATCCATCTCTCCCCCTAACCTCATTAACCTTTGACCTTCAGTCCCATCATGCCTTGCATATGCCTTGACTCCCTGCTATCCGGCTCAGCCTGGGGGGAGGGGGGGGGACGGAGCAGAGTACCTGCAGAATGAGGGTGAAGTAGTCCACAGGCTTCCCACGCTGGTACAAGTAGTGGTGGGGAGAGCGCTTGTTGCTCTCATTGAACTTGATCTCCTGGATGACGTCGGGGTGTTTGAGGATACGCAGCAGGACCTTCTCGGTGATCTGCGACGGACTGAAGAGGATCACCTCTGCAGAGGGTTGGGGTTAAGGACAGCGAAGTGAGGCCAGGAGATGAACAAATGGGTCAAATGAGACACTTCATAGGTCTACATAACAGGAGCGGCTGGCACATGACCCCCCACCTGTGGCCAGGAAGCGATGGGCGGCCAGAAGCAGCTGGGGGGAGATCTTCACCTTGGACTCGCTCTCGTGTTTGAATGCCGAAAAGTCACGCTTGTTCTTGTTGTGAGCCACCTTCTTCTTGTTACGGTTATCAGCTGAATGAGGGACATTGTGGCACTTAAATGACAGCCTCGCAACACACATGGAAATAGCAGGAATATCTGCCTAGGAAAAGCTGGGGAATCAGGGTCGCTCCTGGATCACCCCCCGCTGGTAAGAATCTGCTGCTTTTTGCTTGGGAAAACTGCTGCAGACCCCCCCACTCCCACCCTGTTATGTCACAAAGCTGAGTTTTACGTAGTTAAATAAGCGCCCAGGTCCCTGAGGAGACCACTGAAGAGCAGTGACCACCTAGGGGTCCCGAAGGAGGGAGCAGCATGCAGCGCGAGCAGCAGGGCTACCCGTGCGTGGGGGAGAGAGACGGGGTGCTCACTGTAGAGGTCAGACTCGTCCAGGATCTCAGACTTGATGATCTCCTCGATGACGTCCTCCAGTGTGACCAGGCCCAGCACCTCGTAGAAAGGGTCGCCCTCACCCTCGTTGTTCACCTTCTGCACGATGGCCAGGTGTGATTTACCTGAGACGTGCACACACACGCACGCATACATGCACGCACACACGCACACACACACACACACACACACATTAATCGATAGTAGTGGGAAATGGCAAACACCTCCCAGTTTGATATTATATCAATAGTTATTTGCTGATTCGATATCTATCAGCATATCTAGTAAGGACAAGGGCAGTGACGGTACACGTATTCATCTTTTTCAGTTCAGAGTGCACAATGAAACTAATAAATACATTTCTTAACACTCGTGGAATCTAAATTCACATGTACATGTTCAACATGAAAAAACATTACGGTGGCGCTGGGAGTTGGTTACAGTCAGTCATAGTTAGTGGTTTGGGAACATTTTGGTTTCCCAATAAATTACACAAACACTGGACTGAACAACCTCTGATGCGAATATTCTTGGACATAGGGAACCGGAGATTTATGACGATTCTTATAATGCAGTCTTACTTTCGATTTTTTAATTTGACATATTTTTCAGACACCTGGACAGATACATTGCTTTATACTTAGTTACAGCTATTCATAATTGTATTTGCAGTTTTAATAGTACAGACGCTCCTCTACTTACGAACTTTCAGACATACGAACAAAGAGGACTACAAGTCCAAACTGTGTTCCTTGAGCTCCCGTTTCCTGTCCGCAACAACGATTGTTTTTCTTTCTGTGCGTCAATTCCACCCAGTACGACTTCTGGCCGCTACTCCCGCCGCGCAGCAGCGTAACGTGCGTACTCCCAGCATCCTAGTTCTTTGTACTTGCATATGCCCTTAAAATGATATTAATGACGACTTACAAACATTTCAAGTTACGAATGGCCGTTCGGAACGCAACTCATTCTCGTAAGTAGAGGAGCATCGGTAATAAACTATTTCAAAACAAATTGTTTCCCTGCGGTACTGAAAATGAACTGAATAATTACCCCACTAGCAAAGACTGCATCTTCTTACATTACAGAGCCTTTACTGAGCTACTATTTAAAGTCGCGTCGACGGATTTTGTCTTGCACATGTTACTGCAAGTTTGTGGTCATTCAACTCGCGCTGTCAGGAAAGATGAGCATGAATGTTAGTGGTCTTACCGCAGTAAATCTTGCAGATAGCCTTACTCATGTGCAGCTGTCTGTTCATGTTATAGTAAAGATGTGAATTTCAGTCATTTTTAGTCCTCGAGTACCCGACATGGAAAAGAACAAGTACTTGAGTATTATGCAGCTCATCTGGGAACATATGCTACCCACCCCCAAATTTCTTACCCAATCAGAAAAACAAGTACAATAGTACATACAACTGTGCAGCAACATAATTACATTGTGATTTGCCCATTAAAAATGTACCGCATGCTGTACAAAACACGCTGTATTCAGCTGCATGCTGGTTTTGGCATGTATTAAAAGGGATTCGAATTTCGATGTACCAATATTCAAATTATACATCTTTGCCATCAACCTTAAGCACTCAGGTACACTTACGAATATTGAAGTACTTTCAGGTACTTAAGCGCTCGAGTACTTTTTCCTATCCCTACTTCATAGAATCCAAAGTTTGCCCAAAATTTGGATTTAAATTGAGCCAGTGTTTGAAAAGTCTCTGCATGCTTGCTCATTCATGATAGCACCACACCAGACTTCTGCGTGTCAGTCCTTTAGCCGTAAGCAACTTGGCAAATATATCGGCAGTAGCAAATGTGACCAGCATCATTACAGTAACCTATGTTTAAACTGATATTTAAAAATTGATTTTCAACTCACATGGCGACCTAAAGACTGCTATTTCTGAAGAATCGCATGAGAAAGGATAACAGACACCGAGTCACAAACACAATGACGGACACTAAGCCACACAGAATCATAAATATACACAGAAACATGATCACAGAAAGCCTCACTCACTCTCGCATGACTGTGGTGCATTTCAGCAAACCAGTTCTGCTTTGTCACCTGCATCGTGGCCAAAACAATGTGGACATGGCTTCCCCCGCCTCCCGCTTTCCTAAAGGGCCACATCTTCGCAGGTGAGACACTACAAGCATGTGAGCCCCTCACTTCCCATGACACACGGGCAACAGTCGAGCTGCACAAACGCAAACGAAAGGCGAGAACTTGGCAGCTGGAGGTCCCCTGTCTGGCCCCGGGGCTCCCCGGACCCCGCAAATCACACACAGCCATCGCGCTTAAGACAAGTGGTGCAGGACGTCCAGGACCGCCACCCGACTAGGCTCACGGTGGGGTCACCAGTACACCGCAACCCTATCAGGCCAAATGCCACAACTTCATACATTACGCGATCGCTGACATATTCAGGAGGGGTCACGTGACCACCTCACCGGTAGACAGCTCTGTCTGGATCCCCCCTCCCCCACGGACTGAAATAAAGCTGAAAATGGGAAGGGAAAGTGGAAGATCGGTGGAAAAGAAGGCAGAGTCAGCAGGAGGGACGCTCTGCATCACCAGCTGCAGGCATTGACACGGACAAACACATGAAGTTTCACGGACCAAATCAGGCCACGTCCCCCTCCTCTGTAAACAGCATCTGTAACATTAGAAGCGGAAGCCTGATGGGAACCATAGGAGAGCCTCTGCCAGGTGATAAACTGGGGTGTGGCTCCAGCATTGCATCATACAGAGCAGGATTCTCGGGGGGGGCGTTTGTAAGGCATGATGGGAGAGAAGGTCAAAGGTTAATGAGGCTGGGCGGAGAGATAGAAGGATAAAAACCATAGTGGCAGGAAAACAGACACAAACATGCTCACTGATAGATAACCACATGAAACACGCCAATATAGGCACATGCTGAGACAGGACACACAAGCAGGTACAGTCTGAGATAGTCAGACTCTGTTCATTCTCACCTAACCCACAGCTGTGTATCTGCTCAGAGTTTGCGGTGTTATCTCTTACACACACAGTGACTGTACTCAGCTCTATGGGCTAATCTCTGTCACACAGTGACTGTACTTTGGATGAATTACAGATAACTTCTACTCAGCCCTGTGGGCTAATCTCTCTCACACGGTAACTGTACTCAGCTCTGTGGGCTAATCTCTCTCACACAGTAACTGTACTCAGTTCTGTGGGCTAATCTCTCTCACACAGTGCCTGCACTCAGCCCTGTGGGCTAATCTCTCTCACACAGTGACTGCACTCAGCCCTGTGGGCTAATCTCTCTCACACGGTAACTGTACTCAGCTCTGTGGGCTAATCTCTCTCACACAGTGACTGTACTCAGCCCTGTGGGCTAATCTCTCTCACACGGTAACTGTACTCAGCTTTGTGGAGTAATCTCTCACACACGATAACTGTACTCAGCTCTGTGGGCTGATCTCTCTCACACGGTAGCTGTACTCTGATCTGGCCCAGTCCAGCTTGGAAGACATTACTCTTGGGTAATTACATTTTAATTCAATGACTGGCATAATCATTTCTGGTTTTGATTAAATTTTGGATGAATTACAGATAACTTCTACAGCTCAGAAATGTTTTTATTGTGTACTTTTTTTAAATTCCCATTGAGACATACCACCCTGATAAGTGGAATGTCAGGACTTTATCCTGCAAAACAGAGGTGAAATTCTCTGAAAAATCTCCCAAGACACTTTCTACACTTTTGGCTACACTGCAGCTACACGTCAGGTACACGTTGGGCAATTTTAATGAAAAAATTAAAAGAGAGTGAGATTAGTGTGTAGATTCAGTGATTTTTTTTTGTAAATTCAGAGGCTCCAAACTCCTACCCCGCTTTGAAAAATTCAGTTGTTACTCCAAACCCTTCAATTTTTAATAACCAAACTTAGCAAAACAAGAAAACTTATGCAAAAACTGAATTTGACTATGCCATGAAATTGACCCCAACATGAGAAAGTACTCTATTTCCTAGGACCTACAGTTGAGCCATGTAACTGTATTGTGAAAATGTCATAGCTCTTAAGAAAACACTAATTTTTAATAACTTTTTTGCTACCTGTAGTGTACAAAAGGCACTATATTTCATGGGAATGTGTAAATCAGGTACCACATTCCATCAAAATCAAAAATGGCAAAGGTAAAATGCTTTTGAAAATTTGTTTCATTACAATGGAATAATCCTCTCCTCCCTCAAGAGGTCGAAGTAAACGCCCAACAGACTATCCAGACTCAGACACACGAGGAACACTCACCACATTCAGACTAAGACCACATGCATGATCTGCGGTGGGAGAGAGAGAAAGAGTCACTCTGCATTAACACAGACAGAACAGGAAGTGGGTAAGGAGGGAGGCGAGGAGGGGGGGCAGGGGTGGTTTGTATGGATCACTGTAAGGCAGGACGCCTCACATGTCAGAACAGACCAAACTGCTCATAAACGAGGCAAAGCAGCGACTGCTGCAGCCAAGGCAGCTTAATTAGCCAATCAGGCCCAACCGAGGCATGGCGGCCACTTCCCGACCCTAAATAGTAATAATGAATTATTTAACTGCTTACTTTACCAAACTGCTGGCAACTGCTGCACTATTAATGAATGACGAATGGGCTCAAGCACAGATTCGTACCACCGTCCCTGACAAACAGATTGAATTATGGGTAAAATCCAGCTTGTGCACACAAACAAACACCAGTGTGTGAAGCAGCGTCAAACCGCACCGGCTAACCGCCTAAACCTCGTTATTCAGGAGTGTGGAGCAGTGCCGGCGGATACGAGGTGTCCGTGTCACATGGAAACCACGATTGCCATGCGCCAGGGAATCCTTCCATGTAGACACACGCCAGTCACAACATGTGGGTGTGGCGCTTCAGAGCGGCCCAGGGTGGAGCAGCAAGGCTCCGTCACATGCCCTCAGAGAGGAAATGCACAAAGTCCCCCAAGCAACAGTGCAGCACGGTAAATAATTAGTTAAGGAGGGAAAAGGAGAGCAGATCAGCTGAAGACAGTGGATCTACTCCACTTGGGGGGTCAGATTCCAGCAGTGAGTGGGGTAGCTTTTCACCGACACCTGCCAGCTCCTGAGAGTTAGTGGTGGTGGGGAGGGTCGTCTACAGGGCTGAAAGAGAGGCCCGTGGATCTCCACCTGCTGGTCAAACTGGCTATGAGGAACAGAGCCAGGCTGGGAGGGGCTCATACAGAGAGACCAGCTGTCCTCTGCGGAGATCTGACTGACAACCGCCCTAAAAAAAGCACGGCACCCAAACATACATGTTTATTTAGTGGTATTTACAGGGTCAGTCAGTCCACGCTCAAAGGCCCAACCGGTGACATCACTCTGTCAGAAATGGGATTCAATCTAACAACCACCCACACAGAAGGCACAGATTCCTAACCCACAGAGCCACACACTGCAGCATCACCCTGTCTACTGGGAGTCAAGCACAAGGTCTCACACCCACAGAATAAACAAAAAAAAGAATGACAGTCCAAAACAAAAAAACTCTCTAACCATGAAGCTTCAGAAATGTTTGACGTGTTCAACACATAGATTGAGAGACTTTGAGCACAGGGCTGCTTCACAGAAAGGACAACCAAGTCCACCGGAAAAATTGTGGTATTTATAATGACCTTTAAAGCAATAGGCCTGTCCCAGAAAAGGACTCATTGGTGTGAGAAGCGCAGGAGGAGATGACCTGGAAACATGCTGTCTTCTCTGGTTTCAGAGGAAGCCAGAAAATGAGGTACCAATGGTCCAGAGTAGGTCACCCTGGGGCGCTGTAGCCCTGTGGAAGGATCTGCTCCTTTCAGGTATGCAGAACGTGCACAAACAGGGCTGAACAAACAAGTGCCCCCCCCATCCCACCCCACCATGAACCAAATGGGACACTAACCTTTCTTGAACTCCTCCAACATGGCGTCTAGTTTAGTGTCATGAAAGACAAAGTGGACCGGGTGATTGTAGAACTTGGTTATGGTCTTCAGGGTCGTGGAGTCGTCCGGGTCGACGAAGGCCAGGTCCTTGACAAAGAGGATGTCCACAATGTTGGACCTCTCGTCCTCGAAGACTGGGATGCGGGTGTAGCCGCTCTCCATGATCTCGGACATGGTGTTGAAGTCCAGGACGGCATCACTGTGGATCATGAAGCAGTTGCTTAGCGGTGTCATGATGTCCTCCACGGTCTTGGTCCGCAGCTCCAGAGCGCCCTGGATCATATTAAGTTCCTCTTTCACCAAGTCGTTGTAAGGCTCCGTCACTTTCAGCATCTCCACCAGCTTCTCCCGGTTGTACACGGTCCCAATCTCCTGGCCCAGAGCATAATCCAGCAGTTTGCTGATGGGATAGGAGAGCGGGAAGGTGAGCAGCATGAACAGTTTCGTAACCAAGATGGTGTTGGCGCCCACAGCCAGGCCGTGGCGAGAGCAGAGGGCCTGGGGCACGATCTCGCCGAAGATGACAATGCCAATGGTAGAGGCCACCACGGCGCCCAAGCCAGAGCCAATAAGGTCATCCAGCAGGATGGTGAGCGTAGTGTTCACCAGCACGTTCCCCAACAGAAGGGAACAGAGCAGGTAGTTTCCTTTCCTGCGGATGGGCTCGATTTTACGAGCATATTTCTTCTCCTTGTCTGTACCGCAGTTCTGCACGATGCGGAGCTCCATCGGGTCTAGGGCCATGAGCCCCAGGTTGAGACCACTGAACATGCCAGACAGCACCAGAAGGAAGGCGATGAGGATCACCTGGACCCACAAAGGCAGCAATGACTTCTTCTCCTCCACCACCAGCAGCTTGCCGTCGTTTTCACCCAGCAGGGACCACCTGTCGTCTGTACCCTGCTTGACGCACAAAGCATACTCCTTCCGCGGCTCGCTTTTGCGGAGCGGCTTGATGATCATGTTCAGCACCCCCGAGGTGTCCAGATTGCTAACGTTCATAAACTTCTCGATGCTGAAGTCCTTCGTGAAGTCGGTACAGTTCCTGTCGGAGTCGCGCTCCAGCTCTCTACCGTCTCCGTGCTCCGTAAACTTAATCTGCTCCCAGGTGCCGGAGTTCATATGCACCCCGTAAAACCTGAGCGTGACATTGCTCTCCTCGGTTACCTGGATGACCCCGTCGTCGGTAGTCAGCGCCGGCTTGTTGCTCCACTCTAGGCGCATGCCAAGGATCCGGCTGCCGCTAACTCCGGCTAGTGCCGTCTCTGCCAGTCCCGCTGCTACTGTCCAGAAAAACACCAATAAAGTTAGAATATATCCCTGAGCGATCCGGCCTGTCGCCATGTTTGTCACACTCTCTGCGAGCTGGGATCTGACGTCACCTATTCATTTCACACAATCCCGCCCCCTTATCGGCATCGCCACGCCCTTAGAAACACCCACCGGATACGTCACTGACAGCCCGTCCGCCCCCTTTGCGGAGGATGAGGCGGGTGGTCGCGTCTCCTGCTTATATCTTAAAATTAATTCAGGCGAATTTAAGACGAATTTAAGGCGAATAAACTTCACGGAAATACGCCTCTCATTTTACTTTAACTTTTTTTCAAAAATAAATGTCACCGTCGAGTTGGGCGGGCCTGAAGTCATCTACAAAATGGTAAATAAATTCATACGGAAAATATTCTCAATACAAATGTGTATTTTTTTTCTTGATCGTAGTCTGTGGTCGTAGCCCACGCAGTTCTGACTAACTGGGTCGTTTCCTTGCTTTAATATTTAACACCATAAAAATGCTACTTAGCGATTCTGATTTTCCTGCACCGTGTTTTCACTTGAAATGTCCCGTTTTTATAAACGCGGTGAGTCCGACCCCTCAGCACAGAAAAGTACTGCTATGCTGCCCCCGAACCCGGCTGTAAACATTACGTCATCTCCTATGGCAGCCGCTGATTGGCTCACGCTCTCGTACCTGCAGCCTTTTGCCTGGTCCGGTTATGGCTTTCTAGATTTCGTACTGACCGGCACAGTGTTTGCTGGTATGGGCTGGCCATTCAACTTAAGTCTAAGAGAAATCCAATTACTGTTGAACAGTGACGTCTGGTAAAAATATCAACCTGTTTATATGTCTCCATAGTAGCGACAGCACACAACATATTATAACTTCCGTAAAAATAAACCCCTTACTGGTTACTTATGGATCTCTGGACTCTCTATACACCCCCCGTACAATCATGACCAAACCGCGGGGTTCAGCTGCGGAGCGCCTACCCGCCCATGTCTGTCACAGATACAACCGCTCGGTACTGATCAAGCTGTAGTAACAGCAAAGATGTGCAAATTAAGTCACTGCTGTCATCATTGAGCAAGTATAAAACTTCTAACAACTTTGTTGTTATATGACATTTCTGAATACATTTTTTGTGTTAAATATTAAACCAGGGAAATTACCCATTTAGTTAGTCTGTTATTATTTTGTACTTCGTAGAAACGCTACCTTCAAGAAAACGCTACCTTGCATTTGGGCGTTGTCGCAACGCCCCCTTGTGTTACAGTCTGGGACGTCACATCTGTTTGTTCTTCCATCCCTCTTTTACGGTCACGGGCGTTACTCCACCTTTCTGAGCTATGTACCGTTTCCCTTAGCCTCACATTAGTATTCCATACCCCAGCCTTGTGCCCGGCTTGCCTGGGATAGGCTTGAGACCCCTCTCACCCTGACCAGGATAGAGGTTGTGGGAGTAAAGAATAAATAGAATGATGTTATACTAGTAAAATAAAATGTAAATATGATTTAAAAGTAGCTGCAGTAAAGGATATTAGGAATGTGTACTTTATAAAGGTGCAGGCCTGACTCAAGGGTGTTGTACAAATTGTTTTAAGAGAAGAGGAAAAGCATATTATAAAGGAAACATTTCCTAATGAGTGTATGTTTATTGTAATTTGTAATTTATAATATGAAATGTTTATTTTACCTTAACTCAGTGTTTCTTAGCCTAGTCCTCAGGGACTCCTAGACAGTCCACATTTTGGCTCCCTCCCAACTCCCTGCCAGACAGTCCACATTTTTGCTCCCTCCCAGATAGTCCACATTTTTGCTCCCTCCCAGCTCCTGATCTTACATGGTCTTAATTTGTTTTTGTGCAAAGAGGTTGTCTTAATGTAATCCAAAAGAACAAGGTCATGAGAAAATTGAAATGTTACTTTCACACACAAGGAATGTCAGAATGGTGCGTAACTAGCCAACAGAAATTAAGCAGAACAAGCAGGGAGGATTCTGGGGGACATAACCACCTACTGGGGAAAGGTAATTCCCAATGACTGCAGGATCAATTAATAAAGAAGTAGAACCTCTCACCAGTTAAACACTCATGTGTTTATCTTTCCCAGAGTTCCTGCAGTATGCTTTGTTTTAATCACATATATCTTTCAGTGTTTTATATTCTTAATGTTGAATCTGAATGGTTGCTTTTTCTAAGTTGCTTAAAATCGAATATGTACATTTACACAGTACCTCACTTTTAAGGGGAATGTGATTGTTTTGGACTAGGGAGTGGTGACTGGTTGTAACAGGCCTGGGGATTTGGAAACTGGTCAAGACTGGTGTGGGAATGTGGAGAAAGGCCTGAGGGTGTGAAGACTGGTCAGGACAGACTTAGTGGAGCTGCATACCAAACATACGGCAGGAGCTGACAGGATACACACACAAGTAAAGACACAGAGAAACAAACACAGACACACACAGACTCACACTGACAGTTTTTACATGCTGTCTTGGGGGATCCCCTTTTTCCTAGCTAATGGATTTTTTTCTCTCAGTTTTCTAGTAAACAAATATTGCACACTCACTGATTAAAAAAACATAGTCAGTGGATTTGAAAATCACATGTCTTGCTACGTTCCATTTGACTTCCAGCCCAGGTGGAAAAATTAATTTCATGAAATGTACAGCTGAAGAGGAAATGCTGATTAACAGTGTGATGCCCCCTGCCCTCGTTTTCTCTAACCAGGAATCTCGGAGTCTCGCCATTGCTGCTGTAATTGATAGAATATTATCAGTCGTATAAGTGCAGATGCACAGGAATTCCAAAGCTTGCGGACAGAGCACAGGCTCAGCCATTTATCCAGCACCCTTGGAGCAGTTTTTGTAGTTAAGGCCGATATGCTTTCTCTGCTATGGACACAGATACCCGAGCAGCAGAGCCTCATACTGCCCCAAAAACCGCACCCTTGACTGTGGGGGAAGCCTAGGAGACAGAGATCCCATCAACTGACGTCAGATCCCTTTGATAATCAACTGCATTCTGCCTTCACCAGCTATCACTATGTAAATAAAACATAATAATAAAAATAGTTGACATTATTTGGCCACTGGATGGCAGCAGCTCCCAGGCTATGTACACCACTTCCAATTAAGCATACCCCTCCGGCTCTTTGCTAGATTTCCTTAAAGCGCTTGAGTAGAGTAGTCTTTCAGTCAGTCTTTGAGTTGAGTAGTCTTTTAGTAGAACCAGGCCTGTCCAGCATCAGTCTGTATACATGCAACAAATAAACACACAACTGTGATTTGCATTCAGAAAGGTAGTAAACAGCGAGCAAAGTTTGGTCTATAATCACTTGAACCCACTCCAATTTTACCAGACAGAAGGTCTTAATCAGTCTTGTATTTATGAGCCGGATTCAGGTATTACGCGGAATAGCGTGTGTATCCTGAAATGTACACCGTTTTCATCATGTTTACGTTGTATGGACTGTGTAACAGTATTTACATTAGTCTGCTTGTCTGTTTTGAGCAGAGGTGGGTAATTCAGGTCCAGAGAATAAAAGTCCAGACCAAGATTTTGTTTCAACCAACCAGTTGAGCATAAAGAGTCACAGTCACAGAGTACTCAACTGGTTTACCCAACTCTGGTTTTGAGTATGTTGAGGATTTGACCATAGCCGGAGGAAGATGACTAAAGATTTCAAGGTGACCTGTACCTTTCTGCAGTTCCATGTGGCTCTGCCTTTGGGCTGCACCAGCAGGTGTGTGCAGAGGCTTGAAGACCAGGCAAACCCTGGTGTGACACCATCATGGAAGAAGGTGAAGATGGGTGAGGAAAGAGGCACATGGGGCACGGTAGGCCGTCCTTTCCAGGAACATCAGCAGCAAACCCTTTTATTTGTGTTATATTTTATATCAACCTCGCTGATCCAACGAAGGAAACATGTGGACTTAACCCTTCAGGGGGTGCTACAGCCAGAGATCTTCATATCATCAGAACCTGCTTAGCACTCAGGCTCGCTGAACTGCAGAGATTCCGACTGTCTCACGCAGAGCGATTCTGTAATTTGTACTAAACTGTACTACACGTATCGTCACATGTGTTAATTAAAATATGTGAAGACTCATTTTCCTAACGTGTCTTTGAAGGCTGTAGCGGTCAGGAACTGACATCTTGGCATGTGACCAGCAAACAGCAAGATAACAGCAGAAGTGCACACTCATTAAATGTTACATCATTCAGACAGCATCCTCTCAGCTGACTCGCAGTACATCTCAAACTGCTTCATTAGCCAGAGTTACAAAGTCTATAATTTCATTATTGCATTTCATTAAGTTATACTTAAAAAAAATATATAAATGCTTCACAAAAAAGGGGATGTGAACAGCATTTAGCAAACCTCCTCTCCCTGGAGACAGGGTGAGGACAGAGGAAGTCCATCAACCCATCCATTTTCTGTACCCGCTCGTCCTATGCGGGGTCGTGGAGGTCCGGAGCCTATCCTGGAAGTTATGGGCACAAGACAGGGAATAACCCAGGATGGGGCAGCAACCCATCGCAGGGCACAATCACCCTAGCTGAACACAAGATAACGGTCCACAGTTTCAGTCAGCCCACCTCAAAATGCACATCCATGACACAGACAGCATAGACTGACACACCAACTGCTCACTTAAAGGGTCAAGTCACTTATTAGTGGCCACAGACTGTGTGTGTACTTACACGGGTTGTACATTTGCCAGTATACATCTCTGGAAAAAACTGAAGAGACCACTCTATATTTTTTAAAAATCTGCATTTCTAAATCTTGGCTTAATCCTGGTTCTGTTGGCAGAAGGCTACACTGAGCCAGGCTGCTTCCAGGCTCAAAGTTTCTAAGACAGCTGTACACAAGAACAAGGTAAAGCAGGAGACACTGGGAATAACCAAAGACCAGCCAGCTAGAGGGCAGAGATGACCGTCAACTTATCTGACAGTGCCACATAAATCAGAGGATAACCTCAAGTGACCTTCAAAAAGAATGGGAAACATTAAGTGGTGTGAAGTGCACTGCTAGGACAATTCATCAGGCTCCTAGAAGCATGAATGAAGGACCATAAAGTAAAGCATCAATGAGAAGCAGGGAAGAGCCAGGCTGGAGTTTGCAAAACAATGTATATTTTACACAGGCACATTCCCATAAATTGAAAAATTAGTGAAACTGGAAATTTTACTCCGGTCTCTTCATTTTTTCCAGAGCCGTACCTTCTGTTTCTTTATTATACTGAAACCTTCAAGTAAAATGACTTTTACAGTGCAGTATCTTTTACTACTGTATACTGGTTTACCAGTGCACCAGTGCCTGCAGAAGACAAGGGTACTGGTTGTGAGCAGCATTTAAAGTGGTCTATTGCTGTGCCAAAGAGTAGCTCTAGGAGACTGCCAGGAGCACAGATGAGCTCAGCTCATAGGCTCACAGCAGCATCAGTCATCTCCATCCTTGTCCTGCTATTGGTTGTCTGCACACAGTTCCATCTTCAATCCAGCCACACCTCTGCTTTTCTCAGGCCCCAATTGGCTGTTGGACAACAAGACGTCCACAGAGAAGCTGACCCTCTTGGAATGAAACATGCTGTAGGTGTTGTCAAACCGAAGCACATCTAGAGAGAAAAGAGCCAATTTGGTTTGTGTGCCGGTTCCATTACACAATTTCGGACTTTTCATTGACATTCTTATACAGTCAAACAATAATCAGGCCTGATATAAGGTATGGAAGGTCCCCCCATCCGTACTTACAGACACCTGGATCGGCGCAGGTGAGTACGTTGTCCTCAGGCACCAGGTGGGCGTTATACCGCTGAGTTGGCAGCACCATCCCCATCTCTGCCACTGCCTGCCTCACCCCCAGCTTGGTCTTCATGAAGACTCCAAAGCCGATGTCTCCCCCGTCACTCGCAAACTGCCACCTGGGCAGAGGAGAGAGGTGTGGCTGCAGACCTGGGGCTCCTGGGCTCGCTGAGGCGGGAGTTTGACAGAAAGACGCTCACCGCAGCATGCAGCCGGGAAACAGGATCTCGTACTCCAGCTGGTAGCAGCACCTCCGCCGGATGGAGACTCTGTGCTCGTACTGCACCTTGACGGACTCCCGCACATAGTAAGTCCTGGGCACCTGGCCCCCGCACTTCACCTGGCGCCAGAAAATGCATCCCACGTGTGTCACGGTGTTGCGATAAGAGGGAAAAAGGTCAGCTTCTAAATCCAGTGACAGTCACAACACAATGAATGTTCCTTTAGCTAAACTATGGAGGCTGGGACACTCACCACATCCATCACAGCTGTGGGAAACCATGTACTTTGAATCATTTTCAAAGCTTGGTACATGGACTGAGGTGTCAGACCTGCAGATTCATGGATTGCTTGTCTTACATATCATAAAATGGTTTGATTAATGCTCAAAGGTGAGGATTGTGGGAAATCACATTTTTAATCATATAGTCTTACCAATATGTTTCTACACCACTTTTACACATACTACATTAGCCATACTCATTAGATCTTCACAGCTAGCAGAGACATCCAGAGCATCCCAAAAGACCAGGATGAGAGTGCGACACACATATGTACTCAAAAGACTGAGGGCACACCTTCATTGCACACAACATTTTTTTTTCTGTGACACAGGTACAGGGTCTCAGAGCTGGTGGGATGTTTTGATTCTCATGTGAGATGTTTCAGAACCACTAGTTACAATGCAGTAGGTGACAATTAGTGCAGTTTAAAAGCAGTGCAACAGTCCTCCGCATGTGGTGTGAAAACTGAGCAGGGAGTTTTCATCCTTTGCTGCACAAGTCCACAGGCCTGTGAAATCTGCTTCATTTATTTGCGTGCAACCAAGACTTTCACCTGGTACACCACAGTTACAGAGAGAGTGAGAGAGATAGGAAGGGAGGGCTTGGGGCTTGCCATACAGCAGACGGCTTTCAGAAGCTGTGTCTTGGTGTTGGCATGCACAGACTCATCTGAGAACGTCTCACACATCCGTTCATTATTGGGAACAATAAAATGGGTCTCAGAGCTACCACTTGGTCCCCCTTTCTGGAACCTTCTGAGTCAGACCTGACACTCCGGAGGTTTGGACTGGACACCCATGATGCAAATGAGCAGATTTCAGGACCACTTCAGCTGGACTCTCCTTCAGCTACAACCTGACTAGTTTATAGCCAATAAGAGCTGGCGCCCACACTGCTAATGAGGACACCACTCCAAGCAAGCTGCTAACTGCAGACGTCCGTTTCCAGGACACAAAGCTGAACTATGACAGCATGTGCAGGACTACACTATGTCAGTTATATGTTATAAATGCTTCACATGAAACGATTAAAACAGCAGAAAACCTCAAGCTTTCTGACACACTGTCAGGGAAATAGGGTCCATTTCTGAACCACTGGGGAAAGAAGTTCAATTTCTGTCCATAGCTGAGTCCTCCGAGAAGGTAGCTCCTCAAAAGTGTCCCATAAGGAATCCCTCCTGCCACAGCATGACAGAGAGTAATCCTCTGGTCCAGGCGGGCTGTTTATCTGTGCATCTATGGGTACAAGGAGTCACATCACGCCCAGTCAGGCAGCAACCAGACCATTAACCAGCATGCTTTGTACCTCACAGCCAGAATAGAGTCAGAGATAAAATAACAAAATTACTGGAAAATTTGGAGGATTTCTTCAATTAAAATACAAAAGTAGGCTGTAAGATACAGAGCATTGTATGTCTCATATATTTACAGCCTGTAAAGCCACAGTCTGTACTGGTCCCAGTCAGAGCCATGCTCCTAGTTAACTGGCCTTCCTCCACTGAGCTTTTCAGTGATCCCAAATCAAGCTGAGACAGGGTGAACATTTGTCAGGGGATATCGGTTATGGAGAAGAGGATGGCATCCAGGCGGACAGCTTCTTTCCATGTTGGTTTTGATTCTTTTTAAAATAACCAAGTGGTGAACTTGTATGATGAAATCTTATTGATTAATTGAGTATATTATTGATTCCTGTTAAGAGTTGCTGTTAAAACCTTGATTATCCAATACTAATACTAAGTAAACACGAATTCACGTAGCCAACAAATGTGCTCATATAATAACAAGGTCATAACTATAGTGCTTAGCTTATTAAATTATACACAAGTACAGAAAGAATGCTACAGGACACTGCAGAACACTGCAGGACACTGGCAGACAGTGCGGAATATTACAGGACAGTGCAGGACAGTTGCTGACAGTTTCCTGGTCCCCATAAGGGAAAACTCAATTTAATAAAAATCTGAGACTGCAATGAAAAAACTAAAAATGCAAAAACTCTGTGTTTGATTACTAATGGTTATGGTTAGGGCTGGGTAGGGGTTAAGGTTGTCATAGTTAGCATTAGCATTTTTCTCATAGAAATGAATGAGCGGTCCCCAAAAAGATATGATTACACGACTGTGTGTGTGTGTGTGTGTGTTTCTTAAGTTTGTATGGGATATGAGCACAGCGACATTAAATGAGGCACAGAGGCATCAGCAGACCCCCAGGGGAGGGGGGCTCGCTGACCCACCAGATGCATGTGGCCACTGCTGGCTCCTTCACTCACTGTGAGGGTTTATCAGCCTATGCTGTGACAGACAGCCAGCCTGCTTAACTACCAACTGGGGGCACAAGCAGGCCTTCTATCAGGACACATAGTGTGAAGAACACCATGTGAAGGCCTGTAGGAGAGGACCAGCTGGGCTGGAGATGCTGGGGTTGGCTACAGTCATGGCACATCCCCCCGGCCCGCTTCGACTCACCCTGGTCCTGCAACGTGGATCCCCATCGGGGTCTGTGAGGGTGCCTCCGTATATGGCGGGGAGCTGCTCGGGCTCAATGTACTTCTGCAGCACTTCCTGCCAGTTAGCTATGGAGGAGAGGGATAGGAGGACGTGAGCACCATCGTCAGGAGCGGCCGCGCCCGAAAGATCAGAGGGGCTGCCTCGCCTCACCCCCCATGACCACGATCTTGCGCCGGGTTTCCTCGGTCAGGAAGTGCTTGACGAGGTTGTAGGCCACAGGGAACATCTTGGGGGCTGCGAAGGCGCCATGCAGAGGGAGTTAATCGGACCCTGCCCCCTTCCCACAGGACCAATGACAGGCTTCCAAACACAAGGTTATACTGCACATTACAAGGAGACACCTACCTTTGATGACAAACAGCCTCTTCAGGCCATCAGGGTAGTTCTCCTCAAACATGGTGAGGACCTAAAGGGACAGAGCCCAGGCACTGTTTCAGTGAGCAGCTGCACTTTGGAACCTCTACAGTTCTGAGAGAACGGGGGGTCGTGCCCCGACACAGCGAGGCTGGCTTTTCGTCATGGCGATGCCTCACCTCTCCGTAAGTCTCGATGGCTGGTTTCCACAGGTGCCTCATGCCCAGGCCCTCACAGTCGTAGATCATGGTGATGGAATCCACTACCTTCCCAAGCTGAATGACAGGAAGTGACATCGTTGCTCAGATAGTGCACTAAGAGGCGGGCACTGCGTTGCACGTTTGGCCGCGTACCTTCTCCGACTGCGCATCACACTCCATCCGCAGCAGCTCGCAGTCCCGCACCTTGGTCTTGATAAAGTCCTGCTTGGAGGCGGACAGGAGCAGCCCCTTGGGGTCCACGGGGCCGATGATGTCGTACCAGATGGGGCTGCCGTCGCGGTCGTAGCCACACATGCCCCCGGGCAAGTACCTCTCGATCACCTGCACATGCATCGGACGCCTAATCAGAAGTGACACCGTAAATGCAGTACATGCAACACCATGTAGGCTGAGCTACAAACACCTGCTATGGCCGGACCATGTCTCTGGCCCAAATGCTACTCAAAGAGACAGACCAGCCGCCTCAGTCCTCCTCACCTCTGGGGGCCGCCACTCCGTGGTTATTGTGTCAGCTTTCATCTGTCTCCGGAACTCCAAATGCTGAGAACAAACCATAGTTAGGGTTAGTTAGCATATGAACGCTGTTAAACAATAACTGAGGCACTGCAGGCTGACTGGTTAACAGCTAATGTCCAGTTTTCATGTGTCGACAGGTGGTTTGTCCTAAAAACCGTAGGAGTTTCACACGGGCTTCGAGGAAGACGGCTCGAGGGCTTTCCTCATTTCTTTCTTTCACTGGCGCAGCAGCTCATAGTAGGCACTCATGAAGGCAGAGGATCTGATCTCTCACAGGACACAGCCATTGGCCATCTCTGGCTTTGCCTAGAGATCTAACCCATGTTTGATGAAACGATTCTCAGACTTGATGGGTTCTAAGATCTGGGCCCATGACTCCTTCGAATGTGTCTGAAATTGTATCGAAAACTATTTATAAACTACTGTGTTCAGCTGCAAAGGTGGTGCAAGACATATAGAGAAGTAGGTATAAGACGGCAGGGGATACAGAGGATGAAGAGTAATGAAAATTAAGGTGGAATGCGGGCAATGTTAAAGGCAGCACAATGACCTTTGGAGTCCGGTGCTGCTGCAGTCAGAAGGCCCATTAAACACATAAAGGGGTGCTGTTTAAACAGGAGTCCAGCCCGAGCAGGCATCCCACACACTGAAGAGCCTGTGTGCTGCATTTTTACGAAAGAATGGAACGCCTTCATGACAGGCTTACGCGGAGGACCGTTTCACAGTAGCGATGTGCTCACGTCCGCACGTTTCGTATCGAACCGAAGGGACACTTTTGAAGGGCACGCCAACAGTTTGTGGCCTTGATCGCAGCGAGGTGGAAGTGAGAGGAAGGGACGGTACCTTCCGGAGCATGACTTCCGCTTTCTGCACGTTGAAGTTTCTGGCTGAAATCAGACAGAAAGTTAAACTCAGTGAAGCAGCCCTGACCTTGGATCGGAGTCAGTGGCACAACAAAGAATGTAGCACTAATTAGCAAAATCTTGGGACTGATAAACAGGAACATAACACAAACATAACATTCCTGTCCGGGAAGACCATGGACACTGATCTGCTCCAGCCTGATGCTTTAAAACTCCCCGGCATTCAGCCATCTATATCACATGAGGGCTGGAGGTCAGAGTGTTCTCTCAGACACGGTGAGACACCCCGGGCGGCCATCTGTTGCCAAGTCCTGTTGGATCCGTCCCGCTCGCTGCCGCTAATCCTATTACATGGCTCAGAAGGACACCTTGTGACCCATTTTACATGACATTAATCTGTCTTCACACAGGACTTTACCGGCCTCCAAATGTATTTAAGTATCACCACTGAAGAAACCTGTCTTACATTTCAGGTGTCTAATACAATCCTGCCAAAAATTTTAATTAGGAAAACATCTGTACGCTGTTCGGTATCTGCACGGTGTCCAACAAACATGCTGCTAGACCAGTCAGGCTCAGCTTCAGTCATATTTAAATCCTTCTCTGTTCAGCTGAGTACAAGCAGGAATCAAATCACGCTTATCTGACTATTAAAGCTGGTGCATGTATGATTGCACAGTATGCAGGCCTGCAGTTTCAACCTTTCCGAATTCTGCTTTCTTGTGTAGCAGACAGACTGTGGCCACTCCCTTCTGGGGAGGTGGCTTCAAATTTCGATACTAATAAAGTGGTGAGTGTTTCATCAACATAAATGTGTAAGCTGGTCAGAACTTCCTTCGTATTTTCAGTTCACTTTCAGCAGTACGCGGCATACCGCTCAATCTGTCTCTCTGCCCAACCTGTAGGAGCAACCACTCAGATGCAGCCCCCACCCCCATGGAAAGTATGTCACACCACCATGTGTTTCTGAGACGTGTGGAGTGACTTCTGCTCCAGTCCATCCTAAACCCCAACCAGACACCCTTTCTGTTACCTGAACCAACAACCTTCCGGTCATCACTCCACATAATTTATCGCCATAACATCTATCCCCAGGCTTTATATCTGACCAGAATCAACTCAGTCTTACGAAACTCAAACAGACAGTAGATAATGTCTCCACGGCAGGGATTTTCAACATCTCGTAAAACAGAGGACGTCAGTGTATTTAAGCTATTCAATCAATGTATTTATGCAGAAGATGTTTATATGCAAAGTGACATACTGTCGAGAAAGCAGTCAAGATTAAAATCACATTATCTACCATAGGATTTAAACCTGTGACCTTCTGATCACAAGCATAATATCTTAACCCAGGGAGCCACACACTGCCCCATAAATGTAAACAGACAATAATACTGGCATTTTATCAAATTACAAAACATGGCTCTGCAAATCTCTGGAACTGCTGCACAGACCCCAGGCTGAAATCCCAGCCCTACAGGGTCCTGTAATAATCTAAGCCATACTTGTGTAGGTGGTCATCACTACCCTACAATGTGCCACATGAGGAACACACATCCCCTCCGAAGCAGGCGTGGAGACACTGACTACTGCGCTACGCCTTTAACGAGATTATTCCAAAGATTATAGTGAGTCACAGAGACTGAGCTGTTCATCAGTTCAGATGCAGCTTCCTTTAACCCGCCAGCTAATACGCAGGTGCAGGGTGTCTATCTACACACCACACTCACACAAACAAACACACACACCCTGCTTCTGTGTGACGCTAGCTCAGAAATAAATACAAGTACAAAACCATTAAGATACTTTATAATGATCACAGATCACACATAAAAGCTGTCAGGCCATCCAGACATACTACGTAGGGATGAGGTGGTTATTAAAATGATGGACTGCTATCCGATTGTGCTCTGCATGTGTGGGTTTGAATCTCATCCTCATCATGTTGTCTCTCTCACGAATTTCACCTTGGCATCGATACACTTTATCTTAAAGTATAAACTATACAAACAAGCAAATATGCTTTGATTATAAGATGCCTGCTGTCTGCCATCTTTACACTCGGTTTCCATGATTAACAGGAGAACACTAAAATGACGAGCAGTATTTCCCTGTTGTCTGTAAAAATGAGAAATGCCAGCCCTACAGAGCTGACCGTGGGCTTCCAGCTGACTTCTGTCCTCACCTCGGAGCCAGCGAAGCAGGAAGTGGTCGTGTTGGGTTGGCAGTTCAGCGATAGCATCCTGAAGTCTCTCTCGAAGCTGGAAAAGACACAGAGGAGCAGAGAGATCAAGCCACACGTCCCGGAAAAAAGACAACATGAAAGGTATTATGAAAGCAGTCAGACAAAGTCATTAGAGAAATGTTACACGAGATAGAAGGCGGTGGGCTTTAAAAAGAGTCAAAGAAGGAATGAATGAATGCATGTAAACTTTGGAGACTGACGGCCCTCCAGAGCACTGCAAATTTACAGAAGCTGTCATCGTATTGAGGATAACTGTGCAGCTTTCATTTTTCAGTGTACTGACAAGGAAGAATCAGCACTCACGAAAGAGCACGACCGTAAACTTCAAAATATAATGAATCAGCATCTTGTAGATTATCCATTTGGTAAGCTGATTTTGAGGAAGTGCGTGTGGTTTGCTACATTTCTGCAGATTTAATCGGATCATTTTAGAAGCTGCTCAACAGAGATGGTGCCCAATATTAAGGTGGTGAAATGGCGAACACACGTCCGCTGAACAGGTGCATGACCACAGGGGAGTTACCACTAAACCTTACGCACCCGTCCTGCCGGGGCCGTGCTGGGAGCAGCAGGCTCTGCTGCAGCGTCTCTATAGGCGCTCACATGACAATTAAGCGAAAAGCAGGGAAACTGCGCAGCACGGATGCGATAAGCAGGGCGAATGAGCACCGAGCAATATACGCGAATAATAAAGCGCTTCTCTTTGAAAACTGCGCCTTCAGTCGTACGTGGTTACCCACGAAACCAGTTCGCTTCCACAAAGTAAATTATTTGCATGAATAGGAAGGGCAGCGATCAGAGCGGCTCGGCGTGATCCTTCGGAGCGGCGCAGCCGGAGCCGGAGCCGGAGCGCCGGGCTTTACCTGTGCCAGCGCTTCGGCTTGCTTCGGGCTCAGATCGCCGACTCGTCCGCTCATCCTGAACACGCAGCCTTGAAAACCTATCGCCGAAAACCTGCCTCCTCCACCCCCTCTTCCTTCTTTTCTCCTCCTCTTCTGCGCTCGGTCTGATCTTGACAAGTGGTGGCGCTGTTTCTCCGAACAGCCTGAGATAAAACTCTGTCCCCCGTCATTTGGCTGGCAAATGGGCAGCTCTTGTACTGTGTATCCTGAAGGCGACAGCAGAAGAGGCGGGGCGGAAGGGCATCTGCCCCCCCGGGCCCATCACAGCAGGGGGGCCGGCAAATCTTACTGAGTGCCCCTTTTTATAACAGACCATTACAGCCGACTTTCTTCTCCTTCCAGCCTTTAGCGTAGCTACGGCGTAGGATGATACGCACACCACCAAAAATGCAACTACTCGTCCCCACGACGCTAATCGCTACAATTCTGATTGGTCCTCTTGGTAAATACGGGGACAAAAAACACTGACTGCCGTGGTTTCCACAGACATTTACATACAAAATCAGAGATTGGCGAAACCACAGATTTTTCTTTTCGATCCAAGGTTGGAATCGTCCATGCCATTCCCGATATTCAGTGCTGACCTAATCCTGACGATAAAACTTAACGCGGGCGATGTAGTTCATGTCCTACTTCATTTAATAACAGACAAACATTCAGATTGGAAGAATCGATATTTGTGTATCGATCCGCATTTCCCTATGTGCTTAAAGAGAGATACACGATTTCACCAGGGTACAATTGCATGTTACATGTTACTGAATATTAAGTTAGCTAAAATCAAATTACAGTACTCTGTAAAGTTATATTTCAAAAATTGGCTTGTGATATTTATATCGATGTGTAATAATAATTAATTTTAAATGTATTTACCTTTTATTAACAAATCTATCTGGCTGAATGACTGATTTGGGCTCTCTCACCTTGCAAACGCCTAGACTCGCCTGTGCAATATATAGCTTGTTAGCTTCAATTCTAAAGCTAGTACACGATCGAACGACTATGGGGACTGAAACTGAAATATTGATTATTTAGATCTGAATGCGTCATTTTTGAAAATAAATCCTAATACTGAAATACCATACGCGTTATTTTGCCGGATATTTAAATGCTTGAAATATTTACATTATTATTATAGGGCTACCGCAGCGGCATGGGTAGGCACGGGTGGTCCTGGGCCCCCCAGATCGAAATTATAGGCTCACCCATTTAGTGTGCAGTTCGGGACGGTAACATGATTGTGTCTGACAGATTGGCTTACGTGTGTGAGTGGTTTGGTAAATCGGAAGAAACGTGTTGTTAAGAGGCAAATAGATTATTCCTTCTCTTCGTTCACTTGGGTCTTACAGTAGTGCCGCGGGACACTGATTTTTTTTGTCTTGGTGTTTTTCTGTGATCTTTATGTTTTTGCGTTGTTTAATGTTGACGTGTCAGGGACTTTCAGGGCCACAGTAGTTATGGGACTGGCCCACCTGATTTTCTGATTGCTTGGCATTGAGTCTTGTGTGAATTTAAAAGGATAGATTGCTTTCTGGAAGATTAACATATTTGCATGTATAGTACCTTTTACTTAAGTACTTTTAAAACCAGATATTTTTTACTTTGAGTGGCATTTTGGTGTGGTATCTGTACTTTTACTGTTAATGAAAATTAAATAGATCTACTTATTCCACCACTTATTTTTTTCTCAATACTTAAGCTACTGCACACTAACTTTCTACCTATACTGCCTACCTCAGTACACCGTAATGATTACCATCTATTAGTGTATGACAGCTTTTTTGGATATTAGCATAATGAGCTGGTCTACCTAGTAATTCGTGTAAGAGTATCCTTGGGCTGTACTCCATTGTTGGACTGCAGGCTGTTGTATACAATTTATTGTTTTTCATGTCCCATGTATAGCATAGGACTGTGATAGCTGGGATGAGGCCATCAATAAGACATTTTTTTTAACTCTGTCTTAGGAAACATAACTTATCAAACTTTGCAATTTCAATGATTATCTAGTATACACTCTCTGGTTAATTTATTTGGTAACACCTTGCTAGTACTGGGTAGGACCCCTTTTTGTATTCAGAGCTGCCTTAATTCTTCATGGCATATATTCAACAAAGTGCTTAAAACATTCCTCACTTTGGTCCATGTTGGTCATGATGCTAACCCCAAATTCCACCACATCCCTTTGCCGCTCTATTGAATTGTGACCTGGTGACTGTGGACGCATTTGATTACAGTGAACTCACTGTCATGTTCAAGAAACCAGGCTACAAAGAGATGAGCTTTGTGACATAGCATGTTTTCCTGGTGGAAGTAGCATTAGAAGCTGGGTACATTGTGGTAAAAAAAGGGATGGACATGGTCAGCAACAATACTCCAGTAGGCTGTGGCATTTAAACAACGCTCAGTTGGTACCAAGGGGCCCAAACTGTGCCAAGAAAATATTCCCCACACCATTACACCACCGCCACCAGCCTGAACTGTTGATTCAAGTCAGGATGGATCTATCTATCTATGAGCTATGCTCATGTTATTTATGGCAAATTCTGACCCTACCGTCGGAACGTCACAGCTAAAATTGAGAGTCATATGACCAGGTGATGTTTTTCCCAGTCTTCCATTGTTCAAGTTTGGTGAGCCTGTGCCCACTGTAGCCCCAGTTTCCTGTTCGTAGCTGACAGAAGTGGCACCCAGTGTGGTCTTCTGCTGCTGTAGCCCATCTGCTCCAAGGTTGCACATTCAGAGATGCTCTACTGCATTCCTTGGTTGTAATTAGTGGTTATTTAAGTTACTGTTGCCTTTCAGCTTGAACCATCGCCACCAACATGGGTTACTCAATGTTTTTTCTTTTTTGGTCCATTCTCTGTAAACCCTGGAGATGGTTGTATGTGAAAATCTCAGGAGATCAATAGTTCCTGAAATACTCATACCAGTCCATCTGTCACCAACAATCATGCCACAGTCAAAGTCACATAAATCGACTTTGTTCCCCATTGCAGTGTTTGCTGTGAACATTAATTGAAGCTCCTGGCCTGTATCTGTGTGATTTTATACACTGTGCTGCTGACGTATGATTGGCTGATTAGTTATTTGCTTAAAAGATTAATTGAACAGGTGGTACCTAATCAAGTGGCCTTGAGTGTATGATAAAAATCAGTCCAAAGGTTACTACCCCTGCTTTTATGTAAGCACTGTTGTGCTCTCCAAGTCAGTTATAGTAATGAGAAACGGAACAAAAATGAGTGAGGTGGACTAAAGCGAAGAATTGGTACCGAAAGCCGTTATTCCTCCGCTGTGCAGCACACGCGTTTAGTATCATATATGAGGAACATGAAACCACCTGGCCATGGCGGCATAATATTTTCATTATACCAGTGAAAATGGTTTATTGTGCTTAAGTTTTCATGACCCGAATACTGCACCGAAAACTGGATCGCAAATAAACTGAAACACACCTGTGCTCATACTGGAATTAATCATGATTGGTTTTTAAATAGCCGCTGTCAAGCGTGCAGTGTCATCTGGAATGATTTTCTAGACATTTCTAGAATTGCGCTTTTTTAATTATAACATGTTATCCTCTGGAATATGGTTCAGGTCTGTTGCTTTTTGACTGCTCACTGGCCAGCATGAATACAGGATGTCAGCCACACATGGAGCACATTCGCCGATCGAGGGTGGCGTGAGCAACACCGCTTTTAGGGAAGCTGCCCACCCCCGTAGTCTCCCCAAGCGCTCGCTAGATGGCAGTCTCGCTTCCTCCGTGTCTGTTCCGGGGCGCCTGGGAAGCGATTCTAATGTTTACATGGTCCAGCTGAGCTAGCCGGGCAGCGCCGGCACACGGTAGAGCTCATCCATCGCCTGTTATTACACCATGGCAGCGGACGGCTGCCGCCGTGTTGTCCTGCTGCCGGTTGTGCTCTCCTCGCTGTGGCCGTGCATAATGGTGTCCGCCCAAAGCTTGGCCTCCGTGGAGGTGTTTTTCAAGGATCGCCGGATTGTACCCACCCTCTTGCAAGGAGAGGTCATCGAGGGCAGCTGGGCTGATCATCCTCAGCGGGACGGTGATCCGAGAGGTGCTGAACTTCGGCCCGGGAGTGTGGAAGGGAATCTGCGCGTAGTGAGTACCGCTTTTACGCCATCCGGTCCCTCGCGTTCCTCCGTGCCCCATCCCTGTATCGTTCTCACACACTGCCCAGCACCCCGTCCTTTCTCGTCTCCGTTCGCTGCTACGTGTCCCGTCCCTTAATCGGTCCCGCACGTTTATATAAACATTATAAGGAAAGCGGCCAGTCATATAGGTGACATAGGCGGCCACCTAGGGCACCAACTTCTGAGGGTGCATAGACCTGTTAGCCAAATTGTCACCGTTGCCAATATTTACTTATATATAAAAATACAACTATTATATTATATTATTATAGACCCCCTGCGACCCTGAGTGGTCACAGAAGATAGATGGATAGAAGTGATTATTAAAAAATATTTTCTCCACTGCCATAATAACAGAAAACTGTGATCAGTATGCAAACCTGTGACATACATAGTGCTGGTGCTGAACATTTACTACACACCTCAGTTACATTTTCGTCAGGTATAATCTTAATAGTATTCCTGCGATGTCCTACAGGTGCAGGATGACAGTGTCGACCTCCAAGACCAATCAGAAGCCAGTCAGCCCTGGATAGGTGTGGTTCCGGTCCAGATTGGAGAGAGTGAAGTTTCAAACGGGGACCAGGAGTCCTTCGCGGCCGCCGTTGTGAACAAGGTCAGCTTAAAGATGGATGAGTTAAACCCGTTTCCCAGCTTAAAAGAATGTGGGCCGGCTGAGCTCTGCCCTACAGACTGACCAGTACTATGTTCATTGACAATTAAGGAACGTTTCATGTTTGCATGAAATGCTACTGGTGGTAACAGAAGATCATAGTGAGCTTGGTGCTTTCACTGTCACCTGCAGATGAAGCGAGCTTTGGTTCTAGGAGCATCTGCCCTGCTGATCCTGGCCTTCAACCAGAACACTCTGAGGGAGGTGCGTCCAGCTCGCTCCTCCGCACACCACAGTGGTGTCTTGGGCTCAGTAAGTCCCCCAGAGGAGGGACCTGCCATCATGTTGTGTTGCTTGTTACAGATGGACCTCTCCCAGGTACTCTCCAAGCCAGTGGTGGTGATCCAGACGTCGGAGAATGTCACCAAACTGCTCGGCGCTCTCCTCAGGTACGGTGATGCATTTGGTAACGCCTGTGCACACCCCCTTTGACACGGCGGTCAGTGACAGGTGCAACGCTGTTCTTCACAGGGGTCTTCGTGCCACAGCTAAAATCACATACAGGACGCTGGTGCAGGAGAACCTGGTACGAGGCATCCGCTCGCTAGATTAATGCGGTCATTAAGAAGGTGGTGATGAGGTGAATCTATGGATGTGAGCTGTGCCTCTCCGTAGGGGGCCACCTTGACGCTGTGGTCCAGTTGTGGACGGTCCCGAGGGGGCCTGTATGGAGAGTGGCAGGGAGTCATCTGCACTGGGGAGTCCAACTCCCAGGTCCAGGTAGGCCTCCCTGAACCCGACGGCCCACTAAAAGTCCCCGCTGGTCCTGGAGGTCCCTCAAGGTGGCAGTCACGCAGCCAACTTTCTGTCTAAAAAAAAATGTGCTTTGCTGCCTCACTGAGCTCCAGCCTTTGCGTTGACAGAAGTATCTGCAGCAGCTGTGGGACACAGTGCTCCTGGTGGCCACAATCCTGTGCACGGGAGTCATCGTCCAGGCGCACTGGCAGTATCGCGGCCAGCAGGGCGGTGATAACCTGGAGGTGCGGCACATACCTGGCCCGCCTCCCAAGGCCACATCCGGGGAGGCTGTCTTCGCGTGTCTGTGAGCCAAATGGCCGCTTACACCTCTGCCCTTTACAGCTGCTTCCAAAGCAGGATGTCTTGAAGAGGCTGGCAGCCCTAAAGACAAGGAAGTACCGCCCACCGCGGCCACGGCGCGACGGCGGCCAGGGAACGGAGACGGAGGACTGTGCCGTGTGCCTGGAGCAGTTCTACAACAACCAGGTGTGTGGCCTGCCTCAGAGACCGCCTCTCTGAAGGATCGCCGCAGATACCTGATCACACATTTAATTACCAAAGCAATTACCCACTTAATTACCAGTATAACCCAGGGGCTAGCAAAATATGCAGCCTTATGAATGATGCACCGACCTGCGCTGTGCGTTTCCCCGCAGTGCCTGCGGGTGCTGCCCTGCCTGCACGAGTTCCACAGGGACTGTGTGGACACCTGGTTGCTCCTGCAGCACACCTGCCCACTGTGCAAGCGCAGCATCCTAGGTGAGTGGCGCCACCGGGCTATGGCTGTTCAGAACTGCTAGGATTTTTCCTGTTTAAATTGTTACCATGGCTACCCTCCATAATGCCTCTGTTTCTCATCCTTTTAGGTAACTTCTGTAAGAACGGCTAATGGCTTTTGCCTGGGATGTGACTGGACTCACAACGGGATTGAGCTGTGAACCCCGCCCAGCCTAGCCCCGGTGCTCTAAACCTTGCTGGTCTCTGGCCATTCCTGAGCCACCCTACCCCCACCCCCCCCGGACAAGAGCATCTGTGTGGTGTGTGTGCGTGCATGTTCGCCCACCCTGGCACTGTCATGGCAGATGATTAACTCTTCGTTGTCTGAAGTCACAAGTCCTGGCAAACGGTGTGCCTGTACGCAAGCTGAGGGGCCACACTGGGCTAGTTTTTGATATTTAATACTACTCAGTATATTTTATAATCTATATTGAGATTTTGCATGGTAACGTGATGCTGCGGCCGTTTTGGGCTGCAACCATCACAGAAAGGAAGAGATGTAAGCAAAGCTCGCAGGTAACTAAAAAGTGGGGGACAGACACCCAGCAGAGCGCCAGAGAGTCAGCCTACACGAGGGCTGCATGGTATCAGATCTCGATTTCCTCGCGATTATATGGCAAATGCACAGTAATCTCCAGGACTTTAATGACAGGCAAAACAGTTGGCCAGACGCCTGCTTTTTGGTACTATATAGATGTTTACTTGTTCTCACAATTAGTAAGCAGATCAGTAGTATGCCTAAAATATTAGTTATTTGTATAAATTCACCACATCCTTAGGTTTAATAAACATGAGGGACTTTAAACTGCAAAAAGTAGCGCCATAACGCCATCTGCCCTTTCAGAAGACGTTGTCGCCGCGAAGCTGTTTCTTTCTTCACCGCCACTTCAGTGCTTATAAATCGCTTCTATGCTTCATCAAAACAGTAGTACAAGGCACTCCGCTTACCTAGTTTAATAGGCATAAGGATACGCCAAATTTATACAGATTACTAACTTAGGGGCATCATAATATGCATCTCATTAATATTTTAAGCATACTACTGATTCGCTTACCAAATTGTGGGTGAAAATAAATGTCTGTATCATACCGAAAAGCCGAAACCCGGACAAATGTTTTGCCTGCCATCTAAAGCCCTGGTGATTATTGTACATGTGCTATATATTGGCGAGGGAATCGAGATCTGATATCATGCAGCCCTAGTCTACCCACCTCTGCTTCTGGCCGCTTACCAATGTGATGTAAAACTGCACTCCTGGGGCCTGAGACAGTGAGGGCCACTCCCCGCTCCTGGAGCTGCACTGTTGCTGCCCCCAACTGACAAAATCCAGTACAGCGTCAGAAAGCGCACATAATTTATTGTACCCACAGATACATACCCGTTGGAAATACCTCCCACATAATGAAGAAGATTCTCTGGCTCATCCGTCTCAGAAGGCCGTGTCCATGTGTCACAGTGCGCGCGACAGGGCTCTGACCCCATCCCTACCTTCTGTCCATTAAACGTCACAGGGAGTCCGTTTAATGTCAGTCTAAGTGTTTACATCTTTCTGGTGTTTAATAAATGGATCTGTTACAAACTTTACATTGTGTGTCCCTTAGAAGTCATTTCACTTTAAAGGACAATCGCCCCAAAGCTTAAATCTCTCCCCTGATATAACGACAGTGCATCATCCCGCCGTTATGGTGGCTGGGGAAGGGGCTGCACCTCAGGAGGGGATCATGCCTTTGCTCCGTTTGCGCTCGGCCATCGCCCTGCGGCTGTGGTTGGCTCCGCGGCTCTTGTTGGCTTCCTTCCTGCGTCGCTCGTGGATGGTCTCCTGGGTCTGACCCTGACCTTTCGATCGACCTACAACATGGCTGCCCGGTTCTGGCCTGAAACTGGAGCCGACGACACCAGTGAGGACAGCATCTAGCAGCAGGAGGCTCCCGATGCACGAGTGTGTGTGTGTGTGTGTGTGTGTGTCTGTGTGTCCAGAACTTGGCTGCAATCAAAAAACTACAATTGCCAAAACTCTTGTATTTTGCTTGGTTACTTATGCTTATGGTTAGGACTGGGTAACGGTTAGGGTTATCATACTTAGGATTATGCTTATGCCCACAGAAATGAATGGAGAGTCCCCACAATAGGAATATATAATCTCTGTGTATTTGTGTGGACTCACCCTCTCTTGCTCTGCATCGCCGCCCTCCTGGCCTCCGCACGCTCCCTCAGCACTGCAGGGTCCTCCACAAAGTGGTCCTTCTTTACCATGTCCTCCTGTGGAGGACAAACACAGTGGCTGTGAGGACAGTTTGTCCCCCTCCCCATGCCAGCACTGCCTGAACCCCAAGGCCACACCGCACCTTCTCCTCCTCTTCCTCCTCTTCCTCTTCCTCAGCCCGGCCTTGCTTCCCAGATCGCAGGATCTGAGGGATGGTAAAGGGCCTGGGGGATGGAGGAGGATCCTCAGATCATCTGCCATAACATCGTTCCTCACAGGGAGGTAAGGCGGAGGTCCTACCTGCGGTTCAGCACGTCCCCATCTCCATCCAGGTCATTGGCCCCCACTTGGTTCACATCATAGGTGTCATCATACTCGTCGTCGTACTCGTCTTCCTGGCAGCCTCCGGAAGCTTCTGCGTTCACCGGCACCTCATCCACCACGGTCTCATAGGCCTGGTAGCGCTGCCGCTGCTCCCAGATGTGCCGCTTGTCATCCAAGAAAGCATGTGTGCTCATCCCCTGCCTGCAGAAATGTGCAACGGCAAAGAAACCGGGGGGATTGGGGTATGACTTTCCCTGCTACCGCCCCTTATGATCTCGTCATGCTGACAAGTCATGGGCCAGGAAGGAAGTGAGGGGCTTTTACTGTCAATTTGGTGGCGTAAAAAAAAAAAAAGCAAATTCCGATGAAGTCTGTCACCTCCTGCCTTTCCAGACACGGGTCATGTCCAGCTGATCCCGGCTGAAGACGTCAAATTCGTCATCGTCAAACGCGTTGGACCTGCTGCTCAGGACGGGTGGTGGCTCCTCTTTCACGGGTCTGTGAGATGGAGACCCAGGCGTGCATGCATGGAGATACACGCATGGAGATACACGCATGCACAGACAGTGTCACTGTGCCAGTCTGCTGCAGCTGAGGTTAACGCACAGACCGTGAAATTCATTTGAACAAATGAGGCATATGGTCATGTGCACTTGTCTGTTTGCTTTTGAAAAAGTCACACAACCTTCTGCCTCTCCATTCATTGAATTGTGGAAGCCTGTTGGCTTCACGGTGCATCTTGGGATATGCTTACTGCTACCGATGATGGAACTTTAAATATACAGTGCAAAATTTCAGCTTATTGGTAGATGTCAAATCTCAAAATCATTTGCCTCACCTAATAATCATATTGTATATAATTTAGGCTTTCATTAATAAAGTTTTATCGGTTTGCATAAATTTTTTGGGATCACTGCCTTCTTAATGATGCTGCAAAGGTACCCGTTCACAGCACTCTGGTGGCATCCCATGGGATACAGTACATTAAGCATCCTCAGCTACTGAGGGACCGACCGGCGTGTCTGACCTTGGCAGAGCTCGGTCCATCTTGGCCAGTGCGGGGGTCAGCCTGTCTTCCAGGATGTTGTTGATGACCAGCTCCGAGTTGTAGCCGTACTCCTGCAGGCAGGCCAGGAGGAAGCCCTCACCCAGCTCAGGCAGCAGGTCCCGGATGTGAGACAACAGGGACTCCAACTCTCCAGCACTCACTGTGCACGTCGCCCCCTGCTGGTGAGGCTGGGCATCATATAGAGCTCATTTTCTTCCCTACAGGCAGGTCACCCTATCGAAGTCTGCAAGGTGGATCTGAGCTAAACTGTGTGCCTGTGTGTGTGTGTGTGTGTGTGTGTGTGTGTGTGTGTTATGTATACATTACATTGTGGGGAAAAATGTCCCCA
>JAODKC010000044.1:21759576-21786385 GCA_026777985.1 Mormyrops attenuatus | reverse complement strand
CCCCCCCCCCCCCCCCCCCCCCCCCCCCCCCCCCCCCCCCCCCCCCCCCCCCACAAAAAAAAAAAAAAAAACAAAAAAAAAAAATCGCTCTGAACGTACATTTTCTCCTCGCTGTGGGGGCTCTGGGACCTCCATACTTCTCTGCAGCCCATCCACCAGGGCAGGCTCCTCCTCTGTCCAGGCCTCAGCCCTATTCCCTGCCCCCTTAGGGGGCTCTGGACACGGCCGCTTCCTGCCTGAGCTCTCCCAGGCAGACAGCACCCCCTGCAGGATGTAGGATGTCCTGGTCTCATCTCTGTGCAAACGCCCATTAAGGCCAACGCGTCAGACACAAACATGGGATGGGGGGGGGGGCGGTGGGAGAAACGGAGGATACAGGGATGGAAACGCTTGCTGTAAGAGGCTGATGTCATCTGACACCGGGAACTGCTCATCGTAATCAACCAGGAACCTGAGAGGAGAGAGGCCGCAGTCAGATGGCTGACAGCACGGGGACGCTCACAGCCCGAGCCGGGTAGTCCACGGGCCCTGACCTCTTCTCCGGGAGGAGAGCAGTGACCGTCTGCAGGAAATCTTCCACGAACATCTGGATGTTCTCCGAACTGAAACGGGAATGTTAGGGTCTGATTAACCAGCAAATCACATAACTACACTGGCCACTCTCCCTTATAGGCAAAGGGCAACCAAAAGTACAGAGAAATATGCTGTGTAACAGGCTAGCTGACAGAAAGCACTGACATAAAAATCAGTGCTGTACCAGACACATTGCCAGTGTGCACAGGCATAGAAATCAGTGCTGTACCAGACAAGCACATACCCTTCCAGAATGGGCTGAAGGCATGCGTGTTGAAGAAGCAGATGGACAATCTCTGCCATCTTCCTGCGGGAATGAGAGACCCTCCTCCACAGGTCGTCCTGAAGGCTGAGGGCAGAGTAATAAGTCCACTGGACTCCCCACCCCGTGCTGCACAGAACAGTCACCTGCACAGAGCAGCACTGACCCCTTATCCTCAAAGTTCCTCTTTCGGACAGCCTGCTCCATGTCAGGTACAACTGTCTCGTAAAATGAGGCCAGTCTGAAAATGAGAAGCCACAATTCTACTTAGTGCCGCTTATTCAGACCAGCAGCGAAATAAGCGCCCTACTTACACCCACCTGTGAACGAAGTCGTGAGACCTGAAGGTGGAGCAGGCGAGGGGGACGATGTCCAGGAAGGAGTGGATGGTGGTACAGGAGTCACACAGGTATAAGACCAGGTCCCCCAGATCCTGAACGCGATCAATCACAAGGCGTGAATTACTATCATCTCAACTGCTCAGCTTCCTCACAGGACACAACTGTTGCTTTTTTATTGACCTGATATATGAACTATGTTTATGTCACTTTCTATCTGCAATCTGATATCACCACCTGCATTACAGTGAGCATGACTGAAAACAGCAGTATGTGCATATGTGTGAGCAGTGCATCATGGGACAGTCACCTTCTCACTGATGCTCATGGGCGTCACCCTTGCTCTGGCCCCCAGTTTCAGAGGCTCATTGGCCGTGGCCCCCTCTCTCTGCAGGCCACACCTGTCCAGGATTGTGTCCAGCACCTGTGAAAGGAGGACACTGCCAGAATGAGCCCGACAACTGTGTGGGATGTGCCAGTGAGTGCGAGTGCCTGCCTCTGGTCCTCATACCTGTATGACAGTAGGCACAACCTCCTCCAGGTCATTATAGTAGCAAGGCTGCTGAGTGAATATATTCTCTGCAGGACAAACATACCATCATCAGATTCAGCAGGTGGAATTCCAACAAGACCGGATTTCTTTAGCTAAAGCTGTGGCTCAATTAAACCTGCTGGCACTGATTAAAGAACAAGGACTTATTTTTCTGGTTTTAAACAAATTGTGAACTAAAGGTGCTATCCTACCAATCATTTTGTGAAGCAACTGTGAGTTCCCTTTTCCAAACAGCACACAGAGATCTAAGATCTTAGGAATGTCAAACAGATAGTTGTTGTAGATGATTTCTCCAAACACGGCTGGAGTGATGAAGTTCTCCTGAGGACAGGCAGACAAAAAAAGCAACAACAAAAAATCATTCAGAAGCAGTGAGGCACAATTTCAATGACTGAAACAAGACTGAATGTAAGAATGAAACACAACGAAAACAGACATCATGTTTATATGGAAAAAGTGCCCCCCACCTTGGACTCCTTGTGTGTGGCCATCCTGAGGAATGTCATGAAGACTGATCTGTGGAGGCGTTTCTGCATTTCGGCCACAGCGGGTGAAGCGGGCAGCATAGCGGGGTCCAACCCCCTGGGGGCCAGGCGCAGGTACGAGTCAAGGCACTTCTGCAGTGACTCGTCAAACACCACCTGAGAAGCCAAGAGGAGCCCTGAAGCACAACCAAGCAGGGGAGAAGGCAAACAGCAGGCAGGGTAGGATGTCACACCCACCTGGCACCAGAACTTGTCATGTGGCAGAGCCAGGAGCCATTCCAGGTCATCGGCAATGAACTGAGCATGCTCTAAAAACTCCTCCACCAATGCTGGGGAGCACTCTATGGGTGGGGGTCTGTAGGCGATGAAGCATCGGTCCTCTTTGCGATCAGGGTGCTGCAGAACCAGAGCAGATAGCCCAGATAGAGAAAAGACCACGTAGCGGTAAGCAGTAAGACAGCCAGGCCAGCGGTCTATCACTCACCAGCGCCGGCAGGGAGCGTTCCCCGCCCTCGGTACCGCAAGGCTCCGTTACATGTTGCTCATCCAGTGGTACTTTCCCACTCGCCATCGCTCGTGTAAACACAGACGAAACACGGAATCCACACTAAAAAATCTAAAAAGCACAAGACAGCTGTCGATCGGGCTGTCATCGCATATCATCATCACCAAGTTAAAACATTAACATTAGTGTACCTAAGCAACATTAAGATACTGTTCAGATAATATTCAAATAACTTAGATATTACCACTCTCTTTGAGACAAAGATATATGGCGAAGTCTACTTCGCTGGACTGCACAGATGTTCATGACCCAAATGTGGAAAGTTACGTAGATTCACAGTCGAAACGGCTACGGCGAGCCGGACATACGGTATAACAATGCAGAACATAATATACATACGGAAGACAGAATAATACCTTACAGCCCCATGAATTAGTTACACCGCCTGTCAATGAACCTACTTTTATAGGAGAATCACTCCGTCAGCTCCCCAGATTGGCACACACAAACGTCCGCTTTCTACCGTCACTTCCGCCCTCATATTCGTCAGTTTGGTCGCCCGATGCAAAAGTCACTTGGCGCCCTCTGTCGTACAGGAAGAGGCAATGTGAAGCGAAAAATTCCTAAATTAAACTAAAATTCCAATAGTATGAAACCAGATATCCCACATCGCCATCCATCGATCAAGGGTGTGAAGCGAAATATCAAAAAGACCTAGTTCTGGAGGGAAAATTGACCAACTACATCTCCTATCAAAATATCTACCTTACAGCGTGAAACTAGACATCCCATAATCCTACACAAGTTTTTGCATAATGTTATCTCCCCCTAATGTTAACCAAAGACCCATACAGCATATCCATATTGCACAGTAGTTTCAGATAATCAGAGATTATGTCACACATCGTTCTGCAATGATATAATGTGCATTTATATTGGAAAACCATGCATTTGCAACATATCAAATGTTTATTTTATAGTTAAACTAGAAATACCACAATACTCTCCAATAAATGCTCAGCATCCCATCTAGGGTGTTCCCTGTTGTGAGTGAGGCTCCAGGTTCCCCTGCACTCCTGACCAAGACAAGCGCTTTGAAGATGGATGCAGGCAATGAAATCTAGCAAAGTCTTTCTGTCCACGAAAGGAACAGAACACATAAAAACTGGAAAATACAAACGTAATTGTATCTTTCCATAATCCAGTGTTTCTCAACCCGGTCCTCAGGGACCCCCAGACGGTCCATGTTTTTGCTCCCTCCCAGCTCCCGGTAATGTAGACTATCTGGCAGGGAACTGGGAGGGAGGCAGAAACGTGGAGCTTCTGGGTGGGTCCCTGAGGACTGCTTTAAGAAACACTGCTATAAACGTTGATTTTGTCCCTGCCTCCCTGCTTGACATGCCTGTTCAGCAGACAGTACGCATGGTGTAAAAGGTGTCCAAACACAAATAGCATGAAACCTGCTTACTGCAGAAAGATTTACATTGAACACGAACTAAAGGTGCGGATACATTTCCAGAAAATGGACGAAACACAGAGCTATAGAAAAACAGTTTGATTTATTAGCTTTGAAAATAGAGACAGTCGCTGCTGTCCTCTGAAACCATTATTCTTCACACAGCACACTACTACAGTGACAATCAACAAGGCAAGAACCAGCCAGCATGTTACAATATAAAACAGTAAAACAGATTTTTTTTTCTTTTTTGGGGGGAGGGGTGGTGGTGGTAGATATTTTCACCAATGGCCTTAATTTACGGAGCACTGTTTCAGATCCTACATACTCACATCACTAGCTTTCTCATTCTCACAGTAAAATTATAATAAATCTAATGAGGGGTGGTAACCGTGGCAACATATTAATCATGCTGGTTTCTGTCTAGTAGTTTAGCAATATGCGGAAATGAGGCTTTGTGAGGCTTCATTTCAGTTCTCTCACACATGGTCAAACACGGACACACACTCGCACACACATTTCATTTCCACCTACATCTGGGTTCCGGTTGCCATCTCATTGGGACTGTCCCGCTTGGGTCGGGTCAAAGTACGCATTGTGCAGGGATAGGACCAGTGTTATTATCAGTGGAAAAGGTGTGTAGAAAAGGGTGGGTCCGGAGACGGACGACCACGTCCCTGCTGTGACTGCATGGCCTCAGTAGCACCAGAGGTGAGGGTAGATTCCTGACGGGTGGATGGCAAGGCCTACTCACCGTGGCCACCCCCCAGCTCATGTCCCTATGGCTCAAAAACAGAGCAGAAGTTTAAAGACTTGGTTTGGGGGGGGGGGAGACTACAGTGCTTCCAAGAGGGCATGTTCACAAGGCCTCAAATGCAGCAGAGAAAACATCAACTGGCTGTGACCTTCCTCCCTGCGGGCACGGTGTCAGACTGTGGAGCCAGACCTGCGGGATCACAAGCGCTTCACACGTCAGCCGGCCTGCAAGCACCCAGACTGCGTGATTGGGGGAGGAGCCCCGCGCCACCCGAGGAACAGAGTAGTGTTTTGTCAGAGCTGCGGATAAAAATAAAAATGGATTCAGCTCCTGGGATAATATTTAAGAAGCGATGGTTCAGGGCCACGTGAAAACAGAACGCACGGAAACACAAGGGGCAATCAGCCGCAGGGATGCACTCAGCATAGCGAGGGGGGTCACAGATAGGCCGGTCAGAGGGTCACGCGGGGATGGAAAAAAATGCCAAAAGGCCTTAGGGACAGGCTTAGTGCCAAAGGAGAGAAGAGGAGAAGAGACAGGAAAGCCGCCTAGCTGACGGCATCACATGGACCCAGCGGTTCTTCGGCCTTTCACTGGAGGGCCAGCACTGTGCTGAGTGACTGCAGGGGGGCAACTGGAAAGCAGGAAGGGCGGCTCTGTGCATCACTTTGTCGAAGCGCTTTGTGCATGCATATAAAGGTACACAGTATCACCCACTAGGGCTGACACTGAGCAGCCTGTGGCACCATTTATGCTGCCCCCTACTGGTCAGGATGATCCCCTGCGCCGACCCCAAAGAGCTGGGAGCAGCAGCAGGCTAATCAAAAGGTACTGGGGCTGGTCACTGAGGATGCGCTGGCCTCTGTGTAGTGCGATCACACTCAGCACATCCCTGAGGTAGGCTGACGGGTGAGGAATGCGCGTAGTAAGCAAATGCTCTTCCAGAGATGCTGCTCATTTGCCAGGCTAATTACCAAGCTGCTGCTCTGGGCGACTTGCATCACCCCACTGCGGGTTACAATGTAGCCTCCGACTCGGGCCTGTATGACATTAAAAACATTCAAAATGAAGTACCGAAGGAATAAAACCATTCAGAAAAATCTTTGGCTGCAGGCTTACGCAACTAACCTGGTAAACAGAACGTTCTCCGAAACGTGCGTGATTCTGATATCGGCACAGTGTGGTTTTCACGTCGGCTTTGCATAAGCGCCCCCAGGGCCCGCCCCTCTCCTGAGACCAGCGTTTTCCAGTTAAAAATGGAGAAGTCTGGTAAAAAAGGACTGTTTTACCTTTTTCCACCCATATGGCGTAAACAGCAAAACTGAAAATTATACATCCTAACATTTTCAAAGTAAAAAGTCTTACAAACTAAGGTATATAAAACCCATCTGAGGGGGGCTCTTTTTCCCCAAAACAGGAAGATGGCTGAGCATCCTGGGAGAGTTGAAGCAGAGCGCCTCACCCCAGGTGGGAGCACGAAGTGGAACAGCCACAGGCTGTCAAGTTTGAATGGGTACTCTCCCGTAGCAGCCGATGCACCTGGATGAGCACTGGGTGGCGCCGCTGAGCATATGCTGAGCTGTCACCATGAGATGGGCCTCTCATTGGAGGATGAACCCGGGCTGTGGGGTAAAGGGAGGGCCAGACCTCGGGGGCAGTGCTGGCGGGCACTGGGGCATGAAGGGCATCGAGGGAGGGCAGGTGATTGGTGGGGCCGCGGGCAGTGGCAAACCCACCCTCGGAGGGATTGGGGGGTAGGGGGTGGCCAGGTATGGCAGAGCCACAGGATCGGGGGGCACCGTCACCGGGGATGGGGCAGGGGGAGGCAGCCTCCTGGACTGCAATGCGGGGGAGCCGCCCATGGGCTGGGCTTCCGGCAGGGGCCCCTGTGGCAGGCCCCGGGGCAGCCGGGGGCCCTTCAGCACCATCTCCTGCAGCTTGTCAATCTTGACACGTCGCAAGTGAGCCAGTTTCCTCTGCTTCTGATACTCATCCACAAAGGTGTCCAGGGAGACCTCGCCCCCCAGGAAGGAGTCGGCCATGTTCTGCCCAAAACACAGGAGTGAGACGAGAGGTAAGCAACATCAGTGGCCGGGGAGGCTCCGTTTTCATGGAGAACAACTGCCCCCAGTTCCCCCAGTGTGGCATGGTATGACCCCCCTGCCCCCATGCTGAATGTATGGCCCCCTGGCTCTGACGGACAGTGAGTCACAAAGCCCACATGACGCACTGACATCAAGCAGCTCTGTGGGACAAAGTGAGGGAGGCGGCTGCCCACCCCGGCTCATGGGAGTCAAAAATATTCTGAGGGCAGAAAGAAAAATGACTGGTTACCTCTCTGATTGTAGAGGAGGTGGGAGCAACCAATCAGATGTCTTGATCCCACCTACTCTAGTTGCTTAGACCCACCTCCTCTATAAACTGATTGGTTATCTCTCTGAACCAATTATTTTTCCTTCTGCCCTCAGAACATTTCTGTGCAAGGACAACTCCCACAAGCCCCACCCCAGGCCCATAATCTGGCATCCTCACCTCCGTCTCCTCCTCAACCTTGGCTCCTTCGGTCTGCAACAGGGCAAGGAGGGTGTCCAGGGAGCTGATCCCAGACTTTTGGTCTGCAGAGAGAGAGAGAGAGAGAGAGAGAGAGAGAGAGAGAGAGAGAGAGAGAGAGAGAGAGGGGTTATTCCGGGAGCTGATTCCAGCCCTGTGGTCTGTGGAGAGACAGTGAGGTGTTAATACCAGCAGCCGATCCCAAACCTGTGGTCTGCGGAGAAACAGTGAGGCATTACACCAGAAACTGATTCCAGACCTGTGGCCTGTGGAGAGACAGTGAGGCATTATACCAGCAGCTAATCCCAGACCTGTGGTCTGTGTAGAAACAGTGACGCGTTACACCAGGAGCTGATCCAAAGCTGAAGGGGTTGAAGAACACTATATGCCACCGCAGGAACCTGGCCAGACTGGACCAAACCCAGCACCAAACTGACAGATCCTCCTGCTCCTTTGACTTGGCTGTCACCCCCCAACCCCCATATCGCCCCCCCCCCCGCACCCCTCACTGGGAGAGACTCTGTTCAGCTTGGCACAGAGGCCAGTTCTCAAGTGTGGCAGAGAGCAGAGGGTGAGTGAAAGACCCCTACCTCGACCAGATAAAGGGCTTATTTTAACATGCTTCCCTCGGCAGGACGGAAGGCGGCCCATGGCTGGCCGGGGTCCAAGCAACCGGGCCCAGACACAAAGCCATACCGGCCGGCGAATCGGAGGAGGAGCATGACGCAGCAAGGGTGCACCGGCAGAGCTGCCATGACAACAGGCCGGCTGGCAGCAGAGCGGCAGGGAGGCTGTAGCGTGACGGAGACTCTCTGGTGCTGGGGCACCATCTGCCGCCCAAGCAGCGACTGACCGCTCCTCTCCGGGAGCTCGTTAGTGAGTCAGGAGGCAGCGACTCCGTATCCGGCTGTGATCATGTGACAGAAGCCAGCCACCAAACGGCTCCATCTGACAGGCACAGCCCCCACACTACCCCCCACCCTCCTTTACCTCACACTCCCTTAGGGAGCAAAGGAACACTGCTGGGGGGTGGGGGGCAATTGCAGCTGCCCCGCTCCTGGCTCACTCGCACAAAGCAGACAGAGGCGGCAGTTGCCATGGTGGGAGATTTACTCTGTTGGTGGGCCTAAGGCGGGAGGTAAACCCAGGCCAACAGTACTGGGTGGGGGCTTGGCTGAGCTGCTGTCAAGCTGGGCACACAGCCCCCCCACCCCGGTAACACCCCACCCACCTGCTTAGGCTAAGGCCCTGGCCAGCATCCCCACAAAGCAGATACAAGGAATTGCACAAACGAGCAGGAGCCCAACTGAGCACATCGTCAGGATCGCCCCAACGGTGGGGCTGTTTTACGGTTGCTATGGAAACCTTAAGGTGGTTTTTAATTTAATTAGAGCAAACCACCTTAAACAGCAACCTGAGAAAAGTGAACTGAAACTACCCACTGCTGCAGAAAGGCCAAGTAAACGTTCAGCGTTTAACAGGCTCTGACTGGGAAGGACTGATCTCTGCATCTCCACAGTCGTGGTTATTGCCGAGACTCTGCAGAGGAAGCTGCCGTGCCGTTTGGAGCCACACCCACTAGCCCCACACCGGTTTACTCTCAGCTCAGTCAGATACTGGCCCGCTGTGGTGTGGCAGTGATACGCAGGTGATGGGGACAGGGTGACCCTGGACACGGCCTCGTCATGGTGCGACCCTCTGCCATGTGGCCACCGGCCATTTGCCACCCGAAGCCTCAGGGATCCAGAGCCTGAGCCGGCGGAAGGCACAGGAAGTTCCCTAGAAACCTTCTGGGTAGCAGCGAAAACAGAACTGGCCAAACTGGTCAGGCTGGTGAAGATCAACTTCGCCACCCTAACGTAAACAAAGGCATCAGGAAGATAGACAATAACGATATTTTAATGCGACACCTTCGTGAGCAGACGCCTGCTGCTGGAGGACAGGGAGTGCAGACAGCCAGGAAGCAGGAACTACATACCTAAGGTGGATCTGCGCAGCTGATAGGCCTCAAAAAGCTCCTGAAGGGAGCGGTAACGCTGGATGAGCTCATTCTTCTGGCAGTCCAGCCTGGGCTGAAGCAACAGGTTCTGCTCCGCCAGGCTGCGGTTACTGGCCAGGGTCATCTGCTTGCTCTGCTGCACCTCCCTCACCTGAAAGAAGCATGGAGCTGTGATTCAGCAGGGGACACGTCAGGAGGCATTCAAGGAGACGGGTGCTGGACGTCTGTGTGAGGGTTTGAGAACTGTACTCTCATTCAGGACGCAGACCTCTTGGTGTTCAGAGGTACAGGGTCTCTCGTGTAAAGTCCTCCATAAATCAAGATCAGACTACCACCCTTTTTGCTCTGGTGCTAATCCCGAGTCGCTCACCTCGAGGTTTCAGGTCTCAGGAGGGTCACATTCAACACGCACTTTGAGTAACGTGTGTAACCTGAACTTCTGAGTGAAAGGCACCTTTGGGTTTGAAATTAGATTTGATGTGCAGGTTAATGATTAATAAGAGTTCACTGGGAGTGGGGGAAGACGAGCTGCTTCCAGAGCAGATGCACGCAGCGGTTTGAGCCTGATAAAGTATCCGAGACCTGAGGCTGGGTCACGCACATTCAGGACACAGCCCTGCGTTACCAGCCCCACCATAAACACCTTAGCAGGGAGAACCTGAGACAAAACAGGAGAAATACCAGCGAGTTCTACACAGCCTGCCTATCAGCAGAAGTGGAAATTTAGGCCACACAATCCAGAATGTTCCTGTAAGTCTTTCCTTCATGGTACTGCTACTCTATTCTTAGGTTTGTACGGCGTGGGCAGACCCAGGACAAGAGAGAAGTGGAAGGTTCCCCAGGATGTGCCGGAAACAGGAGCTGAAATGCCCCTGCCCGTCCGTAGGACTACGGCCCACTTGTATGCAACAAAACTTCCGTTTATGGAGCGTACTGTGACACACAGACGCAGTTATTATTATTATTACTCTGGAGATAATAGCGTGACATGGAGATGTGCCATGGCTCACTTCATTTAAATAAACATTACAGTACAAAGTCAATTTCTCATTTTATCCACCTTGTCTGCTCTGCTGCTACCGTCTGCCACAAGCTAGAATTAGAAACTGTTGCTGTGGGAACATAAACAAGCTAACTGATTGGTCATCACCGGTACCATCCATGCGTTATTTGTAGAAGGACTCCTATTGGCTGCCATCCACAAGGTGGCAGAGCCACAGATATATGCATGAATTTCTCTACCAAAGAATAGAGAGGGATGTGTAATATTCAGTGCTGATGTCATGCTGATTCTGGAGACGTTGGGATACTGGAAACTCAACTGGAAGCCCAGGGTGACTGACATGTACATGAGCTGGTTACTGTAAGATGAGCTGGGTGTGAACCATGGGAAAATCACCCTGACGCTCCTGAGAGAGATGGAGTGCATTCCTGCCTCCAGACAGGAAAAATGGCCGTCATACCCAGGTGTGCATTTCACATGAGAGACATTTCCATACCGCTTCTGCTTTCACATCTGATAAGTGCTCACTGCAGGCTTCATCCTAAGCAGGAGGTGTCAGAGGTGGCGGAATCACGGAGGCCGCGGCTGGACCGAATCATCAGCCGTGCTCACAAACACATGACAAGCTAGTGATCTACGCCTTACCCTAAGAAGAAGGTGTGGGTCTTTTGGGGGGGAACACACATTACACTAATCGAGGATTGTGTCACTTTGTCAGCCCAGACACAGGTGGGGAAAAAAACGAGTCAGATTCCTATAAAACCACAAAAACCACAATGGGATGAGCTGGGTGACAAAGACAAGCAGCGACAAGCCTCTACTTTGGCCAAACAAGAGACTGGCCCAACGCCCCACTAACCGCGGCATACAGGAAGGAGGCAGGGTGCTCGAAGCACAGGCAGCCCTCAGAGCCCTGCTACTTTCCCACAAAGCTCCATCCTAGAACGGGCTTTGGGATTTCTCCTGAGAAAACAGCCGATTGCCCGTGTGATCAGAAATCATACGACTGGCGCTCCAAAGGTGCCTGCGGCTTTAAGGGAAAAACGCCCCGGTGTGCACTTTAACAGTTTATGTAACACAAGGACTCGAAATGTCGTATTCCCTCATTCATCAGAGAGAGGAATTCTGGCTGCGAGCTCCGGACCAGGCATACCACTGCGGTCCGATGGGACGCCGGCGTTATGTTAAGGCGCAGCGCGTACGAAACACTCACACGGCCGGGCAGAGCTGTCCCGGACAGATAAGATAACGATCACCCTGTTGTGCCAACAAACTGACCCGCACAAACTGAAGCACGGTGACGGGGGCTGTTTTTCCGCCTGTAGAGGCTCGGGATGCCTCGGTATCACAAAGCGTTACTCACGACATCCCACTGCACACGTGTGACGAGCCCACGCAGCTATTCATGCCCAGTGTGTGACAGAAAGTCGTCAAACGTGTTCCGCATGCCTCCTCCTCGCAGAGAAACATTTCCCCCCCCATTTAGCCCATTGATGCATGACATATTCACGGCGCAGATAGCGTCATGATTACTAAATCTCCAGACCGGCTCCATACCTGGATGGAGGATCTGTCTGGCACAATGAGCCTGACACTGTGTACCCATTCTGAAGGAGTACAGATTGGTACCAGCAACCTCCTCTACCCTCACCCATCTACAGTAATGCGTAACACCACCCAGTAACCAATCTATGGTAACAAACACCACTGTTGATGCGTTGTCTACGTCCCCACAGGTAAGCGAATATTTTTATTTTGTCAAACCAAGCCGAGTGTTCAGTTAACCGGAGACAGACAGCCTCACACGCTGGTGTGTGTGTCCCGAGGAGATCCATCCTGGTCCGGGTGCCGCGGGGTATTTTCGGCCGTGCTGCGGTTCCCATGGTATGGGGAAGGTGGGTATCCTCGGTGTTTTATTTGTACGTGTTGAAATAAAACCCCGAACACAGATAGATGCGCGATCTGAGCAGTGAACTTCACCCATCGGGCTCGGTGCTTTTACTCCACAGGCGGGGTTAACGACATCCGATACGTATCTTTGTTGACGTCCACTGAAAACATTAGATCACTTATCGGGAAAATAATGAGCCCAGCTCAGAGCCGAGACTCCGCACCTGGATCTACCCAACATAATTCCTACCTCCTGCATTTCCTCCACGATCTTATTGAGCTTGTCCTCATCTTCCAGCAGATCGTTGAGCTGCATTAAGGTGTACGTGCTGAAATCGCCCCCGAAACTGGACATATCTGCTGCGTCCCGCCGGAGATCCGTCTCTTGACCGTGCTCAGGGAGAAGGAGCCGGAGTCGGAGCAGGAGCAGATCCCGATCCCGGAGCGGAAGTGCGGAGCAGCTCACCTCAGGGAGAGAATCAGCGCCCTGCCCCGAACCACGTGTACGCCCCCCCTCCCCACGCTTCACATGACGTCTCTCTCATTTTCTCTCTCTCTCTGGTCTGAGACACACACAGACACAGAGAGAGAGAGAGACACACACACACACACACACACACACACACACACACACACACACACACACACACACACACACACACACTCTCCCCATATATTCCTACCATTGTGGGAATTCTCCGTTTATTTCTTTGAATATAACCCCAAGCCTAACTATGATAACCGTAACCCTTATCCAGTCCTAACCTTTTTAGTTTTTTGATTGCAGTCACATATTTTTACAAAATAGAGGTTTGTATTGTGAAGACCTGAAAAATGTCCCTTTAAGCTAAAAAAATTGTGGTTTTACCACATTACAGGGACAAAATACTATTAACAACAATAATAATTATTTTTTGCTTGTTCAACGGGCCAATTCTCGCCTGGCACAAGGGAGGCTGGGTTTCCGTTACCTTGTTGTAAATCGATTTGGATAAAAGCATCTGCCAAATGAACTAATGTGAATTATTATATTCATGTTTTTTATTATTATTGTACTGGCCAGTTTTTCACTGCTCGAAACATCTGTCATACGACTATAACACATCCATCCATCTATCTCCTGTATGCACTTGTCTTATTCAGGGCGGCAGGGGGGTCCGGACCCTATTCCAGAAGCTGCGGGCGCAAGACGGAATTTTATTGAAAATCAGAGGAGCGGCTAGACAGTGTGACCTCCCTGACACAATGTCACCTTGAGGCCCCCTGCTCCACTTACACTATATAATTTTTTATCATTTCACGTATTCACACACGGTACACGAACAGCTGCACGGGCTCGTCCTGTAAAATGCTGGGCGCCCTGAATCTGACAGGGTTTCCATGCTCCTTCAACACCCCTGTTGAAAATAATCACTCAAAATACAAATAAGAAAACTGGAAGAAATGTATAGTATTTTTAAAGATTTCATATAGCCTAACACAGTCAGACCCTGTCACGCCAGCAGCATGGTTCATTCAATGCAAACACAGAGATTCATTCGCAGATTATTTAATGGGCTGCCAAAACCCACTGGGTGTCTCCCTATGTTTGAAAAACCGGTTTGAACACATTCTGGCACAATACAAAGCTTCACGAAGCTTCATTGGCCAATCACTTAGTTTTACCACATTCTGAGGGACATTTGGTCGGGTGACCAGGTAATCCATGTTACAAACTACTTTAAAACCAAAAAGCTCCTGTGCTTGGATAGATTGTTTGATTCATCTTGTACTTTTACTGGTTTATTTCCTTGATTGAAAGTTTCCCATTAACATCAGTGACATAGGCATGATTATAGGAGACTGACCAATCAGCACACAGCAAGAACTCAGTGCTAAAATGAAATCCAGGTCCTTTTGATTGAAATGGTAGTTTACAAATACATACATACACGCTGCGATGCATACATACACACACACACACGTGCGCACATAAAAATATACACATAAAAATGAATTTAAAACCAGCCAACATGATTTAAAATTATATGTCGTATATTTCATTGTTCATTTTTGTAATTTCAATATGCATCAAAAATAAAGTCAGATCCATTGCGCAATATTGAAATATTAATCTATGCTAAATAAAAAAAATCCCTATAATGCTGCCTAGGGATGCAAATGTGTGATGTAAAAAAATAAAACCATATGCATATGTAGCTATGTATAAATATATACAATAATATAATAGTAATAGGTACAGAAAAATCCTTGCATATTTCAGCTAACACAGCAATCATAACAATGGTTTCTTTATATTCTTAGAGACATAACAACTGGAATCACTGTTTATACAGTGAAATTACATCATTCCAGTCTTTTAAATTATATTATTTTTAACTTGTTATGGGTAATATATTACTTTTATTAATATATTACTTTTTCTGTTACAGTAAAATATTCTGATAAAAATTCTACTGTATAATACAGTGCATGAAAATGAGAACCCTAAGCGGTTCAGCCCGTGGTCTCAGTACCGGGGCAGGTCCTCTGAGCCGCTGCTGTCCCGTCGGGCTACCCCCCTGCCACCCCCTTCTATACACGGGGGTGTATCCTGGACACAGACCTGCTCATCTCCCGTCTCAATGCCCAGGACCTGTCTCTGCACCAGCTTACAGTACAGCCCCCCCCGGGCCATGAGTTCCCTGTGGCTGCCCTGCTCGGCCACGTGGCCTCGGTCCACCACGATGATGCTGTCCGCCTTCTCCACCGTGCTCAGGCGGTGTGCGATCACCAGAACTGTCCGCTTCTGCATGGAGTTGCTCAGGGCTTGCTGGACCTTGAACACGGGGAGCAGAGGAGAAAGCTCAGCCAACATGACTCCAGACTCCACAGCTCCAGAGTTACAGGGCACTGAGCCGTTAGAGACAAGCTCAACCATCAATAACAATGCTTGTAAAAATAGCTTAATGGAGTCCATTAATGTGATTAACATCAATGGCTTGAGGGTCACTGAAGTCTGTTTTTAAAAATGCAATCCACTCTCCCTGACCCCTGCGTGCCTTTCATCTGCTGACCTCTGCATCCCCCCCCCACCCCGGAGTTTGCCCTATAATATTCTGCATGGACCAGAGCGCCTCCGATTGCAGAATACCTGGCTGGGCACCGCTTCCGCACGCAAAGGCGACATTTCCAGCCACTCACGTCTCCACGGGAGGGGTTACCTCAGTGCTCCAGGACAAAGATATTCACACTTACTATACCTGCTTAAACCACATCACCTCAAACAATTAAAAAGTAGAAAAAAGGAATTGAATGACATCCTCAGATTCATGGGTTAACCCCCCCGCCCCCCCCAACCCACTCCCCACTCACAATGTGCTCGCTGTCAGCATCCAGGGCACTGGTGGCCTCGTCCAGAATGAGAACGTGGGGCTGCCGTATGAGGGCGCGGGCGATGGCCACTCTCTGCTTCTGCCCCCCCGAAAGCTGGGTGCCTTTTTCACCCACACCTGTCCCAGGGGAGAACACCGGCCGTCAGTGCAAGATAGTGAACGAGGCCTGAGCACACCGGCTGTAAGGACATGACGGTGAACGAGGCCTTAGCACACTGGCTGGCCAGACATTTACATTTAGCAGACGCTCTTTTGCAGATTGACTTACAAGTGCTTAGTAGTCTATGACTGTTCTTCAATTTATAAGCTAGATGTAAAATCAACAGCTGTCAAGATCAAATTACTGCTAAGAACGTTGTATAAAACTTGTTAGGAAAGAGTGCACAGGAAAAGACTGTTAGTGGATTTTTTTTTTTTAAATGGAGAGAGTGGACAGTAAGGGTGGTTTTGATCTCCAAGGTACTCCTTGAAGGGGTGTGTCTTCAGACGATGCTTTAAGACAGGGAGGGACTCGGCCGTTCTTACAGCAAGAGGAAGTTCGTTCCACCACTGAGGCGCCAACATTGCAAAAAGTCTTGATGCATGTCGACCTCTTTTAAGTGTTGGCGGTTCGAGACGAGCAGTACTTGATGCTCTGAGAGGACGAGAAGTGACACGATTCTTGATCAATGCTGCCAAGTAAGGAGGAGCCGTTCCATTCTTGGCTTTACAGGCAAGTGTTAGGGATTTGAACCTGATGCAGGCAGCCACATGGAGTCAGTGCAGGTTCCGTAGAAGAGGTGTGGTGTGCAAGAATCTAGGGACATTAAAGATGAGTCTTGCAGCTGCATTCTGGATCAGCTGAAGTGACCTTGTTGCCTTCAATGAAAAACCGGCCATAAGGGAGTTGCAGTAGTCCAACTTGGAGATGACCAAGGATTGGACGAGTAGCTGAGTAGCGTCTGTCGTAAGAATGAGACGAATCCTTCTGATATTGTAGAGCAGGTACCTGCAGGACCTGGACAGGTTGCTAATGTGTGACGAGATTGATAATTCGTCATCCAGAATGACACCGAGACTTTTTACTGTTTTTGAGGGGACAATAAGAGAGTTTTCGAAGGAAATGGTATGGTCAAGAGCCGGTGATTAATTGCCTTTAATGTACAGCAGTTCAGACTTACTGGGGTTTAGCTTGAGGTGGTGGGATGTCATTCAAAAGGAGATATCAGTCAGGCAGTCTGAGAGTCCAGTTGAGACCTGATGGTCATCCGGTGGAAAGGAAAGAAAGAGTTGAGTGTCGTCTGTGTAACAGTGGTAGGAGAGCCCATGTGCAGATATGACCTTCCCAAGAGAACCCGTGTATAAGGAGAAGAGAAGGGGCCCTAGGACTGAGCCCTGAGGAACACCAGTGGCCAGCCTTCTTGGGGCTGATTGGGAGCCTTGCCATGCCACCTGGAATGACCGGTTATCGAGGTAAGATGCAAACCATTGCCAGACTGTACCTGAGATCCCAGGGCTGGAGAGAGTATCCAAGAGGATCTGATGGTTGGCCGTGTCAAAGGCTGCAGACAGGTCCAAGAGAATCAGAACCGAGGACAGGTTGGAGGATTTGGCTGCATGAAGTTTTTCACAGATGACGAGAAGTGGAGTCTCAATGGAATGTGCCGCTTTGAATCCAGACTGGTGAGGGTCATGAAGTGCATTTTTAGAGAGAAAGGCATTAAGCTGGTTGTAAACTGCTCATTCAAATTCTTTAGAAAGAAAGGAGAGCAGGGACACTGGTCTGTAGTGGTTAACGTCTGAGCAGTCCAAAGAAGGTTTCTTTAGAATGGGGGTGACAACTGCTGACTTGAAGGCAGTCGGAACATGGCCAGTCATTAAGGAGCCATTGACTATGTGTGTGATGTGTGGGAGAAGATCCTGAGAAATAAGCTGCAACGTGCCAGAAGGGATCGGGTCGAGTGAAGAAGTGTTGGGGTTGCTGGTTGTCAGGGTCTGAGACACATCCTCATGGGAAAGTGGAGTGGAGTCAAGAAGCTGGGTAGCGCAGGCAGGTTGTGAGCAGGTGGGCAGCTTGTCAGTCGGAGGGAATGAGCTTCTGATCGTAGCGATCTTCTCCTCAAAGAACGCAGCAAAGACTTCGGGTGTGAGACTTGAGGAAGCAGAAGGGGATAGGGATTTGAGTAGTGAAGAAAATGTGGCAAAAACTTTGTGAGGATTAGAAGCTGATTCTTTGAACTTGCTTCTGTAGAAGGAAGATTTGGCAGAAGATAAATCAGTGGCAAACTTAGATAGAAGAGAACGATAAGAATGGAGATCAGTGTTGAGATGCGTTTTCCTCCATCTTCTTTTCACTGTTCTTAGTTCTCTCCGATTGCTTCGTAGGGCTTCAGATACAGTAGCCGTGGGGTCAAGGGGGAAGCACGTTTAGGCTTGGAAGACAGAGGACAGAGTAGATTAACAGAGTTGTGGAGAGAGGAGAGAAAGTCATTGGTAGCGGATTCAACAGTCAGTGGACATGAGATAAGGAGGACAGGATAGCAGAGGAAAGGGAAGAGGGTGAACGAGAGCACACCGGCCATCAGTGCAAGACAGTGAACGAGGCCTGAGCACACCGGCCGTCGGGGCATGACGGTGAATGAGGCCTGAGCACACCGGCCGTCGGGGCATGACGGTGAACGAGGCCTGAGCACACCGGCCGTCGGGGCATGACGGTGAATGAGGCCTGAGCACACCGGCCATCGGGGCATGACGGTGAACGAGGCCTGACCTCAGTATTATAAGCATGTCATTTACCCCGTAATGTGAAATTAAGTTGTGCATATTTCCCTTGTGTTTCCTGGCTCCAGCCCCCCACAGTATCCCTGTAATGGATTAACACGTGAAAGTTGGATGGATGGATGGATATTGGCAGACACTGCTATGAAAGTGTCAGTTCATAGGGTACTGTAAATACAGTAAACAGTTATGATACCAATGAAGGTGAAAGTACTGATGTGTGAGAGTCTGCGTATATGTCACGGAGACCTTTACCCCTAACCCCCTTCACCCACGGTCAGGTCACCTGTCTCGTAGCCCCTGGAGAGCCCACAGATGAAATCATGTGCGTTGGCTTTGGAGGCAGCCTGTACTACACTTTCCATTGGACAGTCCCCCAGACCATAGGATATGTTCTTCTGGACAGAACGGGCAAACAGGACAGGCTCCTGACCCACCAATGCTACCTGAAAAATAACGACACATGAGGCTTTTCACAGGATGCCCACAGGCTGGACGGGTCTGCTGCGGGGGGGTCACGATGCCCTCACCTTGGAGTGTAGGTAGGTGTGCTGGTAGGAGCTCACGGGCCGTCCGTCCAGCAGCACTTGGCCCTGCTGGGGGCTGTAGAAATTCTCCAGAAGACAGACACAGGAGCTCTTGCCGCTACCTGATGGTCCCACCAGGGCTGTCACCTGGCCCGGTCGCACCATGAAGGACACATCCTGCAGGGAGCAGAGGCGGTCAATACCCCAGCTAACCATCTGCAGGCCTGTCATGTCGTCCACTTAATACTGAAGCTGAAGCCTGTTTGCTTAGAAGCTACATGATCCTTACTGGCCTGACTGACCAATCCTAATCTGACAAGATGCACCTTTAATATGGGAGTTTCCGGGCGTGTCGGGTAGGCAAATGTGACATTCTTGAACTCGACCAGTCCTTTGCAGGTGTCTGGGGCCTCCTGTCCATCCTGTGGCAGTTCGGGGACCTGGTTGATGTACTCAAAGACCTTTTCAGCCGCCCCGACCCCCTGCATCAGCCCCGTGTAGACCGAGGCAATGCTCTGTTGTACAGACACAGTGGGCGACAATGGCAAATGCTTTAATGCTCTCCGTTATTTTAAACATCAGGAAGGAAGCATGTACCCAACGGCCACACTTCAGACAGATGGGAGCGTCCCGCACCGCTATGTCCCGGTGTGGGAAATGAGCGCCCAGGTGGGCAGGACTTGCCTCCAAACACTCTCCCAGCTCCAGCTCATAGATGACAAAGGAAATGAGGGTACCCCCGCTCATCTGACCCGACACTACCAGATGGCCCCCATAGAACAGGATCCCCACCTGCAGAGCTAGCTCCGAGATCTGGGGACGAGAACGGGAAGACGGCTATCACCATTTCCATTCACCATGGACGGAGCTTTCTTTGATGGATCACATGCATTATTAATGTAAATAAATGCAGGCGCTGGAAGAGATTAAGGCCTGGAAGCCATAACCATCACTGAGAAGCCAAAAAGCTTGGGAGATGTTAGCTTGCAATCTACCCACCCCCCTGCCCAGGTTTCCTGAATAATGAGGGTAGTTCGTACACAACTGGACCACATGAAGCAGGCATAGGCGAAGGCCTGTTTCTTGTTCAGCTCAAACATCTCCTGTAGCTTCTGGAAGTAAGTGTCGGCCTCTAGCTCCTCGGTGGCGAAGCTGCGAACCGTCTTCATGGCCGATATGGTCTCCTCGGCCACCTTGTTGGCCTGAGCCAATGCACTCTGCACCTCTTTTGTTAGCCTCTGTGGGGGGCAGTAATATGTGGTGGCAAACGTGAGCAAAAGGCCAACCATGTATTTAGTCTGGGTTTACTTTTCAAGTCACTCTTGAAAGACCATACTGAACATACCATACATTTCATGAGTAAATGCTAAAATAATTAATAACCAATCTAGCAGATGTGCGCTAAACAACAGAGGCTGAAACCCGAGCAACAGTTAGTTCCCTGTCAGTAGAAGAATCATGTCAGAGAAGATGAATCCTGCCTTGTAATAGTCCCCGTAGAGGTGGGAGATGACAGCGATGAAGGGGAAGCCCATGATGGTAACCAGAGTCAGCTTCCAGGACATGCCAAACATGAAGACGCAGTAGCCCAGCGCCTTGACCAGACTGCGCAGGAGCAGGTTGACGTTCTCTGAGATCAGGTCGCTCACTTGTGTGGTGTCCGACGTCAACCGGGAGATGATGTCACCTAGATACAGCAAAATGCTCTTCAGCTAACTTTATGTGGCAGCAACCAACCTTAGTGGGCAGCTGGACCCTGAACAATGGGAATGCTGCAAGGTAAACATTGATAATGCTGCACAAAACTATTAAGTGTTAAGGCTGAATGAAAGAATCCATCAATTTTAACCTCATTGTTAAAAGCAAGAATGTAACTTTGCATTGTGACAACATGATTATTTGGCGGGGGGCGGGGTGTTGTATTGACCAGTTCTGATTATTGGGGAGGGGAGTTAGCCCCCCATAATTTACTCCCATGGTTAAATGGCTTACAAAAACAGCCTGAAGGCGACTGAAATCACCTGTGTGGTTAGCATCGAAAAAACCGATGTCCTGACGCATTAGTGACCTGAAGAGAAGATTACGCAGACGGATGTTTAGCCTGGCAAAGATGAGTGAGAAGACACCCCCTCGAATCCCTATAGCCAACGAGCTATGGGGAAGAGAAGAGCGAGAGGGAGAAGGGTGAAGGGTGGGGGACGGAGGGAGGGAGAGAGAGAGAGAGAGAGAGAGTTACATGCCAGAGGTACTAACATCCACAGTTGTTCTCTGTTGAAGTTTTGCACTTTTAAATGTAGAAAAGAAAACTTAACACAGGGGCCCATTTAAGTGGATAAATAAAATAATTCAGGTCAATTTCTTCTTATTGCTCTACTGGACAGGTATCCCATGGAGGGTCTACCCCAGCCTTGTGCTAGAAGCTTGGAAGATAAGCAGGTAGATGAATGGGCTTCTTCTTCAAGGTGTGGAGATAATGAAGATATGATGGATGGAATCACAAAGGAAGCTCCCGGTTAATTACCTGACAAGTGCCAGCAGGGTGAGAGCAACCATGGGCTGAACGAAGTACTGCAGGCTCTTGTGGATGACAATGCCGTCGATGGCCTGGCCAGTGTAGTAGGGGATGAAGGCCTCGCCTGCGAAGGCAGGGAGCACGAGAGTCATACAGCTGCTTTGTGTCTCTATGCAGCTGGGCTCGACCAAGCTGTCAGAAAGTCAACATGCTGTGGGTTTGGGGTCTGAATTAGCCAGCTGAGGTCTCTCTCTCTCTCTCTCTCACACACACACACACACACACACACACACACACACACACAGTATTACAGCAGCGCTAACGAAGTGGTGTAATTAACTGCACACAGCAGGCACGTAAGCGGCCTACTAAAGGGCTCATGTTCTATTTATGCAGGAAAAACTGGATTTATTAATAAAGGACACGAGCTTTGGGGGCTCATGGGAGTTTTACTTACACAAAAATGTTCTGAGGGCAGAACAAAAAATGATTGGTTCAGAGAGATAACCAGAGATAATCAGATTGTAGCGGAGGAGGGACCAAGACATCTGATCGGTGGGACCCACATCTCTCTGAGATGTTCTGCCCTCAGAACATTTTTGTATAAATAAAACTCCCATGAATGCACTGGTGGCACACTGGAGGAATGGTGTGCAATCTCGGGTCCTGAAACCAGCAGTACCAGAACCCCCCCTAGTGGGTCACCTTTTGGGGCACAAGCAGGGCAGCTGGGGTGGGCAGGCCAGACTCACACACAGCAGAGACGAGCAGGAAAAAGAAGGCGACTCCCAGAAGACCAGCATCCTTCCGGCAGTAGGACAGGAGGCGGCCCACCGTGGCCCCGGCAGTGGCCTGCCCCTTCTTTAAAGCTTTCACTCCCCTACATTCCTCCTCTTCCTCCTCCTCTGAGCTGTTCCCAGCTGCCTGATCCAGCAGCCTTTCAATCTCTTCACTGGTCCCCCCGCCCGTCTCGGCCAGTGTGGTCTTGGAGAGAATGCGCCACATGAACACAGTCCCCATGGCCGCCACACAGGTCCAGGTGAACAGGCTGAGGAACCAGGGCTCGTACATCATGGTGTCCTGCTCTGAGAACATCAGCAGCTTGGCCAGGGCGTAAGCTATGACTACGAGGCACAGCAGTGAGTTCAACGTCCCCAGGTCCCGCGTCCTCTGGGGCCCATCCTCCCGGTTCTTATACACCCCAATCGAGGCCCCCAGGAGAAGCGAGACCCTGACCAGCAGCATGCCCCACAGGTCTAACGTAGAGCGCAAAATGTCAAAGTCCCAGATGTCCTCTGCAAACGTGATCAGATGGTCCCCGTGGATGTAGAGGACAGTGGAAACCACTATGTCCACCAGGATGAAAAGGAGGTTACAGCTCAAAGTGGACACCAACTTCATCTTCCTCAAACTGGGTCAGGAAGCCGGGGCCGAGGTTGGATCTCTCTGTATCAGCCTGTGTCAGAACTTTACAATGACAGGAACAAAATGCTGAAAGTATCACCAAGTACAGCAAGATAAATATTCAAAGAAAATCTAACCACTGAGTAATTCTCATCTGCACTCAGATTTGTTCTTACCCCACATTTTTACATTTAGTGTCATATTAAAATTACTTTGTTTAATTGAAATTAAACAAATTACGGGGAAAAAACAGCACATTTGTGTATGCCTTATATAGGATTATATTGTCCATATAAATCCTTTGTTAATCTTTTAAAACAGGTTACCATCCCGTAGGCTACAAAAACGTTTTCGATTACAGAAGCCGAATATCGTGCATTATTATAATATTTGTAATACTTCGAGCATGATCCCAACAGAAACTCACTGATTTTCCCTCTGGATGTGGCACGTCATCCCCTTTCTCTCAGGACCGGGAGGAATGGTGTCACCGGAGCGCGGCGGAGGGACCGATGCGGACGGTGTATGCGCGCCACTGTTCGGGCAGCAGCAGCTCCGGGCGCCGGCTATGTAGGTGACACTGACGGCTCCTCCTCTTAACCACCGACTGCGTATGGCGGAGGCTACGAAGCGCACAGACCGGCTTTGGTTTCGAAACGATCGTAAACGTTCAGCTTCCCTCGGTGATCATGCAAGAAGCGACCCTCATTGCTTCAGAGAGCCCCCCCCCCGCTTGTGTCAGCAACCCGTCGGCGTAATTTGATCCCAGGCGACAACGCGCGCACCCTATAGAGTAAGCGCACCTGCTCCGGCAAACCTAATAGCAGGTAAGTGCGCGTGAGCGGCGGCGTCACTCAGACAGCCCGCCCCATTGTGACACAGCATATCCTACAAAAAACAAACAAAGCATATCCTAACTGCAAGCCTTCCTCTGTTAGCGTCCTTCGCCATCACAGACCGCAAGAAGTAAGAAAACCACCCGAGACACTTACACAATCAGCATCGCCCGTTATTTGCAAACTCTTGAACGGTCTGCAGTAAAGCCAGTTAGTCTTCCGGGGGGTTTTTAACTCAGATATGGTGAGCCGCCGAAATGAATATTATACTGCACAGTCCTGTATTTCAAACACATAAAAAAGCTTTTAATGCATAACAAATTGTTCATACTTTATCATTTACCACGGGAATAATTAAAGATGAAACGCATTGTTACAGAGAATATGTCATTTTTCAAAATCACTCGCCATACTCTTCAAGAGTAAAACAAATTCTGCACTAACGCTCATGATCAGATTCATTCTTAAGTTCACTGAAAAGCGAAGACCATCTGCTGTGATGGGGAGCTTGTTCACCAGTCCGGATGCAAGTCTCTACATTCAACCACAGGTTTAAGAAGTGTTAAAAATAAATTCTCTCCTCTTGGAAATGTCACCGGCAGAGTGTCACTTAGAATATTGCTCAAAGGATAATCTTGGGCAAGTTGGAAGGGGAAGTAATTATGAAACTAATAACAAAAATGGTTAAAATGATCTATTGACACAGTAGTGATGCTGTAAGTACAACAGGGATCAGCCAAGGTACGAGACCACCTCCCGCGTTCCACCCTTTCTTTGTCGATGATGGTCTTCTCCTCTACCCCTTTCAATAAAAATACTCATGAGAGGAATAGGATCTAGCGCCATCACCATGTGACACCGGATGAAGATGGTCAGGTTCAGAGCAACCCGGCCGACTGACCATCTGAATGGCCAGCACCGTGCGTTGCCGGCGTGACGAGGGTGGGGTCAGACTCTTGCCTCCTCACTACTGGAGCTTCTCTGCCCTCCCCTCGAAGGCCAGAGAAGATGTCCGTCTGTGGCTCCCACTGCCGTGTCGGCTGTCAGTAGACGTGAGGGATGGGCAGGGGAATACGCCAGGCCGCTTTTCTTGTCGGGGGTGCCGCTGTGCTCAGAGTCCAGAACTGCATCCACAGGGAAGGGCAGGAGGAAGGCCTCCTTCAGCTTCTTCATGGGCGGCAGCTTCCCAGGGGTGAGCAGGGGGTTCCCGGCCCTAGCCTGCCGTTTGCTGTTCTTCTTCTCCTGTCTGTAGGCCGCATTCATGTTGGCGATGACCTGCAGGCAAGCAGAACTGTACCTTGGTACACAAAAGCTTGACTCTATTACAATATGGAAGCTAGCAAGATGACTGCTGTAGCCTTTTGGCAGCTATGCTATACCTGAGGCATGAATAAGACATGCTAGTAGCCCAACAGCTGTTAAAATTCAGATTTAATAAAACTCCTTACCAGAAAATTAAAGTATTTTCCTCCCGTCCTGGGCATCTCTGGTGTTTAGTGATAGCAGACAGCAGATTATCATCACATCACTGAAGTGTGACTCAGCAGATGTACAATATATCGTAAGTATTCTGCAGGACAACTATGAGGACCCTCTTGACACGATAATAATTTGAAATAATTCTAATTAAACATAAGCAATCAGCTACCATACTAGTTTGGTGAGGTTTGAATCATCTACAGTATTGTAAGGAAAAGTAGTAAAGATGCCCCAGCGTTCTTGGTTGACCATTTGAATACAGACAGTGTTAGCTATCAGTGATCAAGGGGGAAGCCAGGGAGAGAATGGGGGCTCCAGTCGGCACCACTAGGGTGATAAGGAAGATAATTGAATTACACTCATCAGAAAGTCTCCATCCTGTCCTGCCCCATCCCTGCCCCAGGCTGCTCACAGTCCAGGGGGTCACTCTTTATATGTAAATTCACTCACAACACCTACACACAGGACCTTGTTGGGGAGGGTCTTCTGGGGTATAAAGGGGGGTGAAGAACTGTCTTTAATTTGTATTTGAGCTGCCTTTCAATACCCGGTGTATGTCTACACTGTATTCCACTATATTATTGTTACTGTTCAATAAACCACCGCTTTGCTGAAACTGCAGAGACTCTGCAAGTGGATTCCTTACAATACTGTAATCTACAATAAACAGTACAACTTGTTATATTTCTGCATAGTACAATTAAGGTAAAATCTGAACAGGTTTGCATCTATTTGATGAACTATGTTGTCCAAAATACTGTAAACAAAATAACATTTTACAGGACAGTATGTACTATACACTGTGTGCAGAATTATTAGGCAAGTGTGTATTTTATATGTATCTTCTCTTCCGACCAATATTTTCACTCCAGATGAATCTGTAATTAAGAATGAACTGTCTAAAAGGCAGTACATGTTCAGTATTTTGTCTGAGTACTTTCTGTTTGGAGAAAAACAGGAAAACATAGATACTTTCCTGTGCAGAATTATTAAGCAAATATTTATGACTGTTAAAATTGGCCAGAAAAGGAGCTTGCAGACAGCAGAAAAAAAACAAAATTGTAAAGTGCCAGTCAGAGGGATGCAAAACAATCAAAAATCCTAAACCTTTAAAACATGTTTACAGTCAAGTGTTTTGTGGCTAACAGACAAAGAGGACGGAAGAAGCATATAGTGAGAAGAAGACATAAATTAACTGCCATAGCTATGTGTCAAATTAAAGGGGAGACTTATAGAAACTCTTTAGAAATCAAATGCCGCCATTTTTAAAAACTGCAATCTGAATGGAATCTCTGGACGCACTATGTACAGTGTGTTACATGACATCATTTGGGTCACAAAGGCTGAAACATAACTTCCACTCAATAAGGCATGCAAGCTAAAATGTCAAGAATACGCATAGACACACCTCAAGAGTGATTTTATAAATGTTTTGTGAACAGATGAGATGAGAGTGACTCTTGATGGAGCAGATGGATGGTCACCTCCTTCAAGCACCAACAGGGTGGTGGAGGAGTGATGGTGTGGGCTGCAGTTATCAGTGATGAAC
>JAODKC010000044.1:21734516-21759476 GCA_026777985.1 Mormyrops attenuatus | reverse complement strand
TCAATACCCGGTGTATGTCTACACTGTATTCCACTATATTATTGTTACTGTTCAATAAACCACCGCTTTGCTGAAACGGCGGAGACTCTGCAAGTGGATTCCTTACAGTATCATGCAAAAGTTTGGGCACCCTTGCTTAAAATGTCTGCTACTGTGAATATTTAAGTGAGCAGAAAATGAAGTGATCCCCAAAAGGCAGAAAGTTAGAGGTGACCCATTTATTTTCAGCATTAGATGCAGGTTTAATGGTGGTGCAGTGGTTAGCACTGTTGCCTCACACCTCTAGGACCTGGGTTCGAGTCTCCGCCAGGGTTACATGTGTGTGGAGTTTGCATATTCTCCCTGTGTTGTTGTGGGGTTTCCGCTGGGTCTATCGATTGGTACTCCGGTGTTCGTCCACAGACATGCTGAGGCTGAATGGAGTTGCTAAATTGCCCATATGTGTGAGTGTGCCCTGCGATGGGCTGGCCCCCTATCCTGGGCTGTTCCCCACCTCAGGCCCATAGTTTCTGGGATAGGCTCCGGACCCCCTGTGATCCAGAAGGATAAGTGGTTTGGAAAATGGACAGATGGATATGCACGATTAGTTTGTATTGTATTATGTTTTTGTTATGTACAACATTAGAATGAAAAAAGGAGTACCATGCCAAACTTTGGGCACCACAAGACATTTGAGGTCTCAGACAATATTTACAGCTGCAAGATGATAGGAAAGTGTTTCCAGGTTGCTGTTTCCTCAGTTCGTAACATTATTAACAATGGCAGTTAACGAGAATGGTGGAGGTCAATTTGAGGTCCAGAAGACTTTGGCATCACAACCCAAATATGAATTTATTTACCTGAATCTGAATGTGTTAACCTGAACTTGAATTTCATTACCTGAATAGCAGAATCTGAATTTGAATGCGTCTACCTGAACTTGAATTAAAAAAAAAAAACGAATTGGAATTTATTACCTGAACTTGAATTAATATACCTTGTGTGGTGATAAAAATTCAAGTTCGGGTTGTAAAATTCAGGTAGTGAAAATTTGGGTACATCAGTTCAAGCTAAGAGAAATAGGGAAAACATCTGAGATACTGAGGAACAGCAAATGAGTGTAGATCTAATCGAGCCCAAACTTGAATTTTTATTACCACACAAGCAACATAAATTCAAGTTCAGGTAATAAATTCAAATTCAGTTTCTTTAATTCAAGTACAGGTAGATGCATTCAAATTCAGGTTCTGGCATTCAGGTAATGAAATTCAAGTTCAGGTTAACACATTCAGATAAATAAATAAATTCAAATTTGGGATGTGGTGAGTCCGATTTGACGCCATGGCAGACCAAGAAAGCTTTATGAAAAAATTGCTCATTGGATTGCTAGAAAGGCAAATAAAAACCCCTGTTTGACTGCAAAAGACCTTCAGGAAGACACCTGAACAAATACGGCCTTCATGGTAGGGTCCTGCAGAAAAAGCAGAAGAAGACCTTTCCTGAATCCTAGTCACATAATTCAGCATTTGAAGTTTGCAAAAGAACATCTGTCCTGCCAGGTGAAGAAGGAACAGGAAATGGATTGTGTTCTCCCAAAAGCCACTGAGAGATAAATGTATATATTGTTGAGCAGCAAGCTTGGTTGGAGGGCCCTGGTTGCTGAAATTGTTGATGAAAGAAGCAAGGACTGGCATGGACTCAACTTAGGTTGGTTTAGGATGTTTGTTGGCAGAAGTGACAGAATTGTTTAGCTAAGCTGTATCTTATTTCTTGTTAGCTTTGCGTGCTATGCAGTATGCTTATATGTTTGTACGTTAGCTCATGCAATGGCTATGAATGTTTGGTGCTGATGTGTGCTGATGTTCAATGCTTGGCCTGCAGTGTTGTGTTGTTGAAGGTTGATTCTTATTTGGTGAAGAGATTAATGTGCCACATGTAGAGAACTAATAGTAATGTATTTTTTGTGTTTCTTTCTTCTTCTAACTAAACTAAGTAACTGACTAATTTGGTGACTTGTCTGCTGAATGAGAATAAAAGGAGATTAAGGAAACAAGTTTGATTTGAGTCTTGTAACCCTGAGGTCAGCCAATGCCTTTTTCAAGTTTGGGCAGAAGTTAAGTAAATGCTCTAATAACTTGACAACATCTGAACAAGCCTAATGCATTTTGGAAACAAGACCTGTGGATTGATGAAGTCAAAATAGATCTTTTTGGCCACAATGTGCAGGGGTATGTTTGAAGAGAAAAGGGTGCCGAATTTCAGGAAAAGAGCACCACTCCAACTATTAAACATGGGGGGTGGATTGACCATGCGTTGGGCTTAGGTCGCAGCCAGTGGCACAGGGAATATGTCATTGGTAGAAGGATTCTAATAAATATCATGCAGCAAATTCTGGAAGCAAACCTCACACCATCTGTAAAAAACCTGAAGTTAAAAAGAGGATGCATCCTACAACAAGATAATGATCTGAAACACATCTTGAAATGAACAATGGAATCCGTCAAGAGGTGCAAGCTGAAGGCTTTGCCATGGCCCTCACAGCCTCCCGACCTAAACATCATTGAAAATCTGCGGATAGATCTAAAAAAAAGCAGTGCACGCGAAACGGCCCGAGAATCTTGCAGAATTAGAAGCCCTTTTCAAGGACGAATGGGCAAAAATCCCCCAAGTAAGAACTGAAAGGCACAAAAACCATTTACAAGCTATAATCCTTGTCAAAGAGGGTGTTACTAAGTACCGACCATGTTGGGGGCCCAAACTTATGCTTCAGGCCCTTTTAATTTTTTGGTGTTTTGTCGTACCTGTGAATGATGGAAATAGACAAGTAATCTTGCTTCAAGTATTAAAGAAATATGTCATTTTTACATAGATGTGGGAAGCAAGGGTGCTGGAGGGGTGCTGGAGGACCCCCTGCTGGAAAAGCAGACGTCACAGTGCCCACTGCCAGATGAAAAATAATAATCATAATAATAAATTAATAAACCTATTAAAACGTTTAAAATGGTTTCCCTCTTGCTTTTTATACAAAAATTGAATGATTGGTGAATTCTTTTGAGAAATAGTAAGCAATTCTGAATAAGTGTTCTATAACTATACTATGCATCATGGTCAACATTATATAGCCACATACTGTATTGTGTTTTTTAACTACACAATGGCACAGAAACGCGTCTCTGATTTCTTTTCAAGAAAAGCGTAGCATGAATTAGGCTTTAGACACCTCACACTTCTGGTCTTTCTGGTGCTGCCCCAGGACTTGAAGTGTCCAAGCTGCAGCACCCTGTTATGCTGCAGTAGCGCGAGGCCAACAGATTAAAATTCAGATCACATGCATGTGCAGGCCACATGGGCGCATGAACGCGGGGAGGAGACCCACCAGCTGCTTGACTGTGTTCTGCTGCTCCTGCATGGCTGTCATGAAGTTGCCGCCACCTTGATCTTTGGCTGCAAAGACTTCCTGTCCCTGGTGGTATTTGAGGAAGTCAGCTTCCATCTTCAAGGAGAGAACAGGTCAAAACCAGATCCATAAGCGCAACAGCAAGACAGACGTGCAAAGCTGGCTTTAACCAGTCAGAGATTCTTCTATTTCTGGTGATCCGGGAGGAGACCACACTACCCAGTCGCATTATGTTCCTTGAAACTAGTAAAACTGTGTCGAGCGTCTCACCACATTAGGCATCCGGGCCTCCCTGTTAAACATCAGGTAGTAGGGTGTAAACTTGGTGATGGGGTTGGCCGAGGTGCGGAAGACAAATAGAAGCGGGTCCAGAAAATCATCCCACTCAGCCTGCTTCTCATTCACCAGCTGCCTAACTGCTTCCTTTAGCGCACTGCTGCTCTGGTCATAGAGGGCTTTGACCTGGGGCTGGCCCACATGGGTGACCTTCAGCACCACGTTCCACCTGTCACACAGGTGCCTGCTCACCTGAGGGGGAGGAACATACCCGGATCTAAGGACACTGCGGGACATGAACATGCATCTTTTAAATGAATACGAGTAGGAATGAGAGCATCTTACCTCCTCGCAGAAGTCCACACTTTCGGAACAGAATGCCGTTTTCACCAACCCGAACCTGGAACCAGGGAAGCTCCATTACAGAGTCAGAATGATGTTTCACGTTCTGATTATCAAAACTGCAGAGACTCAGCCACAGGGGAAGTGCTGTTTAACTCTAACACCAGCATTAACATCAAAAGGCTCATGCGAGTCAGTGAAAGCATTAAACTCAAAATGGTGAGATGAAATTTGATTGGTGGTAGAGTACTGATGAGCAAATGAAGCTTCATGAACTATTTTCTGTATTTTTTAACCCCACTAGAACGGCACTCTTGCTTTGCTTTGGGGCATGAATTCAGCACTTTTTCGAAAAGAGGATCATAACAGCAATCGGTCCATAAAGCTTCATTTGGCCATCACTAGATTACAGTAACCGGTCATACTGGGTCATCCGGGGCCATTTGCTGATGTTTGGCTGTTTAAAAAAATGAGAAAAAAAAAACAAGCCAGCTGGAAACGCCCCAGGTGTGTGAAAAACCACCATTCATGTATCCAGCATTATAGCATTTTTAACTGATGACACTTCAGCCCCCATCTTCTCGCTTACCTGTATACAGCAGTCGAAATGCATCTCCCCACAGAAAGAGAGTCCCTCTTCTGTATAGGGCTGGCTTCTATCCACTTACTCAAATAATCTGTAATTATGACCACATTGGTGTTGCCCTGTCTTGTCTCAGGGAAAGGCCCTTCACATAAAAGAAAAAAAAACAAAGTTGCCCACAAGTAAATCCAGGAGCACAGCATACACACTTGGAGTACAGTCAACTGTGTATGAGAGTTTGATATTGGGGGGTGGACAAGCTTAATAATTAAATGCAAAGGCCTACTCATTGGAGGGGATTAATTAAATAATAAATTAAATATTGAGGGGTACTGGACCCTAGTCCCCCACCACTGGTGTTGTTAAATTTCATCAAAAGTAAAAACCAAGAATCAATACTACACCGTCGCATTAGAAAACAATCATTCAAATTAATTCTGTATGGAAAAATCCAGCTGCTAATACAAGTTTACCGAAAACATCGATTCCCACTATTTCCCAGGGAGCCTCCACCTTAATGGGGCGGATCGTCCTCGTCATGCTTTTATTGAGTTCTGCGCGTTGACACGGCTCACAGACTTTGATCTAAAGGAAAATACACACGGTAACAAGTTAAATACCTGTCAAATGAAAAATGAACCCGGCAACAAATACGAAGACACCTACCCAGTCCACCACGTCCTTGACGATGCCCAGCCAATAGTACTTGCTCTGGATGCGGTGCACCGTCTTCTTCTGGCCTAGGTGATGGCCGACCTCGTTAAAGTGGCACTCCATGAAGATCTGCTGCTTGCGCTCGGCGTCGATCACCACCTCCCTCTTCTCGTCCTTCTTCGGCCCCACGTAGTAGAGGCACTCCTCTGCGGAGACAGGACTGGAAGTGTTGGGGCTGGAAGGTACGGACCTCCTTCCATCTCAGACAGCACATTGCACAATACCAAACATGCCTACAGACAAGCGCACATCTGTGCATGTCGCAGAGGTGCAATAATGCGGGGGTCCGGCATATGCGTAGCACTCGCAGGCGTGGGAAATCCCCCCCGATTCTGTCATGTCTACAGCCGGTAGACGCCGTGATCACCGCGCTTCTCCGCGGCGCGTCCACACCGCATACCTTCCATCACGAACTTCACCGCGTATCGCTTCAGGTTCTTCCTCCGTTTGGGGTTCATGGTCTGCGGGTAGCAGCCCTCCACTAGGAAGGTGTGAATGTCCTCCAGGCGGCTGGACGTCGACTCCACTACCTCCTCCTCGGCCACCTGCAGGGAGTCCATGCTGAACATTTGGGGCTACGAGCGGTGCGGGTGCACCCCCGGTCCAAAACATGGGGATCCCGAACCAGCAGTATCGCCGGCCGGGAAACGGGGTTAGATGGAGCGGAAAGGGACTGTGTTGCGGGACCCGGAAGGTCTACTACGGAGCAGGAAGTACCGGAGGGTAAAGCCATGGCGCTCCTGGACCAGCTGTGTGCGATCGCTGCTCCGGTCCTGCGCTGACCCAGCTGAGCCACACAGCGGAACCGCGTTACGGTACCATAGCAGCGAATTTACCTTGACGGTGGGTTTTTTTCTGCCTGAAGGAGCGTAACGAGTCCGGGGAAGTTTAACCTGTATTGAACCCGAAACGTATATTAAATTAGGTAAACCGAATCGGAACTTAACACAGTAAACCCAAAGCAATCCCCCGCTGTATTTTTGTGTGTTGAATTTGCGGTTCGATTCTGGTGACGGGCTGAACCGACTGGCTCGGTCCACTCTACTGAACCGGGTACAGATGCAAAACCCTGAACTCGGCTCAAACGGAGTTATCTGTTTATCTGGCCTTACAGACATCGGCAAACGGAGCAGTGAGCGGACCGGCACCGCCGTGTTAAATGATTAGCTATTAAAAGACCATGGAGTTTTACAGCTGTAGCTGTTTCTATACGAACAATATCTTCGTGGAGGAATACAAGCTTCACGTCCGGTTTACCTCCAAGGAGCAATTCCTCAGAGACTATCGGGATGTGAGTGAGCTGCACCGCCGGTGAATTGCTGGCAGACGGTGTCATGCACGGGTCCGGGGTAAGTTACCGAGCCTGTCCATTTACCTTGTCCCTGTTGATGTCTTCCAGGTGCTGAGGAGTTGTGGCTGTGTGACTGATGGTGATCTTCATACTGTCCTGCAGAAGGTCTGGCCTGGTTTGCTCTTTAAAACCCCCTCCCCCATTTAGATTTGCTCCTTCCTGAGCTGATTGATTGATCGCTGCCCCTTAGGTTGAATCTGAAGTGGACAGGCGCAGGAACCTGTGTGAGAAATCTGCAGAGAGGATGGCCCTCATAAACAGTGTTTACAGAGCCGTCCATGGGCAGCTGTACTGCTTACAGGTGACATGAGACAACCTGCAGGTGCTCAAAAGAATCTGGGAATCCCCTCTTAACTCTCATACATCACTCTCTGTTAAGGAGTCCTTCCTGGCCCCTGAGTTTCTGCAGCTAGTGAGTTACGCTTGTTCAGATGGAGCTACCACGAGGGGCTTGTTAGAGCACATGGAGCCACTAGCAGGTGAGTCCGTGCGACGCGGTCTTTCTGATTGCTCAGAACACGATCGGACACCTCTTCAGTGTGTACCCTTTCTGTCATTGAGCCCAGAGAGTGTATCGCTTCCCGGTTTTCCGAAAGGAATTCTGCAGGATGCTGATTGAGGAGCTGGAGAACTTTGAGCACTCTGAGGCCCCAAAGGGGAGGCCCAACACTATGAACAATTATGGGGTGAGGATGCGGGTCACCGTGGAAACGGCCCCGTTGACTGTGCCCAGGGACATTATCTCATGGCTGTGTGTATTTTCAGATCCTCTTGAAAGAGCTCAGGTTCGATGAAGGGTTAATCACCCCCCTCCGTGAATGCTACCTCCAGCCCATCACACAGCTGCTGTATCCGGACTGCGGAGGGCGCTCTCTGGACAGCCACAAGGCTTTTGTAGTGAAGTATGCCATGGGCCAGGACCTGGACCTCAGCTATCACTATGACAACGCCGAGGTGACGCTGAACGTATGTCTTGGGAAAGAGTTCACGGATGGAAACCTGTATTTTGGGGATATGAGGCAGGTGGGTGATGATCTCGTCCCCTTTCCCACCAGTCGGGGGTTCACGGCGAGAGCTGACCCCCATCACACTTCCAGCTGTTATCTTGCAGCTGCTGATTAGATGTAATTTATACACTAAAACCCATATCATCACAATGCTGCAAAATAATGTTTTCCCAGTATAATATGTTGGCTAAACTGCAGTTCGGCCTTCTAGTGCTGGAGATGATCACAGTGATGTTCCTGTGTAACGAGGGCACCCCCTGCAGGTCCCTCTGAGTGAGTCGGAGTGCGCAGAGGTGGAGCACCGCGTGGCCAGCGGCCTACTGCACCGCGGACAGCAGATGCACGGGGCCTTGCGGATCTCCTCTGGGGAGCGTTGGAACCTCATCGTGTGGCTGCGGGCATCACAGCAGCGTAACAGGCTGTGTCCCATGTGCGACCAGCCTCCCCGCCTCGAGGAGACCCGCGGCTTCGGGGATGGCTTCACCCGGGAGCCTCCGGGGCCTGACACTCGCACAGCCTCCTGTCTTTTACATTAGCCTGTTATTCTACACCTTTCCTCAGACTCACACTGCTGGGCCAAGAGGGCAGCATTCTGACCAATTTGCTGGAAACAAGTCAAATACAGGACTTTGTCAGAATGCTAGATTACAGCACCAGTCAAAGGATATCTTCAGTTAGTTCAGCGTTAATGTTACCCATCCAGCTGAAAAATGGTCAGTTTCCAGATGGATGCTGGAAAGGTGCTTTTCTAAATTCCAAATAACTTAAGATGCATGTACACTTTAACCTTCAGAAATGCAGAATGGGTAACCGTATGATTTTTTAAAATCTGAATTCCAGACACTTGATTACTTGAACCGAAAAAAAAAATATTTTTTAAATCAGTGGATTTCATTTGTTAGATATGCTTTCTGAAAACATTAAACGGACAAATTTTACCCATACAATGTTTTTATTTGCATCTAAGAGGGTGAAGTTCCAATTCATTTTTAGCAGGCCCCTAAACAAAACCATCCAGAAGTAATCAGGCATAAACTTACAAAACTAAAGTCTGAAAATACTCTGACTGTTGTTTTACTTCAAGTACAGAATAAGTGGGGACCCAAGTGCAGTAAATATAACAGTGTTTTTGATGGTGTCCCCCAGACATGTTGACAAAACATGTTCATGAAAGCCATATATACACAAAAGTGTGTTTTCACAGCAATCCCAGGGTAGTGAGTGCTGCAGCCCACAGAGCGCCACCCTGTGGTAAACTACTGTCTCTGCAGTGAATGACTGACCAGATACATGCTTGGACAAGGATGTGCAAGAAATGTATACAGATGCTCCCCAAGTTACGAGGGTCCATGTTATGATTTTCGACTTTACAATGGGCATGATTATTAAATAAATGACATTAAATATACAACACTTTATTATGAAGCAGGCTTTGCGTTAACGATTTTGCTCAACGGCAGGCTAATGTAAGTGTTCTAAGCATGTTTGTTAGGTTAGGTGTGCTGTATTAAATGCATTTTCACCTTATGATATATTCACCTTACATTAGGTTTATCAGAACGTAACCCAGTGGAGTGTCTGTATATCTGTATAGTCTAAAAAAGCTTTCTCACTTAGCCGTCTGACACAGTTTGGAAGTGTTAAAACTAGTTAAAAATTGTGGCCAAATGAAAATGACAGAAGGAAGATGATGATTCGGTCAGTGGTAGAATGGAAACAGATATGAGGCTGATTATTCAGTGCAGCCCATGTCAGGTCATAGTGGTCCTGGACGGTGAGTGTATGTTCTGAGGGTGGCCCTACAGCGTGGTCTCACTGCTCATGTCTCTGTGTCGGTGCTCACTGTCCTCGTAGTCGGACTCCATCTCTATCTTGACCTGCGGCACAGTGCAGCCTACACCTTGGGCAAACGGCCCAGCGGGGGAAGGCGGACAGGAGATCCTCAGGTGCAGGGTGATGCTGGGAAACATTAGCGGAAATTTACAGGGAGACTCAGCAGAGATGGATTGACAGCAAACCAGAGGAATGTGGGTACAAGGGGGAAGGAAAGACCTTTGGCGTGCTGCTCTATGGAGATTCAACTGAAACCCATAATGATGAATGAAACACCTAAGTGATTTATTAATGTAGTGGGGGGGGGGGGGGTAATGTATGGTGGAACAGCACATTACCTGTGGTCCTGGTCAGATGCAGCAGGAGAGCAGTTAGAGTAGGTGTGGTACTTCTCCTGTGCAGAGAGATGACAACGTGAAATGGAGAGATGGGAGATGTGGGAGACGGCATGGAGTGAGGAAGGGTGAGGACAGGGTGAAAAGAAGGGAGGAGGGGATGAAAGGAAAAGGAGAAGGCGGCAATACAGAATGAATAAGACAGAGAAGAGGTGCTTTTGGCCCCTTGCGTCATATTTTCAGAAAACAACAGTAAAAAGTGCTTAATGTCCACACATCAGAGCTTAAAGCAGCGTGGGCTGACTGACAGGAGTTATCACAAGGGGGGAATGAACATGCAGCAGAAACGGCGAGGCGGACATGCCCGCTCACACAGTACCAGTCAAAAGTGTGCACTTGCCAAGCCGCCTACAAGGGAGAGTGTTACAGTGTCACGTCACACGATCTGGCCACTAACTAATCACTAATCACAGTAGAAATGGTTTTGGAGGAGTTTGACCAGAGAGTTAAGGAAAGTGGCCAATGAGTGTGCAGCATATGTGGAAACTCCCCAGGGCAGCTGGAAAATAATAATAGTAGCGATACCTTTATTGATCCCCCGTGGGGAAATTCATTTCTTGCCTACTCCATCTTGCTCTCCATGACACAGACAAATATGTAGGTGAGTTTGGCAGTGAAGGGCAGCCACTTGCAGTGGCACCCATGGAGCTGGGGCCCATGGACGTGACTGTTCTGCCAAGGCCGGGCTCAAACTGAAGACCTTCCGATCACAGGCACAGAGGCTTAGCCCACTGAGCCACAGGCCACCTCATGAAACTGGCGCAGAGGAGACAGTAGGGTCAGCCAGTCCCTTGAGCAACTGGGGTTAAGGGCCTTGCTCAAGGACCCAATGGTGGCATTATTCTGCTGACCCAGGGATTTGAACTGACAACCTTCTAAGTCCCAACCTACAGAGCTACACTGGTATTTTCTTGGTCAGTGTATAATTCCATATAGTTTTGATGCCTTTATAATTATTCTAAAACTTAGAAAGTAGTACATGATAACCTTCCTATGGGGAGGTGTGTCTGAACTTTTGACTGGTACTGTATATGTAAAATATTAAGGGTCATGAACCTTCAATAGCTGTAAAGTTACAGCAAGGATCTCACAGAAGACCAGGATGCTGAACCTTCAGGGGGAGGATACTGGACTGATAAGCCCCAGCCACTTTATGCTGCACATCTCTGTTCCCATACGGTATTTATATGTATGCCTATTCTCAGGCATCACTGATGTTTACTGGACCAGCCACTTCACATTGCTCATTCCATTCTATTAGCCACGTGTATATTTTATATTTTTATCTATATTTATGCATGTGTGTATATTTTACATTGGTAACTATTTTTATCTTTTCATTCACTTTAATACTTTTTATCTATGGTCAATGTATATATGTTTATGTGCTATCTACTGTGCATTTGCTTCCTATTTTCATTTTTCTTTACTTCAGCCCAATGAACATATGAAGAGGCACAAATGACAAATGGCAAAGTCACTGATGCTTTTTTTGCAGTACCCGGAGCAGAGACAGGCAGAATTTCATTGTGTACTGCTCATATGATAATGAATTATTTGAAATAAAACTAAAGTAACCCGAAAGAAGGAGCCAAACCAAAGAATTTGGGGACCGAATGGCTTCAGACAGTCAGCATGGATGGTCAGCGGTGGAACTGCCTTTTTCTGTTTTGTTTTTTTGTTTCAGTTTTGTTTCCTTTGACAGTAAAACCTTCCTCCTGAGGGTTTTCACGTCCACATGACAGGATGCGGCCGACCTTCGGGGAAGCGGCCCAGCTGCTCTCTGCGCAGCCTGGACACTCCGTGTGGCCATGCCATCTTGTCTCTCACCTCATCATCTCCGTCCTCCCCTCCTCTGACTTTTTTCTTGCTCCCCGTGTTCTTCTTCTCATCCACTGCCTTCTTCTCCTTCTCAGGCAGCAAGTCATCCAGCCAGGCCAGGTCATGCTGAGAAAACACCATGTCCAACATCTTCCTCACCACCATCAGGCCCAGGATCTGCCGGCGGGTCATGGTCAGATGGTTAGGCTTCCACGCACGAGCATCAGCGCTGCTGTGAAGCAGGGGCAGACAGGACTGAACTCCATTGAGTTTTTCATGTTCATACCATGACTGGGAAGATGATGGCCAGCGCTGTGGACTTCAGAATCCAGAGCACAGACAGGCAGATGATTTGCACCAGGGTGAAGAGGTGGACTCGGCGCAGGGGGACATGACGCAGGAACGACAAGTCGGGCTGGTGCTTGGATGGCATCAGGAAGAGCTTAATCCTGTCCCAGAACTGTGAAGACAGAAGGGGACATGTTGTGCTCTGGGTAGCCCCACACACCTCTAAGCAGCAATAATGTCCTTTGTCACATGCCGCCACCATATTCAGCTTAAGTGACACGTTTAAGTTGTCTTTTGTGTGTAAATTCACTCCAGATTGAGATAGATGGCCCTTGTATTGTGGACATCATCGGGGGCGGTGCAAAGACAGACACACCTGGATGCCACTGAGAGAAGCCACGCCCATGTAGAGGAAAACCCCATAGAGCACAGGCATGGGAATGAACTGCAGAAACATGGGAGATTCCTTCACTATCACACTGTTCACTGTCTCCCACCTTCACTGACTATTTCACATTTTTTATTCCTGTCACTCTGTTCTCACCTGCAGTATGGGGGCAAGGAAGATGGAGACTCCAGTCAGGACAAACACCAGGATCCCTGTCACCCTCTGTTCCCTGGGTATTCCACACAAAGCGGGTCAGAAACTCATCTATAATGCCCCCCTTTTCCTGCACCTGGCTGCATGGGCCCCACACCTGCTCACCGCACTCCCAGGAACTGCGGCTGCTCGCCGGGGGCACTGCACTCGCTCTCCATCTTGAGCGAGTCGATGTGGGCAATGGAGATGACGGTGGCAGCCACATACCACGGGAGCCCCATGAGGGAGCAGACGGCCATGAGGACGCCCACCCAGAAGAGATCCAGGTGGTACCCGCAGCCTTTCTGCACACAAAGTCAAAGATATGCTGCACTGTGTGGCAAGTAGAGATTCATTGAGCTTTAAGTGGCACAATTACATATCCAGGCCCACATAATACTGAACTGATGGAAGCTCTACACTATGAAAATGGGGTGTCAATAACACCACAAAAACAGGTGGAGTCCTCCACCTTTAACTTGTTCTCTTTGCGGTTGACTATGACAGCAGTGATCTGCTGGTCCATGAAGATGAGGATGGTGACCAGAAGAGCAGGGATGAAGCTGGCCAGGTACATCCACCAGGGGTTCTTCCCAAACGGCATCACCATCCAGCCACGATCCGGGCGAGTTGGCTATGGGAACATTGCAAAGAAGCCTGAACATCAACCATGGTTGGCGATGTGTCATTAGATTAGCAAGGACTAGCAGACAGCAGACCTTAAACTCTGTCGGAACGATGAGCTTCGGGGTCTTCAGCCCGATTAACATATCAAGAGCCACAAACGTCAGGATTGACAGGAAGATGGCAAAGTCACTGATGAGCTTCCGGAGCTGAAACAATGACAGATTAGAGGGACGCTGAGGGTTAGTAGGATGAGGTTAGGCTTAGCACACAGGTACACTACATGGTCAAAAGTATGTGGATACCAGCTTGTGCAGCATCTCATTCAGAAATGCAGGGTATGAAGAAGAAGTTTGTTGACCCATTGTTGCTCTAATAGTCTACTTTTCTGGGAAGGTTTTTCAATAGATGTTGGAACATTAATGTGGGATTTGCCGCCATTCAGGTTGGTTATGGATATTGGGTTATTGGGTCCCTTTCTGGTAGCTTGTGTGGCTGCCACATCAGAACTTGCTCCCAGATATTTTGACCTTCACCATCCCTTGTGGTTGACTAGGATAGCACTGCATGGGGCGAAATATGGCAAAATTACTTGTTGGAAATTTGGTGTTCTGTGATGGTGGAATGTCATTTACCTATTATGGCCAGCCACCTATTCTGCTGCTAAATTTTGTTGTGGTATACATTGTGACTGTGTGCTTAATTATACATCTGTGTCAGTGTTGGTTTTGGCTTAATTAGGCAATTCCACTAATTAATAGGGGTGTCCACATACTTTTGGCCATGTACTGCATGAAAGAGTTTAAAAACAGATGTTATCCAGCTATGAGCAGAATCGTCTGTTTAGAGTATTGTTAATAAAACCTGAATAAACATTAGCGTATATTCTATACCTAACCTCACCTGTAAATCGTGCTTTGACTGTTAATTGTGCTGAGCTGTTTCTCATTTGTACTTTTGATACTGCAGGTGAACATGTAGGCCCCGTGGAGAAATTAGACGTCAACAGAAAGAATGGTGATGACTGACTCTGGACTCTCCAATGGTTTATTTAATAAGTGTTGACTCATCAGTTAACCTGCTGTTTCATGCATAAATCAGCCACTAATTAAAATTGCTCTAGAATTTCACAAGACCTAAGTTTGTATGCCATTTGTATGCTAAAACACAGCTCACACAGGGGACACCATATTGAGGAGTCAATCGCCCTAGTTCCCTGTCAACCCTTCTTTCAGTTCAGCTGGCTTGCAGTTTGTTTAGCAGGATACCATTTTCTAAACCTGGTCCTGATACTTCCAGCTCTCCTCTCTCTAACTCAGACTCTATTACCTGTCACTTCCTGTCCCCCCTCCTCTGAAATCACCTTCGTGGGGAAGTAGCGGCTAAACTTGAACTTCTTGAGTGAGACCGTCATGGAGTAGGTGCCAAAGAAGAGGATGAAGGACATGAGTGCCAGGTCAGGGACGAACTCACAGGAGCTGCCCAGCAGAGAGCCCCCGTACTTCAGACACTCCACCTTACTGAGCTGGCTCCAGTCCAGGGCTGTCACATTGAGCTGGCATCACGAACCAGGGACAGGGTGGCACAATGGTTGAGATGAAGGTCAAAGTTAGTTAGAAGAGGGACCAGTGAGAAAAAGAGAAGGTGAATGAGGGGAGAGAGAATGGGAGGATAGACCATAGCTGAGAAAGAGGTAGGAAATGATAATTCAGATCCTGAGGTCAACATGTGGAACTTCAAATGGTGCTTTTAACAAGAGTTGTTCATCTGCTAAACAAGGTGTCATAAATAAATATGGGCAATGATGACATCACAATTCCTTAATATGAAGTTTGCCAGCTGTTTGCATCCCGGTTAGGGAACCGTCCTGAACACGGTACAGGCAGCACTTACCACAGATAGGTCAGTGGTGTTTTCTGCAACTAGCAGAGCTGAGACATTGAAAATGATTGGAACCACTGCAGACACAGGAATGGAGAAGATGTTCACATCAGGCCATTATCACAGTACATTTCTAAGAAATGCATTGGTATGAATGAATAAAGCTCATTCAGGAATGGATACTCACTTGGACCAGTCAGCAGGCCATTGGTATTTGTTGGGCAAAAACAAACATGATACAAATCAGTTACAATAGTCAAATAAAAGAACCTCCACTCTCTGAGTTGAATTAATCATGTATGGGCTTCTAGCATGGATGTCAGACAGGAAGATAAGTATAAAGTATGTGTTCTACAGGAAAAAGCCAGGCAGGTCCTCCTTACCTGATACAGGGTGATGCTGGCCAAACCTCACCATAACCCTGTACCCTCACAACCACATTATCCTAATCAGCCCACAGATGTTCTTACCAATCACTTAACACCTGCCACCCACCAGCAGTCTCAGTTAAATAGGAAGTTGAGCGATGGCCTCACTATCTTCTATCCTAGGATTTGTCAGATCAGCTCACCTTGGTCAGGGGCCATGCACTCACACCTGTACATGGTAATGAGATCAGGCTCGAAGCCCATGTTGATGGGGTAGTAGCTGAAAGAGTCCATCATCTTCTTGATGGCATCTGAGATGAAGATGAAGGAGATGAGGCTGGAGAACCCTTCCTCTGTGAAGCGGGTGATGTACTTGATGATGTAACTGGCATCCGTAGCGACCAGCAGAAAGCACTGGAAACACGAGTGAAATCCAATCCATAGACGTAGCTCCATGTAGTCAATGCTGTTGTTCCTGAGAGAGGCGGATGTCATTATGTGGAAATATAAGTGGAGAATGTGATAGTGTAGACAAGACCAGTGTTTCCCAATCCGGTCCTCGGGGACCCACAGACAATCCACGTTTTTGCTACCTCCAAGCTCCCTACCAGACAGTTCGCATTTTTGCTCCCTCTGTGGGTCCCCGAGAAATGGATTGGGAAACCCTGGATATGACTAATAGATTTGGTTTTGACTGTTTCTGCCTGGTTCTGTGATTGTTTTTGTATGCTTGCAGATTTCAGTGTGGCTAAAATCCCCTGTCCTGAAAACTCACTTGCTGAAATCGAAGAGGAGCTTTTCAAAGATCAGAATGGGCCCCGTGGAGCTGAGGATGATGAGTGGCTGCCCTCCAAAGAGGCAGAACACAGTACCTGCCAGGGATGTGCCAAGGAAGCTCTCCATCACTCCCTGAGAGAGAGAACCAGACAGGGAAAATGAAAATGTCCTGCTTTAGCCTTCGTCCTGTGTTAGCTTTCTGTATGCATCTCTTATGTTAGACGGGTCGGTGCCAACCTGTGTCTTAAATCAGCCATAAAATACCCTCAAAACAATTATTCATCATCCAATTTGTTTCTTACCTCTTGGTTACCTTGTTAAGCTTCCTTATCCATGAAAAGATTGGTTTTAATATTTTTTGGTGTGGCTTTCTGGACCTTTCTTTTGACAGCATACCTCTCGTTTTCAATAAAAAATAATGGTAAAATAAGCCTGAAGTAAATTAAATAAATAAACTGAATTGGTCTTATCTTGCCTTACATGTCTGGGCATGCCTTGCCTAGTGAAATTTTTATTTATTTATTAATTTTGTTTAAATAGAGGTTCCTGATGCAGTACACAAATTTATGTGGTGCTTTTATGCATTTTAAACTAAAAAGGGGTCGGTTCCGACCCTAATACCATAGGAAGGTTAGAATAACACATTCTTCCATAAACTATCAAGGCTTGATAATTCTATTCCTGATAATGCCATCATGATGAATCCATGTTTTTCTGTCATGGCTGTTCGAAGTTAGTACCATTGGACTGGAGTGGACCAACCTGGTAGTTGTCGGTGGCATCGCCTAGCAGGCCGCCAAAGGTGATGGCGTTGGTGATGCAGCCCAAGTAGATGAAGAGCACAGCAGAGATGGACTGGATGTGGAAGCCCTCATAAAAGTCGCTGGGAAGCCAGGGCAACTTTCGCTTGGTATCCAGTAGCATACCACCACAGAACCTGAAACACAGAGCGTTGCGCATCATGTGACAAGGTGTCCTCTCTCTGCATCTTGCATCACTTTCTGAAAAGGGGTGTGGCCTTTCGTGATGCTGCAACAGAATCTGTCTCCACATTTAGCCCAAGTTCCAGCTGAGCTCCCACCTTCCCGTGAACACCAGCTCCTCTCCTACTTCATGTGCAGTAGGTATCTCCTCATCCTCACTCATGCCCCCGCTCCCTCCTGCAGTCCCGTTAATCTGCCCCAGCTCGTTTAAAGAGTAGACAGACTTCCTGTAGAACAGGGGTTGAAAATGACTGATTACAGCAGTGGGGAAAGTGGTTCTGATCTTCCACAGTCAGTCCTTAGATGACCTGACATTCCTTCATACCTCTTTTCTGCAGAAGGTACCTTCTTGGGGGGCTCAATGCGGATTTTGGGGTCCCACTCTCCTGGTGGAAGCACGATAACCTCATCGAGGAACTCATCAATGCCAGCGATAAGGTCCTCCCGGTCCCTGGCCTTGTAGGCCACACCGCTGAAAAGCTGAGGCAGGAGACTGTTAAGCAACACAGTGAGAGAAAACACGAGGTCCACAAAGGTCCACAAGGGTAACTCACGTCATCCACCATGAGAGTGGCAATGGCACGCCCGATTTCATTGTAGGACTTTGATTTGCCAGGAGGACCCAGCAGGATAAATAGGAACCTGCAGCGAACAGATTGGGTATTCAGGGATGATGAAACATGTATGAAAAGTGCCACACGGGCAGGAAGACATGCCTCACCTAGTTGGCACGGGGACCTCCGTCAAGCCTCCCAGTGTGGTGGCCTGAGCCAGACGCACAAAGGCAACAAAGGGCTTCTCCAGGAAGTCCGCCTCCCCCACCAGGACATTGGAAGCCTCTGCATCTCGTGGGATCTTCTTCATGAACTTGTTTTTCAGCTGGTGAGGGTGAGGCGGAGGCAGGGAAAGGTGGAGAGAAGGTGAGGAAAGGAGTCTGTACATCTGCCTTTCCCATTTCCGCTGCATTTAGCTAGAAAGAGCGCAACCAATAAACCGAATTAACGCTAGGAAAGCATGTTTAAACAGATGTTTAAAGGCACAAAACGTAATAACTGAGGCGAATGTTCTTGAAATTATGTACACAATGGAAACAGCAAATTGCCTATGAGCTACTTTAATAGATGACAGAGAGGAGCAGGCATGAAGAGGAAATCATATGTCCTGCAGCCTGATTCCCATGCCCCGCTGCTTCATGTCCACATGCATCTCCACGTATACCAGCCACGGAGGGTCACCTTCGGCAATCTGAGAACCGCACAGAGCTACATTAACAGTCTCACTTTGTGTCACAAGTCACAGAATTCATTAAAGAAGCTCATCTTGATCTGATTCTGCTGATCAGTTTTAAATTGGTCACTTTGTCAGTTGGCTCACAAAGCAGCTAAGCTACGGACCACATTTTAGTCGCCCCCACATCCTCCCTCTACATCCTTCTGAGTTCCTGTGAGAAACATGGAATGTTGTGGTGCTGAGCACATTGGCAGGTGGGTAAAGGCAGCGGTGAGGGCTGAACCCCTCAGAGGGAGTGTCTGCTGAGTTTATCCAGGCACTGCTGGGTGTAAACCAACCAGAACCAGCAACAAGTGGGTTAAAGTAGTAATCCAGGGCCTCACTGCTCCCATGATGACCTAAAGGCTCAGCGATTAGTCTGACACCAACAGGTAGGATCTGTCTGTCCCGAGTGCATCTGGCCTTGGGTCGACTTACCTGGTCTGTGCTGGGTGTGTCTGAGATGTCATTCATACTGCGACTCTGGGTGTGTCCTGAAACACAACAACACGGCTGCCTACCAGTTTCATGCTCTACTGGGAACCACACCAAACAATCAAAGGAGAAAAGCTGGTCAGATGTCAGCTTGAGTAAAAGTGAACAAACCTTGTAGAAAATCCAGAAAATGACAAATGACAATGACAAAAAATGACAGAAACTAAAGGTCACTTCAGCTACGAAGATGAAACCACTCAGTGGAGAGACACAACAATGTTGCAGAGAGAGATTGAAGTAAGATGCTATCTAACAGAAGGAAGTACATGAGGTGTTACCCGTCCCTTAACTGTTTGAAGTGAATCAGAGGAGATGGGGTGGAGAGGAATGGGACAGGATGACACTCACGCAGACGGCCGTAGCTCCCTGCCAGCTTCAGTTGCAGGTCCTCCGTGGAGCAATTGAAGCCTGGACCTGCACCAGGGCTTCGACTTGGACTGCGGCCTTCGCCAGTGCAGGAGATGATGGGAACAGGACATTAGAATGCAGAACAGTCATGTGACACAGCTCACAGCGCACAGGTATCTGCCAACCCAATGGCTGTTAACACTTGAGCCAGTTGGGGCAGCAGTGAGCAGTGGCTCACCAGTGGAGCTTGTCTTCCCGATGTCGGCCAGTGAGCGGTGAATGGGCTTTTTGGTCTGATGCCGGTGCCTCCTCAGCAAGACGAAGGCAATCCTGTCCCTCAACTCAGCCCCTAGCAGGCCCTCCTCTATCTGCTGCTCGATAATGTCATCTGTATGGCACACCAGGAGTGAGTAGGTGCGTGCTATCACGTGACAGCCACAGGGGCCCAACAGAAAGCACAGAATCACCACACATTCTCTCTCCGTCCCACTAACCCAAAACCACATTGGAGAGACCCACCCACGATCTGGGGCAGGCAGTAGCCCTCAAGGTCGAGCAAGATGGTGCCAGTCTGCAGACAGGTACGCAGCTCAAACAGGCTATGCAGGGACAGTGTGGACACGTGTGGCTTGCTCCACCGCTCCCCACCCTCTTCCACCTTCTCCTCAAACTTCACCCACCTGTGAAAAGGCAAAGGAGGCCAGGGAGATAGATGGCAGAGAGCTGAGGACAGGAGGGCACTGCAGACCATCTGCCTGTGTGTGCATGTGTGTGTGTGTACCTGGCAGACTCCTTCCACTCCAGCTCCCCACCCTCATGCTGAAGTGTGTCCATCTCAGTGAAGAGTGTGGGTGTGGGCATATCATCGTCATCACCCAGGATGTAGCGTAGGCGTTCTGCTGCTGGAGACACTGGCAGAGAGATAAGGGCCGGGGGCTTCAGCCTTGTGCGAGTTCTCATGAGGCTCTACATCCTCAGCATGTACACCTATCTTCTGATATGGAGTCTTGAAGCCCACAACTAGCGTTCCCCTTAATTAGAGCCATATCTGTGCATGTAGGCATACAGGGTGACTCACTGGTTCTGTTGACCTCCACAGGCAGGCTCTCTTCATGTCCATGTGGATCCAGACCCCCTTCCTCTTGGGCAGAGTGCTTGTGTCTCTGTAGTTCATCTCGTCTCTCTTGGTCATTTTGGTTGTGGTCCCCGTAGTCTCGGCTGGATGCAGAGCGTCGGCGTCTTCGTTTACGCCTGGTCCCCCGAGGCACAGGGACGCCGATGTAGATGGACTGATGATCTTTGGAATAAAACATGCTGTTCAGCTCCCTCCCACAGAAGTGTTTCAGTCTCTCACGGACATTGCAAAACAGGTTCCAGCATTACAGTAAAGTATGTCTGCAGAAGCCGTTGGTCCAGGAGAGTGTGACTGGGGTGAAGGAAGTGTGATTTGGGTAGGAAAGCTATAGGAGAAACCTGCTGTAGATTGAAGGTCACCTTGCAGAGCTACATGGTGGTACAAAATACATGGCCAGGGTTACAGAGGACAGTGAAAGACAGATAACCCACTCATATCTTGAAAGACATGCTGCTCCATACAACATGAATGTCTAACATGAATTAGACATTATAGGATATTATAGGATATGATAATTAAGAGGATGATATGATATTAATAGACTAATTAATAAGATAATAGGATATTGCAGTGCCAAGAGGGTGTGACATTAGTTAGCTCATAAGATTTCACTCAGAATAGGACCTGTTACTGATGCTGAATATTTGTGATGCTGTTTACTCAATGAACATATCAACATAGTGGTATTGTTAAGAGCTGCTAACACATGTATGTTTATGGCCTGTTAAGCTCTTCCCAAATTCCTTTTCATTTACTCACCCTCATCATCCTCATAGCAGTGGTGTCCACTGCCCACTCCCTGGTCCACCAGCAGCTCGTGGTTCATTGTGAGGGTTGTGGGGATATTGGAGGGGCTGATGGAGATGAATAGCAAGTAGGTTCAGCCACTCACAGCTGGTTTACTTTCATTTGCTTTCCAGTTGCATTCCCAGCAGCTGGACTCACAAAGTCACAACTGCAAAGTCATACATGTGGTCGTAGCTTCCTGTGTGGCCTGTGTGGGTCAGGGAGCGCAGAGATCAGCCAGACAGCACAGCATAGCAGATGCCATTGGGTCATGCTGGCTCAGGGAAGAAGAGGACAGCCACCACAACTGGAGCGGACACAACAGTGACGCCGGAAGCCACAAGCTGCGGATCGATGTGGGTCACTGCCATCAATCCATAGCAAGATAATTACATTGGAGGACGGAGTGAAGGCAAAGCTTCAGACTCCAACCAGCACCACCCTAACCCTAATCAGCACCATCCTACCCAAACCAGTACCATGTTAACCTTAACCAGCACCATCCTAACCTTAACCAGCACCACTCTATCCCTAATCAGCACCATCCTGCCCCATACTTGCACCGCCCTTCCGCTACTCAGCACCATTCTAACCCTAACCAGTACCACCTATCCCTAACCAGCACCATCCTAACCCTAACCAGTTCACCTTACCCCTAACTAGCACCATCCCAACCCTAACCAGCACCACCCTACTCCTAACCTGCACCACCCTATCCATGGCCCATGTCAGAATACAGCAGACCTACGCTACTCTAACCAACAGGTTAGGTGACCATTTGAAACCCTGAAAGAAGGTCATTCAGCTCTCGGTTTTCCTGGGATGGTACTGTGGTTTCCCCATCCCCATACTGGTGTGACACCATGGTAACATGCAGTCAGGGAACATGGCCATAACGGGGCAGCTGCTGAACTGTGACTCGCCGGCATGTTTCCTCTGAGGGCCACAGCTGTCACACTGATGCCCTTCACAGGCAGTGATCAGGCGGTGAGGAGCCGCAGGCCAGCGGGGGCGAGCGCCGGATCGATGGGCTACTGAGGGGAACGCACCACGGCCGACTGATTTAACTAACCCTGACCAAAGCACACATACAAAGACAAAAATTAGCATAGAAGTGGTGAGAAAGGCAGCTTTCCTGTTCCTCACCCAAAAATACACACACGCACATGTACTCATTCAGAGTAATGTTGCGAAACGTATGCAAACACATACAAAACACACACACACACACACACACACACACACACACACACACACAGATTTACAGGTTTAATTCCTGCATCTCTCTGACCATTTTTCGTTCTTATAGAAAATGGTTAAACTTACAACAGTAACTGGTAATTGACGGTGCTCTGTATGAGTTAAATCTGTGAGGATGTGAACAAATTAGCACAGCGTATGTCACAGTATTCATTTCTGAAAAATAACTCTAGCGAGGTAAAGCAGTGTATGAACACACTTCCTTGTTCTACGTTAACAGATCCTTTACATGTCCTGCATTCCACAATATTCTGCTATATACTGAGGTATGTCATGTCAAAGTTGTCCTCATCTAAAACTGTTGCATATATAAGTCTTACGTTGTCCTTCAGGGTGAGCAGTCAGCAAACATGTTCAGCCCCAAGCCACAGTAGACGAGTCAGCATGAGACAGAGCCGTTAGCCCACAAATCCTTCCCAGTGACCTTGTGTAACATTCACGACACACATCCAGCACTCTAGCACCTAGAGATGGAGTTTCCTTACCTCCTCAAAGATCTGTGCAAGTTCAGGCACGCAGGAGCCGACACAGCAGAACCACCGACTGGGTCCCGGGGGCGGGCGAGTCCGGTCAGAGAGCCTACGGCCACCCTCAGCCCCCCCCCCCCGTGCTGAGTGTTGGCAGATGCTGTTACTACAAGAAAGGATGACCATAGAGATGGACCACTCTCCCATTTATCTGAGGGTTTCTGGAGACTTTCACCCGCCAGCTCACCGAACCACAAGCTATAACCTATGCTCGCACATAATCATAGTCTTCTCACATCCCAGCACACCCATGTAAAATCCAGCAGATATCGAGCCGCTATGACACCTTCCAGGTCAAGGACTGACCAATGAAAAACAGGGCAGCTCCAAATATGTATTGGGAGGGTTGAGCTTCATGAGAATGAATGAACAACAACCTTCATTAGATGGAGCAGGTCAATCGGTAGTTAAAATTGATGGTGGGATCAAAATAGATCAACACAGCAAAGAAGCAAACAGAGCAGTATTGACAGCTCAGTCCTGGTCTGAGCGGCGGGAGAGGAGCCAGCTGGCTCTGTTGTGCTTATTTTTCATGTACTGCAGTGTTTATGTGTCAGATGTGTGACATATTTAATCCAGTTAAATGTTTTCTGTTGTGCATCAGGCCTAAGAAACAGCTAGACCATCTCCTACCTGTTAATTAATAGAACATTCTCATTTTCAGGCTCTAAGTGGACATGATTGTATTGATCCTGTGCTTTGACTGATTCCACTTGGGTTTTCCTAGATGGTTCAGGCAGTCTGATTAGCTCCTCCCAGAGGCAGGCAGGGAAACATACTGCACAGCATATGCAAGGAGTTGGATGCTCTTGGTGCTGTCTAGCTGGGTGATCACCAGTCAGAGGCGACATCCTGCATCCATCAGTGACGATCGCACACGGCACACAGGACAAAGGCTTAAAAATAACTACAAAAGGACTGACGCTTTTGCAAAACCGAGCACCTACAGCCTAACTGATTGCTTACTCTGTGTGTGATTACTTACAGTGTGTGCTTCTTGGAATGACCTTCCCATCACCACCCCTCTCAGAAAATAAATGGGCATTTCAGACAGATTAATGAACATGCAACAGACCACATAAATCCTCCCTTTGGTCGTGAAACATCTCATTGTTTTTTCCATTTTCAACAGACATCCTTCACTAATGAAAAACCTAATTGAATTCCCATGACATAATTAATGACAAACAATGGCTTATCTTTAATGTATTGTTTCGTCAAATTAGGAAGATAAACGGTGGATGTAAAATGACAAAACCTGTTGCTTTTCAGTATAAATGAGATTTATCTTCTCATATGTTACAGGGATGCGTGTGCATACTTTATTTATAAAGATAATTTAGTTTCGTCCAAACACAGAGTAGCACACCGTGATCCCCAATGATCAGCCTCAGTAGATGTGATGTCTGATGGCAACTGTAGCTTCATAGATAATGTCTGCAGATGGTTCTTCTTGTCCCTCAGCTGATATACCCTGAAGGTCCCTGGGGCACCCAACACAGCTACACCCGCCCCTGCCTTCCTTAGGCAGTGAGGTGCTGTTGCATCCCTGCCTGGGATAGGCTCCAGGACCCCTCACAGCCCTGAACAGTTGGAAGACGGATAGATGAATGACTCACCTCAAAAATGCTCCTGGAGATGAAACACATAAGTAACCATACTCTAATAATAGTACAGAAATGTGGAAAGAAAACTATGCAACTTTATTTAATAATTGCATAGCTCTGCCACCCCCACCTGGATGAGAGGAAAAGAAAACAGGGATGAGTGAGTGAAGCAGCCTTATACCACGCTTCTCCAATAGATGGCCTCGGTGAGCCATCTGACAGACACCATCATAAATCACCCTCATTTAGTTAGTTGAATACATAAGAACATAAGAAATTTACAAACGAGAGGAGGCCATTCGGCCCATCAAGCTCGTTTGGGGAGAACCTAACT
>JAODKC010000044.1:21724219-21734416 GCA_026777985.1 Mormyrops attenuatus | reverse complement strand
CATTCACTATATCCATTTCATTTTCAATTTTAAGGCCCTTACTATCCTGCAAATTAGTGATTTCAGCTTTTAGAGTCTGTTTTTCTTAACTGCTTTGCAGTGAGTCTGGAGCCTGTCCCAGGAAGCACAGGTCACATCCTGAATGGCGTGCCAGTCCATCTCAGGGCACACACATTCCTACAGGGTGGAGCGGGGAATCGAGACCCCCCCCCCCACCTTTGAGAGGCCAGAGCACACATTTGCCCACTGATCCCCATCACCTGCTTAAGTAAGTGCACAGGCGTCCTCCAGCAGGTCACTACATTAAAATTCATCATAAAATAACTGCAAAGAGAATATTTAAAAATGCATAATGAATATTTTACAGCGAGCGGGCAGAGTGTGCTGGCTCCCCCGACACCTCACGCTTCCGCAAACCTGTGGCCTGTTCTGGTCCTTTTGCTCTTCTCTGGGTTCTGATGGGTTTCTCTAGCCTTACGTCCCATACTTTAAATTAAGGGTTAATTAGCCATAAAATATAGAAAATTAAGGGCAAGAACATTTGCTCATGATGTCCTGTTCTGTAAAATATAAATGATGAAATACATAAATGATAATTCTCCCCATCTGTAAATAATTTAAATTATAATTTTATGATATAGAATTATTTTATTACTAAGAGGACTGTAATTTAATTGTATCATGACCCGTAGATAATGGTTGCTGGGTGGGTGTGATTTTCAGTGCTGTTCTTTCAATCCTTCTCGTCGGTAATATATGCATCAATCTGGCATCTTACCTGCCGTTCTGGGAGCTGTGTGCGGGCCCCCCCCAGCCTGCGTAGCCTGCAGTTCTTTAAACTATTCCTGTCCTCATCTCCGCTCCTGTTTCTGAAAGCAGAAATGCATTTAAGGGCCATTCTCTTCTGAAATGGACACTGTTTTTGAAATAAGCAGAAATTGTATGAAATGAGATGATTACTTACACGAGCAGAGCTGTAATTTTCGTCCCGTGACACCCATTGCAGACGGGAGATTCTTCACTGGTGCTCTACATCCCCTCACATCATCACGCACGGTGTTTTCTGCACATTCACACTAGTTACCATGCAGTAGAATTACTTAACCCTTTCTCCCATTTGCCACTCTGTGCGTGGCCACCTGACTCCTTCAGCTTTTGCTCAGGGGCCTGACATACGAGGAAGTCCCCCGGTAAAACCGGAGTTCATTCAGACAGACTAAATAACACACACTGTTTACACACACACACACACACACATTTCTATGGGAAAACTCTAATTCCAACTACGACAACCTTAGGCTCTTACCTAGCCCTAACCTTAACCATAAGTAACCAAACTGGATGTTACCACAAGAAAAATGTTACCACAAGATAAAAAGTAACAGACTTTACCGTATTCTGGGGACATCTGCTTCCCATAATGTGGTAAATACAACCCCCACCCTACACACAAACACACACACGCACACACACACACACACACACACACACACACACACATACACAGCTGGTTGCAGGCACTAATCTCAGCCTCTCCATTAAGAAAAGCAGTTCGCTGGTCATGCCTTGGCCGTCTTGCATAATATTTACTCAGCCCTCATCTGCCATGGGAAACCACCAAGAAAAGTAAATATTATGGTTCTTCTTAAAGCACTGGGGGCAGCAAGCCCAAGCATTCACTTACAGCCAGGAGTCAGAGGTCAGGTTAGGGCAATGACCACGTTCAGTAATGGGGCTAATATTGATGAAGGTTAGCGCAACAACCGCGTTCAGGAATTAACGGCCAGGGGGTGGGGGAGGTGAGTGCGTCAAGTCGTTGAATTGGCTGGGGAGACGCAAATTGTACTGCAATTAGTCAGCGTATGTTTAGGAACTCTGAACTATAAATAAAACTGAAGGAGGGGCAGCCCAATACAATCACCCACAAGGCAGAGAGCAAGAGTCGATAAGCCAAAAGCCAGAGGGTAAGTGAATTTATAAGCCAAAATCCTGAGGGTAAAAGAGTATATAACAAGGGTGATAAAGCGAATGTGTATAAGGTATAAGTTGAAGTTCCAGCTTTTTCTGGTTGGTTGGGGACCTCATCACCCCCAACCACCCACCCAGGCCCAGGAGTCTGAACTGTGAAATTATTTACATAAACAGGGTTTCCAGGCTGGAGCTGCGACCATAGACATATGACAGAGGGGTATGATCAGTGCCAGATATACCTGCTGACCTTCCGATGTCAGCCTTCTGCCAAAACTCAGGGAGGAGCTCAGGGGTCTGACTCTCCCGCTTATTAGTCAGCAGTTTTATTGATTGATATATTAAATTCATGGAAAACTTGTGGCTTAGCAGTTAAAGACCTAGAAAGTACATCAAGACCTGCTGTGTCACCAGCAGCTCATGCCATAGCAGGAGACGCAGGAACTGCAAAATCACTTGTTGTGGCTTGACGTTGAGGTGTCTGGGGAATGCAGAGCCCTTCCTCCCTCTTAAACAGTGGGGGGAAAGTTCATGGTTTAAAAGGGCTCTTATTGTGAAGGGGGAAAGCAGCGCTTAGGGTTTAAAAGTCTCTGTTTTCAGTGAGATTACAGGCCAGGGTGCTGAGATGTCCCAGAAAGGTGACGGCCCAGCTGTGAGGGATTTCATGCACCAGTTTTCTCCAGGTGTGGTCTCTGTAGCAACTAAACCAGGAGTGAAACACACAGATACACAAGTGGACGGAGACCCACACACACAGACACACGCATAGACACGCTCCAAGCTGCAAAGCCGAGCCCAGGAAGCACAGGCGACTGAGTCATGCCACCCTGGCTGGCCCAGCTGCCATGAGCAGGATTTCAGGCAGAAGCCATGTTGTGAGCCGGAACCGGGCTCACCTTCAGGCCACACAGGTCACGGCCACATAACGGACACGGAACCGAATGCATTTTATTGCGGATGACCAGCGTACAAATGCAGCCCTGTGACTCCCAGCACAAACCACACAGGGCTAAGCAGTACCAGGACACACCCACCCTCCAACATCCCCTTGCAAAACAAATCTCATTCTCTACTTGTTTAATCCCTAACAAAAGCAGCTTTTTAACAGTCATATCCTAATAAAAGCACAGTGAACAGTATTAGCATTCATGTTTGGTAAAATAAACATTGATTGATTCACAAAGTATCAGTGTTTACAGCCATGTGGGAATCAATGCACCAAGAAAACAGGTCCCACCATATACGAATCCTGGGTCGAACTCAGGCCCTAAATAACAGCATTCTCACATAAAACGGAGGCAGTACTAGTCCTGTTCCTAAAAATCCCCTTTAACATAACCTGAGCTTGGAAAAATTCATAGTAGCGATTTGGAAAATTCGGAGTGCGAGTCCGTTTATCATCTGCTTGAAGTTAAGATCAAACTAAGACACATAGCATTACAATACAAACGGTTAAAAAAGTATAAAAAACATAAGATGATATCAAAATGCTTGTTCTTCGCATCGTCCCAACCCGCGAACCTGACCAGACTTTCCTTCATGTTTTTTAGGTACCATATATAGTGCAGTAACATTTCCCAGTCAATACGACTTAAAATTAAAACAAGGAAAGGGTCCATTTCTATAGCTGATTGTCTACTTCATCGACCGCAGGCTGTGGCCCACACTCGTCCGGCTCTGTTCCTAGCTCGTCCGGCTCTGTTCCAGTAGGGGGGAGAGCTTCCTGCGACCAGGCAGGCTCCTGGGCCCAGGTCTCAGGCTCAGAGGCAGGAACAGGCAGGTATCCCCCATCCCGGGGCAGACAGAGGCACCAGCCGGCACCGGACAAGTCCAGCTCGCTGTACTCAAACCCGGCCTTTTTCAGCAAGCGGAAGTCCACCATGTCAGCCGACTCGCTCATCTCTACCAAAAGGTTCCAGAAGAGGCAGCTCAGGATGATACCCAGGAGCTGTGTGCAGGAAAGAGGACAAAACACTGCGGTCAGCACAGGGGCATCAGAGGGGCATGGATACCTGGCAGATTCAGGGGGCTGAGCACCGTAAGGGCCCTTGAATATGCCAAATTATAACATATATGCTTGGAGAACATTGTACACTGAATGGGAAATTATACCGTGGGGGACTCCCTCCCCCCTACCAGAAAATTTTGCACTGTGGGGGAGGTGTGGGGATTCAGGGCAGAGTACAGTAGGTTTCCTGCTCAATGGCTCCTTATTTTACTGAAAGGATAAACACACCTCAGCACAACCCTGCACTGGATAAGTGATCAGGAAGATGGACAGACGGATAAACGTGTGAAGACATGTTTATTCATTGAGCTCCCCCTCTTTTCCAGCTCTGCAGACACCCAGTGAAACAAGAAAAATATCCACAATTAACTTACTGAGACTGACAATACGTAGGTCAGCATGGCAGTTGTAGAAATGTGATTATCCTGGGACTCCACTGAGCGCGTGATTAAAAATGGCTGATTTCCAGCAATGAGCAGCAGAACACACTCACTGCTTGGTGCCTTAAGCAAATGGCCTACTGGGCTCTGATCACATTACTACAAATCACCTGTCAGCAGCCACACCACCTGCAGTTCAGACTAGTCAATCCATCTGAAGCTAAGTAGGTCTGGGTCTGGCCTGTACTTGGATGAGAGACCAACTAGGAAAGCTGGATTGATGATGGAAGAGGTGCTTATGTGGCCAACAGGGGGAGCCCATCCTATGGTCTGTGTGGATCCTGGTGTACTGTGATGTAAAAATGGGGGTGTCCTTCAGTAATATCAAGATTCGGATTCTCTGAGGTCATAAAGGTATCCTTCGAAAGAGTAGAGGTGGTACCACCGTGTCCTGGCTAAAACTGCCCATTACAGCCCTAACAAATCTGGCCTCCTATTCATCCCCTGTATCCAACTGGTGAATTCTCATGCCCCTTAACTAATACAGGGGTGAGTGTGCTGGTGCAGAATGGCTGCCCTTGCATCATCCAGGGCGTGCTATATAGTGGTGGTGGTTGAAATGGCTCCCCATTGGTTCTGTAAAGCACTTTGAGTGCCTTGAAAATTGCTATACAAATGCAACATTCATTCTTCGCCGAGAGGGACTGTCGGCCCTTGGCTGGTACATTCCCAGCCCCTTTTGTCTCCTGGTACCTCCAGTGAGACTAAAATGCCCCTCTTTTCCTCTCATCACCCCGCTCCTCGCCCCTCCCATCCAGACTGAGAATGAAAGGAGGCGATTTCCTCACCTCACCCTACGCCCCCGATCTTCTCTCCTTACCTGCTGGCTTTAGTAAATGAAAAGAACTCACTCTTGGTAAAAGTGATTTCTTAATGATCATCCAATTATACCAGGTAACCTGGGGGGGTACCTCTGAGATTAAGTGCCGTAACCACGGCGGCGTAACCGGGCGATGGGCGTGTGGCTGTGATCCAGTGTTGTCATGCCAACTGCTAGAAGGAGACGTGGGACTCTGACAGCTGTGCTTTAGGACTGCTGATGGGGGTGGGGGGGGGGGGTGAATGGGCTCACTAACCGGAGGGAGCCCCACAGCGAAACAGAGTCCCACGGTGACACCCACATTGTCCCCCATCCATAAGTTGACGGCGTGGATGCAGCCTCGCACATGGATCACCCCATCAAGCTCCACACGCTGCAGAGAGAGGGAGAGAGACAGGTGAACAGAGACATGGTATGTGCTGGAAGGCAGGATGGGGGCCGCCCAGTGACAAAGAGAGACTGAGAGAGGGGGAGGGGCCATGGATGGGTCACATGCCTACTCAAAGCCCCACCACAATGGTCATAAACGATCAAATCGCTACCTGCGCCTTTTCCATTTCCATGACAACAGTAAAAGCGCTGGATGATGCGTTTAGTGCAAATTGTTGAATCAACGCCAGAAACAGCTGGATCCATGTGATGGATCCTGGAGCCCTGTGTAGTCCTGTATGGTACATCATTTCAGAGAGAGGCGCGGGGTCTCACACCTCCGGCTCTCTTTGTGTGTAGTGCCTGCTGGGCCCTTCCGCTATGAAGGGGCCTCAACTGTCATGTTTAATAAGATCTTAACCCCTCCTTTTATCATCCAGCTCATCTCAGAAAATAATAGGGGGGCCTGTGAGTGTGCAGGATGCAGCTGCTCCACGCTCTGAGCTTCCTGGGGCAGGATCCAGGCTCGAGATGAACGGCAAAGACCTCGTCTCACTGCAAATCCTCACATCTCAAGCTCCCATATCCACAGAAAAATTTCAAGTGAGGCTACAGAAAGACGTCGCTCTGGCTATGTAACCAGCATAACCACCAAGTGCAGTGAATTTTGGATGAACTGGGGGGGACTGGCCTCCTGGAGTCTGATGAGCTTACCTCTTGGTTTAGGGTTCTGTACCCACACAGTGTGTTGACGACACCCCCTACAACCTGAAAGACGCGCACAGAAAGAGAAAGATGGAAAGGATGGCAGAGCAACACTGAAAAGCATTCATTAGGTCCACTATTATAAAGAACTGGACTTCCCCCCCTTCACATCTCCACCCAGACCTACAATGAGCCTTACCAGCACATTAAGGACCACTTAGGTCCAGGCCCTCCCATGGCAGTGAGGAAAGCTAAAGGGACAGTCCTTTCCTATGAGTAGGAGGTAATTAAATACTGAGCTCATGAGTCCATTTATAGGGCTGATGATTCACCACCTACACCCCTTTGCCTGGAACACCAGAGGGCACCTTGGCTGCCCATGTTTCGGGGATACAGCTCACCTTGTGACGCACGCAGCAGGTGTGCGGCACCCCGCAGGCGAGGGGTCCACTGCCATTGCAGTAGTGGTACTGGTTAACCTCCCAGTCTTTGTATTCATCCCCACCGCAGCAAGAGAACTGGGGAGAGGAGGCTCATCAGTCACACCCCAAGTGTCCCGCACACGCCCTGGCACGCTGCCCTCCCACCAAGAAGCTTAACACTATTCCTCATCTCCCCCAGTCTTCATTTTGTGAGGACACCTCTGCAGAGACCCACACAGAGGTGCTCACAAACACGCAGACACCTGCTTTCTGATTTCACTGTTTAGCCGACTCCTTACTCCTTCCCTCCTGTATGACTTTACCCTCTGTTTCCTGTCCTCCAATCACTGTCCCTCCCACACATCCTAGGCATCCAATGGGTAAATGAGAGACAGTCTAATTAGCTCTGGATAAGAAGCATCAACTAGGAAATTAGGAGTAAACAAGTTTGGCTTCAGACAGAACCCTGAAATGGAGAACCTCACTGAATCCCTCATTAGGATAGTCCCAGACACTGCACAATCCATTCCTCATATGTATCAGACAGAACCCCATTCCCGGAGCACAGGCCACGCCCACCCACCTTCTCTTGCACGTAGTCCAGGATGTTCTTGAAGTCCAGGTCGTCGTAGTAGTGCTTAATGCCCTCGCGTATGGTGCTATGGAACAGGCCAGACGTCTGCACAGAGAGAATGGGACAGTCACAACGTTTAACGAGGCCACCCAAGACTGAGTCACTGGCGGTCTACAGCAGCGGTGCCCAATGAAGACCTAACCTTTTTCTCACAGATGAGGGCGATGATGAGGGCGAGAGCTTGGAGAGCCAGCAGGACACAGAGCACGCAGAGGAACTGCAGAGGACAGGGTTAGGGTTAGGGTTCATGACAGGGCACAGACACGCACAGACAGATACAGGAACACACAGACAGACACAGGAACACACAACCATACACAGACAGATATAGGAACACTCAGGCAGATGCAAGAACAGACAGACACAGAAACACACAGGCACACACAGACAGATATAAGAAAAACAGAGAGATACAGGAACACAGAGGCAGATACAGGCAGAAACGGTAACACAGACACACATAGGAAGACACAAGAACACACAGATAGATATAGGAACACATTGGCAGAAGCAGAAACACACAGGCAGACACAGGAACAAACAGGCAGAAGCAGGCAGACATAGGAACACACACAGACACAAGAACACACAGATAGGTTGTTTCTCAACAGCAAGAATAGCAACATTCTTGAGGTCTTGGCAAGAGCAGTCTTGCTACTTTGCCTCCCAAGAACGAACTTGGGGCACAATGAATCATGGGATTGTTCTTGTTTGGTGAGATTTTTTACCATTCTCTGTACTTCTGATCTTAGTATTGTAACTGGTCTTGGAACAATAGAGACGACGTAAAACAGGTACACCATAACACAAGTTTGGTCAATTATGCATATCAAGAAACATCTAAGGATACAGGAAAAACAGGCAGATACAGGCCCAAACAGGCAGACACAGGCACAAACAGGCAGACACAGGAACACACAGGAAGAATGTGAGTTTGTAATTTCATTGGAATTTAATTGCGCACCACGTGACAGAGTTACACAGCACTGTGAAGCTGATACCCGCCCCCTCCCCAGGGTCCTCACCATGTGCAGCAGGATCTTGTTGTCCCGTAGTGATCCTACCATGCCCACCAGTGACACTGTGAACATCACCAGGCCTAGCAAGATCAGGACTACGGCAGGGGCCAGGAATATCCCCTCTAGGGTCCGGTTCTTCTGACGCTCCACCTCTGCATACAGACCCACGCAGAGCACGCACAGGCCCAGGAACTGCAGGGCAATGGCAGATTAACACAGGGAGAAACAGGGTACATCGGTACAGGGTAACACAGGGAGACACAGGACAGATTAACAGAGGAAAACACATGGTGGATTAACACAGGGAAAAACAGAGAGACACGAGATGGTTTAATAAAGGATCCAGGAGTTGAGTTAACATTAAAAGACATGCAGCCTCCCTCACTTGGAAAAAATGACGATGAAATGCCTCCATTCATAATAATGTCAAAGGATAATCTATTTACTTTGACTCAAACAAAGCTTGTGACAAAGAAACTTCAGGAACAAGTATGACCCTGCAGGGGAACCAATGTGGGGTGGCAAAGAAATCTGAATGGATGAAGTTAAACTCCATTCCTGATATCTTCACGACAAAGAAGTGTCGGATCTGGGATTAGCAAGAAGATTAGTCTCTGGAGTCAAAGCAGAAACAGAACCGAATGTCGGCGTTTGTGGGTTTTGGTTCCCGACTGACAGCAGTACGTTTAAGCTTCATTACTGTGTGAATAACCTTCGACCTCTGACACTGCATCCCAGCACAGCACTGCCTCTCTGACAGGGAGAAAGACACACACACACACACACACACACACACACACACACACACACACACACACACACACACACAATCATATCCCATACATTATACTTAGAATGACACAGCACTAAAACAGATGTGTCATTACCTCAGACACACGTCATTCTTACTGAGGAGTGTGTGCAAATCAGAGTAAATCATTCATGGATGCCAATCCTTTCTGGACTGAAGAGTCCAGCAAACCATCAGTCTCTCTGCCCACTTGGAAGGTTGTAGCTAAACTTTGCTGGCATTCCGACTTGCACACAGATTCTTTGACAGACTGAGAACTGTCTGCATTATTATTCAGCAGCAGTAATTCTTCAGGAAACTTCCCCCTCTCCCCGTACCGTAAGCTCCCCAGCACCCCACTGCATGGACTGATCTCCTGCAAAGTGCTCTGAGCTCGATGGACCGCCAGAGTGACCCCACCCACCCATAAGGTCACTTCCTGTCCTATGAATATGACTCTGGTCCTGCCACAGCTGCTGGACAAAGCCAGACCACAATGAGGGAGAATAAAGAAAACATTCTGTGAATATGTGGCAATCCAGACTGTCCTTGGAAAGTCATTAGTACATTCCAGGAAGTGGACAAACACTGCCTGCCTTCCACTTCTTGTTTGATTACCATTAGAAGATAGACTATCCTGCCTAAAGGAAAAAAAATAAAAGCTGACATCTGACAGGCAGCTACTGATTCTGGCATTACATTTAGGGGCCATCTCCCCCAGAGGAGAAGCTCTCATTTCTGCCACACTCCTAATACCAGCATCCATCAGGAAACAGGGTAAGCTAATGAATGATGTGGCTACAGCTAAAACCAGAAGATGGGGAAACAGGAGAAGGAGGCAGAGCAGCTGCCGGAGACTGTCAGGACCCATGATCAGCCTCTGAATACAGTTTGACTGCACATAGCACATCTGAAGGAGATGGACACTGCATTCATACTTCATGGCACTATTTAGAAAACCTAAGTGAAAAAAGCATGATGCATTTATTTCCACCATTACCCCTGTGGGTGGACAAATGATA
>JAODKC010000044.1:21712984-21724197 GCA_026777985.1 Mormyrops attenuatus | reverse complement strand
GAACAGGGACATGCATGGAGAAGCCAGTGGAGTCAGTGTGGCAACGTGGAGCTTGCAAGCTATTCAGTTTTGTTTCGTTCCTTCAAATGTGGACAGAGTTATCATTTTAAAGCAAAATGTCAAAACCAGCTTGTGTTACGCTCTATGCATGAGCCTCAAAGCTAACAGCCTCTTCCAAATAATGAAAAGGGGGCAACGGATGAAATAGAAGGAAAGAAAAAGAGAAGAGGAGGATGCAAAATGACTCACTGTTTCTCAGAGGTCACATATGAGAAGGAGCCACAAAGTGGGGAGCGGGAGAGATGGAGGCACGGGGACAGCACAAATTGAACAGTAAAATGGCTGTAATTTCCCGTGAGGTGAAAAGCAGAGATGGGACAGTGCAGGCGAACAGGAGAGAGTCATTATTTCTGCTGATTGATTCTGGAACAAAATATTCATCAAAAAACCACACACACAAGAGGGACGGGAGAGACAGGAGCAGTATAAAATCAGACCAACAAAACAGGCAACAGGAGAGCGAGAGAGCACCCAGACAACAGGCCAGAGCCAGGACCACTTATTTCAGGGTCTTTCTAAAACAGAGTAGGACTTTCAAGCTGCAGCTTGAAAAAAAAGCAGAGAAAGATCTATCCCTTTGTGACACACACATGTAAACACACATACAGACTCTCACCCTTTTTCAGTGTGTTCTCCAACCCCTGCACTTACAGGCTTAAAAACCGACACATCCCTGATTACCATCTGACAATTCTACACTTTTACACCCAGCGTGATAAAAGGAGCCCCATAACAGATATGCATTAAAAGGAAAAGCACTGTGGTTTTCACACAAAATATGGCAGCCAGAGACCTGTGAACACAGGGCATGTGTGTTTATGTGCAAATGCTTGCAAACATATGTGTGCATGCTGACAATCACAGCTGAGGTTCTCACTAAAGGTGCCAAACTACCTTTCCTAGGGTTGCAAAATTTTGGGAATTTTCCTGTTAATTCCCATGGAAAGTTTCCAACTTTCAAAAATTCCCCAGCTTAACTTCCCATGGAATGGAAAGTTTCTGGAAAGTTTCAGTAATTTTTCTGCCCCTTTGCAACCCTAACCCCTCCACACAATAAACGGAAGGGACAGTCGTTTCCTAGGGACCCTTTATGGTTGCACCTTGGATGTTTACTACAGTAAGGAAGCCATCACCACTGTGCCAAGACACACAGAGCAGAAAGCAAACAGGTGCAGACCAAGAGATCAGTGACACAGCCTGCTGGGGGGAGCAGGCTCACTATCCAAACCTTCTTACCTCTCACAACAGTGTCCCCCAGCGCAGGGCCTTGGTCAAGAAGGAGAGGCAACCACTGCATTTTAACCCCCAGGATGTGGTTATGAATGTTTATACCCTGTTCAGTATCTCCTTCCATATATACCCTTCCCAACAAAACTTCTGCTTTAGAAAACGTGTGCAATAACTCAGGCCAGGGGAACACTCATCTCCCAAGCATCACTCATCCCTACCAATAACTGCTGCCAGTCTAATGAAGGCACAAGGACCACCTGGAAATTCAGGTAACTTCATGGTCTCACAAAGCATGTCCCAAATGGAGGAAGACGGAAAACGGAGGAAAACCGCAATGCAGCAAGTGGCCCCCAGATCAGTTCTGCTGATTCAACAGTACCGCCAAGCGGCTCATTTATCACAGCCCAGCCCCAGACAGTGATATAATTAAGCACTCATTTGGGGGTCTATGAATTTAATGTCTTTACACATCCAAGAACAGGCTGGGGATCACCACAGTTAGCAATGATGGAAAGTGCCCCATCCTGTTTAAAAGTGCCTAAATGATACACGTCACTACTGCCACTGGTCCCTTAAAAAAATCACACGTTTAACTGCATTTTTAAAGAAGTTTCTCGGGTGGGTTTTATCAGCAAACTCAAGCCTCCACCTGTAATCTGACCGTGAGTTTCAGGGATTTTACACAGACGGACTAGTTAAGAGAGAGAAAGGGAGTTCGAGAGGGTGACGGGCTGACATCCTGACAGGCAGATAGACAGCAACAAAGAGCGAAAGACCGATACTAACACGAGCACTCAGACGGCTTATCAACAAACTGGTGTCCATTTAGGCGTAATGGTATAATAATAATAATAACTACACATGCATAAATCGTTAATTTCAAACGTAACAAATTAAAAGCAACAGGAGATACACTATAAGGATGCGGACGCCACATACTGACACCGGGAGAAATTGGGCGAAAGCTCGCCCTTGCTAACCGGGAGCGGGGCGCTTACCGAGAACAGCATGGAGTAAACGTTGAGCGTGAATTTAATGCAGTAATAGTACCGGGTGCTGCTTCTCCATTCATAACACGGCGACATTTCGGTGCCGGTGACAAAATAAAAGTACAAGCAGACAGCCGCGGAGCGGACTTCCACATCCCTCCCCGGGGATACCGCCTATCTACCGGTTAGCCTGTTAGCGTGCTAGCCTATTACGGTACTAGCGGGTTAGCTTGCTAGCGCGTTAGCCTCCCTCTGCTTCCCAGAGCCAATGGCCAAAGCGCCTGAATGAAACTATCTGTCGAACTAAAGTTCTGTCGCGTCTCTTCGGTTTCCATTCATGTTGTCTTGAAGGGTTGTTTTATAATGTTTTTTTTCCATTTAATTAAACCCTGTCAGCGGCGTGGGGACATGAGACTGCTATTGTTACGGTCTGCGTCCAGCTATCCAGATAAGCTTAGTGCCAGAGTTGTGCTAAAATATTTGAAATACTACAATATTGCAATAAACGACATAAAACTAACTGCGGTCGAGTGTGACTGCTTAGCTAATCTGGTACCATCCAGAAAAAGATACGAAATACGAGCCAAATATGTGCCCCATACACAGGGGGAGACAAAGAGAGAAATGAGCTGAGGTCAGCCGCTTAACTAATGTATGAGCGTGTGGTCAGTAGGGACAATCAAATTACCGAAATGCATGTCTCTGTACTGCACTCTGTAAGTTACCCTGAGTACCCAGAGGAAACTGACGCAACATGTAAACTGCACACACACACACACACCGAACGGAGGTGTGAATGGAACCCCCAACCGAGCAGCTGTGTACCTTCCCGTCAAATGCGATCCACTATAATGTGATAATATGCAGTCATTTAACACTCTCTTCTTTGCAGTTTCTCCTTTACCGTCTTATGCATTAAAATTATTATAATTATAATAATATTTCAAATAAGCAATACTGTTATACAATAAGTAGTAATGTGTTATAGACATAGATATCTTAATGTCTCTTAGAAATCATGTGAGGCTTAGTTTTCCTGTTCATTGTTCCCCTTCTACCTACACATATGTTACGCAAAATTAATAAACACGTATTGGGTTTTGGGGGGTGGGGGGGATCCCTCAGACACCTCTCATTTACAGAACCTTCCATCATCTGTGATAGGCAGATAAATCTCTACTTTGTCAAGGTTTAATTACTTGATTTGAGGACAAATTGAGATTGGCGCAGTCTCACAGAATCTGTTAGAAAAACTCAGAATAGCGAAGTCCTTTGTTGAGATCGTCATGAATAACAGAAAACTCCTTCAAAACTGTCAAGGCGCTCATTATGTGGCATAAGGTTTACATCTAAATTGCAAAAGAATATACAGATGTGCATTTCTGTAGTTCAAACTGCTGGGTAAATAACTGCACTCTCAGAAAAAAAGGTAAAAATGTGTTTGCTACTGGAGCCGTACTCCAGAAATGGACTCTGAGGAACATCCCAAAGCTACAAACAGCATTTATGTACCATCAATGGTACAGAAACGTTCCCCAGAATCACTTTGTCTACCTTAAAAGGTTACCCTTTTTCTGAGAGTGGGCATGGTTAAAATGGTTAAACTCATATTTAATTATCTGTCATTCTGGAGAGCTTCTCATTTTTCGGGGCCCAAGCAGTGACAACTGCTGAATCCCTGTTGTTTTTTGTACTGATTATTATATTTTTAATTGTGTTAATTTCTAATGAGAGTTGTGAAGTTGGCAGACCTAGCTATACTGTCGGAAAAAGAGTACCAGTTTGTACTTTTGCTTGTCACTGGGGCTGTACTGTATGGCAGAGGTACACACACATACAGCTGTACACCATGGGACATTTAGAGATACCGAATTACATGTCTATAGAGCGGCATGCTTTCAGCAGCCCACACAGAGCAAAGCCAGAGCTTCAGATGGGAGGATTTTGTCTTCAATTAAAGATGGCGGCATGGATGCATGCAGCGGCCAGTAGGTTCACCAGACTGTACTAGGTTTTGTTTGTTTTTGTCGTTTTGTCTTGGGATGACCTCATTTTATTGTGCAAGAGCACAGTGACAATAAAGTTGAATTTGACTTTTGAGCTCACCTCGCTTTGCACAAGATTTCACGTGTAAACATGTCCTGAATTTCTGCAGTGCCATAATAATCAATAATGCATCTCTATGAATAATGGATCTTTTTAATGGGAAGCCTAGGTTACCGTAAAAAGGTCATCTGGAGATGACCAAAGGAAGCAGGCAGGTACTGACTGAGATAGGGAGGAGACAGACAGGATGTCAGATAAATGCCTGTTGGAGGCCATTCATATTGCGTTCTTGCTTGCAGCCCCTGTCATGGAGTCAGGCCCTCACTTGACCACAGGCAACAAGATCGATAGAAGAGTGTCAGCTTTGCACACAATTTGCCTGTGTTCTGTTTATCAACATTCATTTTTCCTAGAAGGAAGGTGATTTCTTTGGTGAACTCGCCTAATCATTGTCAGACAAGACCTTTGAAGAACTCTGTTTTACCTGTAAAAAGGCACCACTATGGGTCTGGTTCTGACGTAGATTAAACATCGGTTAATAGCAGTTGCAACAACAAAATAAAAAACATGAACGCAACACTGCTAAAAAACATAGTGAATGCAGTGATTTAGGCCTTTTTCTGTGAGCATCAGTTTGAAGAATAAATATCAATGTCAGTGATGGGGGCTTTCTCCCGAAAGTTTCACAGGTCTTGTCTGCTTCAGTCATGTCCGTTTTCCTTGGGACCGTGATGTTCTGTTTTTTTTACCACACTTCTCAGTCCCTTAGCATGCCTGATTCTGTTTTTGTCCGCATCTTTTTGTGTACGTGGCTTCAGTTCTACTCAGTATCGCTGACCTTTCCCCAGCTGGACTGTGCTGACGTTGATGCCTGTCATCATGAATTTGCTCCTTTTCCTTCCGTTCGGTATCTACACGGCAATACTGGCAATTTATTCTTCTGAATAGCAAGGAACTCATCACATATTGAAACTGGACAAAGTAATTACAAAGCCCAAATAATTTATTACCTAGCCGATTGTTGTCGCCAGCAACATCTGAAGCCATCGTTTTCAAGCTGTTGATTCAGTTCCTTATACAGCTTAATCTTCAGCTTTGAAACTTGACTAACATACCACCTTCTTCAATTTGGATGTGTTTATCATTCTTGCAGCCTGTTCAGTGTCTATGTTAGAAGAGCACCGTGACAGGACTGTTTCTGAGGAACCAGCGCTGAGTGAAAATTTAATCAAAAGCATCATGACATTAGGCCGGAAAATTCCGCTAATTTGTCTCCACGTGTCTGGGGCCACATTTATCCTGCACTTTGGCAATAACACAGTGATGTTTTATAGTTATATAATGATTCACTTGGAATACGTGGAGTGCCAGGATCTGCTTTACAGAGATGGCATGTGTTGATTTCTCCTGTAAGATGAAAGTTCAGTTCAATAACAGATTAGTGTCTATCTTTAATCTATGCACACTGAACGGCAGACTGAACACTTAGGGATTAGGTGACGACATCTGTGAGACGATTGGTGAAGAGATAGCAAAGAAGCAGCACAGTCAGATCCTCAGATTGGCAAAATTTATGTGAGGCCGCTAACAATGAGCTCCACGAGACGGTGCACCGAGCACAGACGGGGATTGGAGAAGATTCTGCTGTGACTCTGCTGAAATCAGAGCTGATCTGCAGGTGTGCCCCCCCCTGCCGCCCAGGACAGTGATCCTCATCTAAAAGCCCTCAGAGAAAACAAGGATGCACACAGAAATGAGTACCACACAAGCTTCTTCACCTGATTCTCATCACAGGACCAAGCAAGGAGAGGCACTGAGACCAGCAGCCTTCTGATGTAAGTAGGGGGAGCCACTGAGCATTTCTCAGCAGCAATATAATCAGTACCCATTAACTCTGGGCATGTTTCACGGCCTGAGATGGACAGGTAATCAGCATGATCAGAATGCACAGCATCCCAGCTGGGCAGGGAGCCCAAATCCCACTTAACATCATGCCTGAGTGCGGCCTTAGGTCCAGTCCTGCTGCGGATGCTTGGCCTCACAGGATGTGCTGCCCTGCTTAACAAGGAAGCTATTTAAAATCTTTAAGGACCACATCATAAGTGAACCACATCATTGTTCAGCCCTAAGTGCACAGAATGCAAAAATCAAACAAATGTAAGCAAGCCTGCTGCCCACGGTCCATTCTACAGATGGCAACCATTCAAGATAATCTTTCACTTTACCTTAGCTCAAGGCTACAAGGGCAGGGGGCCTGCAGGGCGTGGATATCCTTAACTAACCTGCTGACCAGCCAGCTGACCTGGGGTGCGTTTCTCAAAAGCATAGTTGGTAACTACGTTAGCAACTTGCGTGGTTCGAACTATGTAAGTACGACGCAGGTGTTTCCCGAAATCATAGTTTTAACTATGGAGAAAACGACGCTGCAAACTTACGTAGTACGATGCATCGTTAATGCTAACTTCCGTCGTTGTTTGGGAAACGCACCCCTGATCTGTTTACCTATCTATCATGAGTAAGCATAAACACCATGGAATAAACTCACAATGTGAGTGAATACAGCTCACAGATCCTCATAGGGCTTTACAGGCTCCAAAAGCAGCCACATATCTGTAATTTATTTATTAAATGCCTCTGTTGCTGAATTGAGATCAGGCTATCATCCAGGCGTCTGAGGATTTAGCTGATGGGCCGATGCCGGCTCCCCCTTCCTCCTCAGTCCTGTGGCAGATTGTGTTTCAGCTAGGGGACAACATTTGATGTGTGAAATTGGATTTTCGGCTCCACGCTGTCCATCTGGGCTCCTGCTTCGGTTGTGGGGCTACGGTAACCGTGCGGAATGCACATATTTTCAGACCGTCAGAGGCCTGCATATCTCGTCAGCAGTGAAACTGAACTCCTCCCTTTAAGTAAACCCATTCCTTTTCCTTCAATAATAATAAATATTTAAAATATAACAGACATATTTTCCCTCGGTTAAAATAATTCCGTTTCCTCGGTAGAAAAGTCAGTAGAGTGTTGCTGATATGTACTGAATGGAAGGCGGCTTCATCCTGTATGGCACTGGGGAATATCAGTTTGTATTACCTCAATGTTTAAAACAGGTTTGTGGCATCTATGACTAGTGTGACGTCTTTCATACCTGACATTGTTTAGAGAGCCTCAGATTTATGTTATCAGATTGCCTGGGTCTTTGTGCTTCAGACTGCAGCTACCCAACATCCTCTAAGGCGCTCGCTTGCTGGGTAAGCCTTCTTCCACCAGGCAGCAGGTCAGAGAGGAGGCCTACTCTCCAGGGCTGGCTCCTATGTGCTATGACGGTGTGCACATCCACCCAGAGCCCCAGTTATTGCCACAGGGTGCTGGGCGGCCTGCCTCAGCCAGACACACGAGCAGGGGAGTGTTTCGAAAGGGTATGTGCTGATCTATCCAAGTAATGATGGAAAAAGAAACATTCTAGATAAAGAGTGATTTTGGTTTAGGATGGAATTCCTCCCCATAGCACAGAGGTATCAGTGTTCAAACCTCATTTAGAGGGGAGAACTGGGAGGGGGGAAACTAATGTCTACAGGGAGAAGGTGGTCAAGGAAGCAGCTGACGAGTGGCTGGGACGAGTGGTCGTCTCCCCCATACAGGTTGTGTGTGACTCACTTTCGAGGGGATGCAGTGAGGTTTTCACTGTGAGCGGCCATGTCAGCAGGGCTGGGGAAGGCAGCAGCTTAATTACAGCCTGGCAAGAGCACAGCACCTGTGTAACACAAGGAGGAGGTTTGTTTTCACTAGTCAAACAGAGACCATCGCCACGGTCACACAAGACCACTATGGCACGTACTGTAAGCTCATGGGCTCCTCTGCCCATGCCAGACATGCTCGGTTTAGAATTCTCTAGAAAAACAGTCATGACTATGTATCTGAATTAGGGCTGTGAATCAATTAAAAAAAAAAAAAAAAAAACACTAATTAATCACACAGTTTTCTGTGATTCTGAGCTTCACTGGCCCATCATTAGATCATAGGCAGGCACTTAGATACACCAATAACAAGGACTAACAAGGGGCAGGTGTGGCTACACAGAACTAGGGGCAACAAGGAACAGGTGAGGACAATTGAATTAACTGATCATTAAGAGTGCAGAGAAACAAGGCACAGGTGGGGTAGTTACAATTAAACACAAGGAACTGTAACTGGAATATATGCACTTATTAACCAAGAGAACATAAAATAATGAATAACAGAAAAAAAACAACTAATTGAAACTTACAACAAAAAAGGGAGTTAGTAACAGTAGGCAACCACTTAGCTTGTTAAGCCACACAGCAGCCTGGAGAGCAAACACACTAGGGACTAATGGGCTACAAGACAGAGGAGCAAACAGAATGGCCAGCAACACCTGCTGGTCAAACAGGGACAAGACACATGGGACAGGACCAGATGGGCACTGATCCTGATACTGTAATAATGATCCAATCAGTGGCTCTTAAGTACTTCCAGATTTAAATTCAAACGGTGACTTTTTTTTGACCAGGCAGTATATAATTTCATGTACTCAACATGCAGATCGAAACGCAATTTAATCTAGACCACGTGATTGATCTAAAATCTTACAACTAATTGGCAAATGGCTTTAAAAACAGAAGCCTGGAAATCTTTGAAAGTACGCTTTATAACATGAAAGATCTTAAAATTTTGCTACTGCTATGAAGAAATATGAGTCTTCAATAAATAAAGCAAATGTTGCAAATTACAGTATTTGTATCCTATGTATGCCTCCATCAAACAAAATGAACCATATACCCATTCTTACTTATAGGTTTTTTATGATTGCTTAAACACGAAAAGAAGAGGTCTCCCTCATTTGGCATAACTTTAGGGTGTACTCACACTATGCAGTTTGAACCGTGCCTGAGTGCGTTTGACCACCAAAGCGCGGTTCGTTTGACTAGTGTGAGTGCTCCGAACCGTGCCCGGGTGCGGTTCGTTTAGCCGTCCCTGGCCCGCTTGGAAGAGGTGTGCCAGAGCACGGTTCAGTTGGACTCGGGCGCGGTTTGCATGTAGTGTGAGCGCTAACCTTGCTGGAGCACGAAACAGGACGCGTGACGTCACGTTTTTGCGACGCTCCAAAATACGAGCAGCACGATTGCGTGAAAATTTTCGTGCCACAAATGCGATAGACCTGTTTAGCAACATGCTGTGAGAGGGCTGTGGACCACCGCGGACCAAATGACTCAAAATTACTATCAACAAAGTAACCAGAGCGATGGACTCCATTGTGTTCAGCGAGAGCGCCGCTCTTCCTGTTTATCCTGAAACCGTCGCACCATAATGACGTAAGCGTACTCCGGCACGAATGCTGAAACCCTATGTGAGTGCAGGCCAGAGGGGGAGTGGGGAGGGGGGACAATCGTACTCGGGCCCGGTTCACGGCAACCGTGCCTAGTGTGAGTACACCCTTACACTCAGTTAGCAAAACATTGGCCCAGATTTGCACAACACTGAGCACATTGTTAGCTTCACGCTTCTTGCAAAACACACAGTGATTTGCAAATCACTAAACACACCTGTCCATTTCAAAGCACTGGCTTTCATGTAACCACACCCATGAACAATTTGGTTAAACACAACCACCAGGTATACAAACACTTATGTGCTTAATTATAGACACATCAATCAGGTTTAGGCACTATAAAAGGGAACAGGTCAGTTAACCTGTCATCAACAAACATGGAGGACATGAGATGAAGGAGAAGAGTGAGAGAAGGCATCCATGGTGGAGAAGCAGGTGGAGGCAGAGGCCAAGGTAGAATTTAGTTGTCATTGTTGACACACCACAGCAAAATGTGGTGGAAAAAACGGAAAACACTGTATTCAGGGCATAAAGCTCCAGGAAAAATGTTGATCTACAATACAGTAAATGCATTTTGCATCTCCAAAAAAGAAACACAAAGAAAAGAAGATTTCATAACATCTACTGTACATAAAGTAAAAATAAAGTACTGGAAAAGACTGAATTTTTCATACTGTAAATGAGAAGTATAGTACATCAAAGTCCACAGTGTTTGTCATTGGGCTTCAACACGTTTTTGGACTGGGTCAGGCCACAGCACTTAATTTACATTTACATTTATGGCATTTGGAGATGCCCTTAGCCAGAGCGACTTACAGAATTGCTTAGAAGTCCCATCAGTGAATACATTCTGAGACTAGTTCAACAGAACCTGGCTAAGGATACTATCACTCTAAAAAAACTCTGTTGGCAAGTAATGCATTTTTTTTATTAATAAGAGTTTAATCTTGAAAATGCTAATATATGTACTTCTGAAAGAGGTAGGTTTTCATGGTGAAAACTGACATTGTCCCAAACTATAACATAAGTAGGACGCTCATTCAGCTCATGATCCTGCTGCTCAAGTCCAAACAAGACATCTCGAAGACCACCAAGAAATGTAAGAAGATGCTGGGTGTTATATGACCCCAGTCTGACATGAGGTGTAGAACCCCACGATGGATTATGGCAGCACATGGTATCACATTGCCACCACACTGCCCGGGGACTTCAACAATGGCACACTGGCTAATTATGTTCCAGTCTCTCCTTCTCTTTGTGAGATTGAACTCTGCTTCATCCACAAAAATGTACTCATGGGGTCTGTCCATGGAGTCCAATTCAAACATTCTCTATATGTAGAAAGAGATATAGTTTTATAAGTGCTACAAAAAGACAGACCGATGCTGTAGAGTACATTGCTGCATAAGCACTCTTGATTTACATACATTGTACATACCATGATGCCATTGAGCTTGACAGTACTGTAAGGAAAAGTAGTAAAGATGTCCCAATGTTCTTGGTTAATCATTTGAATACAGACAATGTTAGCTATCAATGATCAA
>JAODKC010000044.1:21700799-21712884 GCA_026777985.1 Mormyrops attenuatus | reverse complement strand
TGATTGGTTGCTTAGATAATTGCATTAATGAGAAATTGAACAGGTGTTCCTAATAATCCTTTAGGTGAGTGTATGTCCACTGGACTGTATATTTAGATATTTTGCATATGTGGTGTTTTAAACACATTTACTGTTTATAAATATTACTGGCTGCACAGTGGCTTAGAGTACCAACACAAGCCCACATCTTTGTTTTGTGTCAGGGTCAGCTCCTCTTGTCTCAGTCTTTTGTATCCCTTCTTTTTGTCTTTGTGCCCGTGCTTGTGTTTCTACCTGTCTGTTATTCCCCAGTGTTAGTTTCTGTTTCCCTGTTTCCTTGGTTACTTTGAGTTAATTAGTTTCACCTATGACCAGTTTTCCTAACCTTGTTCATTAATCTCACCTGCCGCTTGTTAGTCTTGTTACCCTTCTGTCCCTGCCTCTGTTTAGTTTGCTAGTGGTTCGTTGAAGTTTGTTGGATGTTTCTGAAGTCTGTATGCTTACCTGCTCCGTTTCTATAGTCTTTGTTTATCCCATTTACTGTTGACCCCTCATGGTCCTTTGTTTTTGTTAGTGTTTTCTTGTGTTTTTAGTTCAGTTAAAAAACCCCGTTTGTCCTTTGAGCCGCAAGTGGGTCGTCCACATTTCTGTTCCAACCTGCACTATGCCTCGCTCTCGCACCAAATCCGGTCTGAACCATGACTGTGAGGTTAGTAGATTCTCTTCATGATCATGAGGGTTTCCTCTCACACAACAAAAACATGCAGTTAAGCAAGTTGATCTCTCTAAATTGCTGCCAGATACTGAGCTTGGATCTTCTGATGGACTGGAATCCCATCATGCCCTGTTTGACTTACCTACAAACGACTGTCTTGTTTTTCAAAATAAAATGTGGCTGCAAAAATCTGGAAATACACTACACTCATTTTACATCCTCGAGTAACAATCAGGTTCAATGGAAACACTGAGGACTTGGCAAATAGAGATGCATTGGTAATGTGTTTTTACTCTCAGAACAACTTATACAAGGCAGCTTCTACTGAATAAATCAGAACTGCCTCTGTCAACTGTTATTCTTTTAATGTTTTTTTTTTTGTATTTCATATCCCAGGTGATTGGCAGATGTAGAGTTAGAGACTGAATCGTTGCTCACCTGGAACTCTGGTCATTGCTGCCTCCATGTCTGTCCCAATCCGAGAAACAACAGGACAGAAGACCAGGATGACGTTGCAGCTCTTGGCACTGCAGAGCTCTATCTGCAGCTTCAGATTTTGCATGAAGGTATCATGGGTCTGGAAAGTTTCTCCAGCAACCAGCATGTGGACTTTAACTGGGGAAGAGAAAAAGAATTCAAAAATGAGTTATGATTGTCATGAATGGGGGGGGGCAATTTTCAGGGAGGGCACAAATAAATTGCATAAATCTGGAATACTGAGAGAGAATATTCAAAATTTGAAAGTGAATGACAATAGGTCATGAACAGGAAGGGGATTTTCCACCTCAATAATATGGTGTAACAGGAAATTTATGACAAACCAGTTAGGGTAGAATGGTCAGATCTGGAATTTAAACAATGAAGGAACATTATATGTTTGCTGGATTGTACTGAAAGTGAAAATTTTCAAACAGAAGATGTCAAACCTGAGAGTCGCAGGACTTACTTGAAGAGGAATCAGGCAGAGTTTCATACTTAGGCCTACAGCAACATAGTGTGCAACACTCTATGTAACACCAGCAAAGACAACCTGTAAAATATTTCCATCTTGAGTCAGCTGTAAATTTATTTAGGCAATCACATCAAGTGTTGCCGTACATAAAAATTCTGACAAAGTATTGTGCAAAACAGCACCTCCTTTAACTTGATAAAAGGAAACATTTCCTGTCTCACTAAGCTTCTTTTTTTCATTTGTTGTCTTTATGTGTCTTACTCTAGCACTTTGAGATTTGTTTTAATGAAAAGTGCATTAGAAATAAAAAAAAAATAATTAAAAAACTGATTATTGGGCCAACACCATGAAATAAAAAACAAAATAGTAATGTAGCCTTTAATTTTACTTGAATTTCTAAAATTACTGAATGACAGAAAAGGGTGCACCTATTGAGAACTGTTAAAATCACACAACAGAAGACTACAGAAATAAGCCAAATTAGGGCTACATTGATTATAATCAACAACAAATGGTGAATGTTCAGAACTACAGAGTAATGAACATTTTAATATTTATTATAATTATAATTTCTAGTAATGACTAATATATGACGTCTGAAATTTTACAGGGTAAGGCTGTCAGTATAGAATTTGCTTCACTAAAAAATCTGGTCAGCATGCATTACTGTTCTAAACATACCTCTTAGGAGATTTTTACTGAGATGCTTTTCAATGCATTTACAGCAGATTTTTCCCAAGTGAACATAATCTTAAACAATGGTTCTATATGTGGAAAAATGAATCCCGATGATTCAAATTCAGGTTCATTTCACTATTCAACGTGTATGCAGGTGTGCCTACGTATTGTAATGAACAGGCAAAGGGCTTACCACAAAAAAGAATGGACCCTGTATGGCCGTGGCGCACACCAAACTCAAAGAACAATGAAATACACTGACGGTTAATGCTCCACGACCTAATTCCTCCCCAGTATACATACTGCAGGGTCGTGCGCCACTTGTCTTTTAGCCAGTTCCGCAGGCGCCCCCATTCCCGCTATCTCTCAAACCATCATAGGTTGGTTGAAAAGGCGGGGACTGCCGTATGATAAACCTCTGGACACCCCTAGTCCTCCACCCGTTACAATATTATTTAAAATCTCAATAATAATAATAATAATTATTATTATTATTATTATTTATTGTTGTTGTTTTTGTTATTAGGCTTATTACTGCGTGCGTGCGTGTGCGCGCCTGCGTTTGGAAATTAAGTGTCACTATCGGATCGCACCTGCTATACTAGTTAAAACAGGCAACTGGTCCAGAGCACCGTCGTGTCCAGTTGCATGCTTACCACAAATTGTGCTCTTGATTCGGTCCCAACAGCTCGGCTCGTTCGTCTGAAATATCGAAAACAAAACCAAACGCGTTCACAACAATATATATAATTTGGTAACATTTGCTTAGCATATACGTCTTCAAATAGTCACTAAACAAAATAATTTAGTTTTGGAACAAAAAGATGTAGATGGATATGGTTTTTTATTTTAGCTTTAAAACGATATTTGTATAGCTGTATTGCATTTTACACTAATTGGATGCCTTAGCCTATACTATAACCACTACACATCCCGTTTTATGAATTTAATTGCATTGACGGCGACACATTTTTACGGTTATTAGCCAACAGCTTGATACTTCTTCTTGAATAATTAATTTCGGGCGATGCTTACCGGATTATCCATGATGATTTATTTATTTTAGTGCCCTTTATTTCCTAATAAAATTTTATTTGTATGAACGAAAGCAAAAGTTAAAAGTAGGCTGGATGAAAAGTCTTCTACGCACAAGTGTCACATGTCGCACAGCTCTATATTCAGCGGAAGAGGGAGGGGAGGGACAAAGTCACGGCCAATTGTCTGTCCGCGGTTAAGTTAGCTTCATATTCGATATTCATTTTTCTGGCTTTAATAACTTTTAACGGAAGTAAGGTGGGGCGTTTTTAATTACAGAAATGTGATGTCCAGTACACAGACAACGATGCACACTGATTATTTTTGCACTGCAAACCATTTCGTGCTTTGTACCAAATCGTGTTAATAGCTAACATAATAGGTCCTTTCAGCTGTAATAACATGGTGGTTTAGCATTTTGGTCTCATGACGACTGTTGTACACCCCTTTGTTTCCCAGATTGCTTTACGTAAGAATTTTCAGTTCGAATATATCCGTATAATGTGCAAAGGGACATTACATGAATGGGTTAATAACTTTAAAACTAGACAAGACAGGCACATCTAGTAAAGTGTGCTTTGATCAGTGGACTACAGGGAACAATGCACGCCCCTTGGATTTTCAGATCATTTTTGTCTGTAATAGTTATTATTATATTGCATCCACTTAAAGTGCAATGGGGCAACACACTAAGGGGCTAATAGCCCTAAAACAAAATGAGACGGCCATGTCCTATGAAGTGTGCCTTGATCAGGGGAACCTGGGGGACAATGCACACCCCTTGGATTTTCAGGATCCCTTTCTCTCTAACAGTTATTACAGTTTTTCTCAGGCGCTTAACTACTTTTTTCAGAACAATAACCACATTCCCAAATCAGCCAATGCAGCCTGCATAACACTAACAAATCTGGCACAACCCTCCATTCTCCCCACAAAACCCTCTATGTGAATCAAACTAAATAGCTATTGCAAAATTGCATAACTCACTCAAACAGTAACACACATCAGTCAAACAGGAGACACATACAAGCAATCAGTGAACACTCTCAGACAAAATACTGCAGTAAAATCCGTTCACACACAGAGGGAGCAACAACGTACAAAAATGAAAACACGTCTTCTCTGCAGGTAAACTGGGTTTATTGGCTGTTTATGCAAACACGAATATCAAGAAAATAAATTTGCCACACTATAAAAAAAAAAGCCATGTGATTTACTCTGCCTGATCTCTTCGATCTCTGACATCAGGCCACATGTTCTCATCAACATCGCAAACAATATTTTCCCTGGCAATACACCGTGGGAAAAACCTCCGAGAATGTCTGATCCAGCCTTGGCAGTCTGCCGCTGTGACCACTCTACATGCCTCCGTCATGGCATCTAAAAGTGGCCGTTCCTCATATGGATGCTGATCATAGACTTTCCATCGCCATGCAGAAAAGAATTATTCAATTGGATTGAGGAATGGAGAATATGGGGGTAGAAATTCCATTGCGATGTGTGGATGAGCGACAAACCAGTCCCTCATGGCAGCTGTATGATGGAAAGGAACATTGTCCCATATGAAAGCATAATGCTGAGCTGTGACTGTAGCATCTTCTCTCCCTTCAGACTCCAGAAGTGCTCTGCAAAGCTCTTCAAGGAACGCAATAAGCTTCTCAGAGTTATATGGCCAAACTGTTGGGATGTATACCACCGGACCGGTCTCTGATATACCTGTGCACATTGTAATGTTTGCACCTCTCTGCCCTGGTATCTGCACTGTTCCTTGTTGCACAATGATATTTCTCCCACGCCTCCTGGTCTTGGCCAGATTGAAGCCAGCTTCATCCACGTACAAGAATATAGGAGGTTCAGCACTGGATTCGAGCTCCATGATCCTCTGAAATCACAACATCCATCCTAAAGGGAACACATGAATGCATATGAAATTTCACAGGTCCTGCACAGACTTACAGTAAACATATAGTGAACAACTCATATAGTGACTTTTTCCCTGTACATATTGGTATCTCAGCTCCTTCACCCGGTCACTGTTCCTTTCAAATGGTACACTGTAGATTTGCTTCATGCTCAGGTGGTGACATTTCAAGACCCCGGCAATGGTTGATAAGCTGACAGCTGCAGGTCTTCTGTCAATTCTATAGAACCATATATGTAATGTAGAATACTGCAGTAAATATACATCTGATAATGCAAAAACTGTGGTCTTTATTTGAATTACAACAAGTGAATGGTACATACTTATTGTCCCTTTTGAATATTTGAATAATTGATGCAACACATGACCATGAAATAGTAGGCTGCATCCTTTGACCAGCCTCATGTAAGGAGAGCCAATGATTAATGACATGGTCAATGACGGTGGCTCTGATTTCATGGCTGACCACTGTTCTTGGTTGTCTCTGATGTTGCCCACCATTGCCTCCTCCACACCTACGCCCACGTCCTCTTCAGCCTTGTTCCATTGTGTGTTAAAAATTACACCTCATTCTTACTACTTTTATACCCTATTAGCAACTTATGAGTGATTGAGAGTTAGATTTGCAGCAAGTAGTGCAACCAATTGCAAGTTAGGCCCAATTTCGTTAATGTTTTGGGTTTGGGATTTAGCAGCTGCCGCTATTTTGAAGTTCATTGCTTGATCAGACACTCTGATGTGGTTTTGGTGTTACCAAATGATCACTGTGACTAGTGTTTTGCAAAAATCCTTTAGCAATGAAAAGTGATGTGCAAGCAATGATAACATGGTTTCTGTTGTGCAACAAAGTTTGCTGATTTGCTTATATTTATTTGGAAATGACAACTTGGACTAATGGCATGGTCAATATAGTTAAGCACCTGAGAAAAACTGTAATTATTACATTGTATCCATATTTTATGTCATTGGGGCAACACAGGGTTAATAGCTAAATAAAAGTTATTAAAGCCAGAAAACTGAATATCGAATATGAGGCTAACTTAACCGCAGTATAAAATTAGACCTCATAAAGTGGAGTCTCTGGCACAGAAAACCTGGCGGGGCACAATAAGCACTAACATGCAAAGTACATGCAAAGCTCAGTGAATCCTAATGCAACTACAAGTTATCAATTACATCACAAGCACGGATTAATGTCACGGGAGCTGAATAAGCAGAAGTGGAGACAGAGATATGGGTGGCATTATCAATAATGGCATTTGAGCTCACAGAACTGTTATATTATCTTCAATTACAAATTGAAACTTATTAAGCAGTGAATGACCACTGTTTTAACACATCCAAAGCAACATTTCAGAGCAGGAAAACCCATTGCTTTAAGATCCTTACCATCCATCCATCCATCCATTGTCCAAACCGCTTATCCCAGCGGGTCGCGGGGAGGCCGGAGCCTATCCCGGAAACTACGGGCACAAGGCGCGGAACAACCCAGGACGGGGGGCCAGCCCATCGCAGAAGATCCTTACCTTACAGTAAAATAACCTTGCAACAATGCAAAATAGACTCACCGGTGGCGTTGACTGTTTGAAAAGAAAAGTGGCAGGAGAATCTCTCATCTAGGCAAATTTGTCAAACCCAATGTATAATCTCTAATTTTCGTTGCTAAATATAACTATTAATAAACTGTCCACTTGATTAATTTTATTACCCTGTTAGTGGTAGCTAACATAACAGCTAGCTGTTGGTTGAAAAGACCAATGACAATGTCTTGACGTACGTCAATCGATTAGATTAAAATTTTCTTGGCTACTATCAGCACGGGCCATCCTGATCATGCCCCACAGTGGATTATTGAAAGCACGTTTTCAGCCACACACTTTCTTAAACAAATGCTAACAGGCCAGCCCGATGCACACCAAAGGAAGACTGTTGGGAGCGGTCCTGACTTTGCTGTGACACATAAAGCAAGATACCTGTATTTGGAATGCATGACAGTCCTACTATTGTCATATGTAATAAATGTATACAGTAGTTAGACTCAATAACTGATCATGTCATGTACTGCTCAACAGCAGCCTGGCCCCACCAGCCTCTAACGTAGAGACGCAGCAGACTTCTTGTTTAAAAAACACAGGTATAATTCGGGATTTTTTAGATTAAGTTTCCTTGGTTTGTTTTGAATTATTTATACATATTTTGTTCGTGATTGTTCATTACTGCATTCTTAAATGATGCTCCAAAAAATTTGTTGTCCATGATTCAGCCTATGTTTGCATTTATATATCCAGGTTGAGAGAATAAGTTTCATTATGTTGTTCATCAAATTACCATGCAAATGCGATTTGAATATGCAGTAATGCAGCTTGTTTACTGGGACAAGGACAGTAGTCTGATTAAATGGTATGGTCGAGCTATAACTGTAGCTCAACTTAGTTGTGCATGTAAACTTACTGACTGTTTCCTATTATTTTTGAAGGTCACTTGAGGTCATGTTTCAATTTATGAGGCACTGCTGGATAAGTTGACGGTCATCTCTGGCATTAGAAAGTCCCTTCTGCCGTCTACCTGGCTGGTTTTTGGCTATTGACAGTGTCTCCTGCTTCACTTTGTTCTTGTGTATGGTTGCCTTAGAAACTTTGAGCCTGGAAGCAGCCTGCCTCACAGTGTAGCCTTCTGCCAGCAGAACCAGGTTTAAACCAGGATTTAAGATACAGATTTTTAAAAAATATAGAGTAGTCTCTTAATTTTTCCCAGAACTGTATATCTTAACTGTACTGTATTTGACTAAAAGATTAAGTAGAAAAATTAAATGGAGGTCACTTTTTTATTTTACAATTCAAGAATACATTGTTTGATGCACTTGGACACATCATCAGTGATATTTCTCAGGGTCATTGGGTGTTTCAGGTCTTGAAACATCACACCCACTTTTGGCGGACCCAGCCAGGGTTGATCAGACCTTACTTTGTGTGTGACTAGCACTCCTTTACAACTCTCTCTTCCTCAGCCATAGCATTGTCAAGGATCTCTCAGCTACCTTGGTGCTGTTCCTAATGGCCTGCCTTTTCCGGGTACCAGTGATGCCTAGAAGTTGGAATCCTTGCCCAGCAAATCCTCTGCAGCCCACTTCTTCTCTGTAGCACTCTTCTATTAGGCAAGCATACCTAATGTGCTTCTTCACTGTGGCCTCCTCCATTCGGTTCTTCCAAGGAACTGTGAGCTCCAGCCTGACCACCTGTTTCATTATTTGTTACAATAGGACTTTATCCAGCTTGAGTGTTGCTATAAACTTGGGAAATCTGAGCTGTTTGCCTTGGTCAACCATCAGATGCCAGTCCTGGGCCGTTGTGAGGAGCTCTGTTGGTGCCTTCTCCTGTGCTTTGGGCATATCTCCAGCCCCAACAAAGGGAATGTGCTGCTGCCCTGGTTTCTGCCTTTCAGAGTTGGCAATAGCTGAGGAGATCGTTTCCGCTACTTCATATGTATGACTTCATAGATCATATATCTGAAGCTGACAATAAAAGATACTTTGACTTTTGACTTTAATGGGCAATTAAGAGAGGAAGAAGAATCTGTTTTAACTAGACATTTTACAGTACAAGGATAAATATAAAGCAGATTCCACCATGTCCAAAGAGAAGTGACTCGTATTGGCCAACCTACAACAGAAATTGAATTTTATTAAAACTGTTCACTGTGAACGCTGACATTTACCTTCAGGCAATGGGCCAGTGGACAGCAGGAAGCAGTGAGATTGTTTCCATTAATAATGCTGAACTAATAACAAATATCTGAGCTGTTTTAACCTCTGGTATCTTCTGCCTGAGTTCTTCAATTAAAAAAACAAAATGCTGCATTTCTGCCATACTGCAGCAATTCCTCCTTCTGCTAATATGTATTTTTAGATTAACAGTTATCCTGTTACTTGTAATATCTGTCTTTGTACACATTTTGCTGATGGCCACCTGTGTACTGGCTTGAAAGAACAGTGTCAAGAAATTCAGTCAGGCCCCAAGACACCTTTTACCTCCAGAGGAATCAATGGAATATCCCATTGCTGGTACAATTATCCACTGATCAGACGCACACTACTCCCAATGCCCTTCCTGGGAAACTTGTGGTCATTAGGGATATTAGCCCCGTTGGCATCCTGGGTAGCCATTGGCTGCTGCTCCACATCCAAGTAAGTGCAAACGAATTTAGATGGTTAAACATCAGGAGCAAGATCTTCGCATGAGAGATTGAGACCAGGGTTATAACACACATATTAACCACTGTGTGTTGCAGGGTTCTACTTTCTTTTCAAGAGTAAAAATTCAGCTGTTTCAAGTTTTTGGACTAAGATTTTAAGTCAGTCTGAATGTAATTCTTTCATATTCTACATCTGGGTTGATTCTTACGCCTGCTTTTATTGGTCCTTTATATTAATGCCTTTTGTGATTCAACTATTTATTTAGACAAGCACTTTGAAAGAGATGGAGAAGAATCTGGTAAAGCTAGTAAGTTCTGCAAAGAAATGTGTAGAGGGCATTCCACAAGATCCAAAGAGAAGTGACGCCTAGTGGTTGCCCTACAGGTAAAACTGGAATTTGATTAAACTTTTATCTTTGTGTAAGAGGAATGTCATTCACTTTCAGGCAACGGGCCAGTGGACAGCAGGAAGCGGTGAGGTTGTTTCCAGCAATAATACTAAACTGCAGCAAATACCTGTTTAACCCCTGACATCCTCTGCATTCAGTTCTTTTAACATTCTGAAATAAAATACCACACTTCCTTCATAATGAGGCATTGACATTCACTTGAAACTACTCAGGAGCAAAAACTATTCTTTCTGCATTAGAATGATCACATTAACCTGCAGGCCTGTCTGCATATCGTTAATCACTTTTGGTGCATTTACCGCAATACAATTACCTAAGAAAACATGTTGCACATTATGAAGTTGTCATAACAATGAACACATATTCATTTTCTTAGGCAACTTACTCATGACATCAGCTGGGCTTAAATTGATACTTTGTCCAGCTTGCTCCTTCACAGCAGAAACAACATATAGGGGTTAAGCATGACGAGATAAGTGATTTAGTCATTCTGACACTAGAAGTGAGACAGTAGAAAACATGCAAGGTCTAATAGTCCAAATAGTCCTAATAATCAAAAGGGTCTATGATTTTAGGGAAATTGCAGTAAAAAATTGTTATGGCTATACAATACATTAGTTTGTTGCCCGTAAAAACAAAGTAATGAGACCCAAGATCTCTTTTCGAACTTGAACATTGTTTCCACCTGGCAGGAGTTTATTAAGGTCTTCGCTTGTTAATGTGAGAATATCTTGATCATAAGCAACTGCCTCTGAAGGGGGAAAATATCGTCCACAATTCAAAAACATAATATATGTATCCTTGTAGCTGGTCTAATATCAGATTGCATTGACAACAACTGATCTGTTACAAATTTCATCCATCATCCACCGACTTTGTCTGTTTCAACCATAGATACCAAAGGAAGAATGAGGGACAAAGCAGGGAATTCAATGGACAGGATGCCACTCCGTTACTGGGGACACTGACATATGCACATTTGGCTGAAAACAGAAAGAATTATATAGCCGTATAGCATACTCTTATTGAGATGCCTTTCTGCGTATTTTACAGTACAACTTTTACCAAGTAATATAATTCTAAACAACAGAGTGTGGACACAATAATGAGAAAGATGGAAGCCCAAGTCCATTTCATATCTCTGCTCCCCCCCCTGCTGACCGTGTTTCTCTGTGTGTGCGGTGTGTTTCTGTTTAGTAGACTTACTACTTATTTTGTGCGCAGCTTCTTCATTAATGAACTTGATATTGTCCAACAGATCCGGTATTTTCATCTACTAAATTGAAAGTGAAACTGGGACAATTCCCAGTTGGCCGGTCTGGTGTTTGGCCCGCAAGGGCCGGTGTTCAGCCATGGCACTGAGTTGATCACGTATGTTGCTACCGCTGTCCCTGAGCCGGTGTTATGCCGAAAAAGGCATCCCTGCCATAGAATGCATGCCGGTGTTCTGACGAGTTGAGCTTTTAGGGTTTTTTGGGGGGGTTAGGGTTAGGGTTTCAGGGGTGTTTTGGAGGTTAGGGTTAGGGTTTTAGGGGTTTTTTGGGGATTAGGGTTAGGATAAGGGTTAGGGTTAGGGCTATCGTTTAACACTACGGTAGCCTAACTCGACAAAGTAGCTAAACTCGTTTCAGATCAGCGACCTATCGATCATTTAGAGACAGGCATGCATTCTACATCAGGGATGCCTTTTTTGGCATAACACCTCCTCCGCCTCCACTGGCAGCTCTCGTTTTTTTGCAGACGCACCCTGACGTAACACGTCACTGCACTCGGTCAGTGGTGTTTGAAAGACGGAAAGTAGAAAGAGCAAGGATGGCGTGGAGAAGACTACAATTAAAAAGAGGAAACCTCTGGTAACAGACGCAGCTAAATGTGCAAAAATTGCCAACCTTTTCACTAAAATGAGCTTGCGATTTGTAACATCAAATGAGGACGATGACGGGTAACTGTGTATATATATACTGTATAAGTAAGGTAAGGCAAGATGTTGAACTTTGCCTGCAAACTACCGTTCAAGTTAATTAATTATGAAGTCAATGAATTGTGTGGCGTTGTGCAGAGGTGGCAATTTCAGGTCCTGAAAGTGAAAATCCAGACCAGGATTTTGTTTCAACCAACCAGCTGAGCGTCACAGTCAAATAGTACTCAAGTGGTTGGTTGAAACAAAATCCTGGTCTGGATTTTTACTTTCTGGACCTGAAATT
>JAODKC010000044.1:21677924-21700699 GCA_026777985.1 Mormyrops attenuatus | reverse complement strand
CACTATATTATTGTTACTGTTCAATAAACCACCGCTTTGCTGAAACTGCGGAGACTCTGCAAGTGGATTCCTTACAGTACTATGGATACAGTAATATCATACTGTAAAAATCTGGACTACTGTAAATGTGTCTGAATGTGCGCTTACTTGCACATACTAAAATCTCAGCTCTTTGATACTTTCTGAGTTGTGCTCAAAGGCCACTCTGTACACTTGTTTCATGCACACTCTGTTGCGTTGGAGGACACGATCGATGGTGGAAAAGCCTACGCTGTTGATTCTTACAAAGTTTATGTTGTCTTCCATAACTCGTTGCTGTATTTCTCACAGTCTAATGGTATTGTTTTGACAGACCATGTCAACTATAATGGCTTCTTGCTGCTGAGTGAACATAGCTGTCCTTCCACCCTCGTGTGGCAGTCTTGCAATTCTACAAAAAGTAAATGTGCAGTTACAAAAATATTCTTGCAGTACAGTACAAATACTGATGGACTTTCCTCCCAGTCTATTGAAACATCTGTAAACAGTGTACTGTGAACTTTCAATGAAAAAATAATTGTTATACTGTACGTGAGAATATACTGATATTGGGTTGTACTCTTTGTCCTGCTTCCTTCATTGTCATTCCATGGACAAGAACATGGTCTACAACAGTAGCTTGAATTTCATCAGAAATTACTACTCTTTGTGTTCCTCTCCCTCAGTCCCCTCTTGCTCCTACTTGCCCCCCTCCTCTTCCTCCTTGTACCCCACCTCTTACACGCACTAGTCCTCTGCATCTCTGATAGTTTCTGTCCATTGTTGATATGAACCTTGAACAACCTGTGTGACCTGGCTTGTATTGGTTGTGTCACATCATTTGAAGCAAGTGTGACCAGTTTTGAGTCATAGTCTATAATTTATGACAGCTGTGCTTTATCTGAGTTTACATTTTGCCACTTCAGGTTACCATTATACATCACAAGTGCAATGAAGTGAAAAATGTCTTTTATCTCATGGGAATGTGTTCAGAGTTTTGCAAATTATGTTTCACTAGGTGAACATTGTTTATGGTTCTGCCAAAAGAGTGAATGATTCAATAAACGAGTTCAGGCCACTGAGCTTTTGGTGTTTAGTGTTTTAGCTATTCAGAAATACTGTATAATAGTCTTGCGGTTTCCAATTTTGCAGCTCAACATGCAAAAAAACACATCCACAGTAAGCATTTCTCTACATTTCTCTACAGTTTTGACTGGTAGTGTTTTCAGTTTTTTGTATTAGTGTGTAATGACTACCAGTAGTGTTTATTTAACTGACTAGCTTGATGCGCGATCTGAAAGCACAGTTTGCTTTTGAGCAAAGATAATATAGTTTTGAGAAGATTGTTTGATTTTGCAAAACTTGTCGAAGGTTTTGTGAGTGTAGCTTGAATTTTAGGATTTGTGCTTAGTGTTTTGAGAAAAGGACAGGAGATTTTAGGAAATGTGTTTTAGCAATTCAGAAAAACTGTTAACAGGGGTCTGTACCTGTTTTTACTTAATGGGGACCCGTACCCCTATTTACTTAACAGGGACCCACAATGGTTGTTAATTAAAGTAAGTAGACAGTAAACAGAGCCAGAGTTTTCACACAGATGATAGGACCCCTCCTGAAGTGGAGGACTGGGAGATAATGGGAAAATATTCTGTGCATGAGAGAGAAAGTGTGTGAGAGAGAGGGATGAGGTGAGAGAGGGAGAGACAGACAGAGGGGTTATGGGGGGGTGTAAGAGTGGGGCAGACAGTAGCAGTGGGCGTGGGAGGCAGCGGCACTAAAAGGTTGTGGGCTGAGCAGCCCAGCTTATTGTCTGGGGTAAATCAATAGCGAACTGCGGTCCTGTACTAACAGTAATGGGTGACATTCAGGGGACGCGTCTGCTAATGAACTACGCTTAAGAGAGACAGGAGGGCAGTGAAGGGCAGTAAGGGAGGAAGACGACATGAAGGAGGGTGAGGAGGGACGGGGAACAAGATGGAGGCCGGCCTCATGGTCTCACTCGTCGCTAGTAAGTCGACCACAGGCTTCACTTACTGAGGCGTCTCCCTTTTTAGAGGAGCCGCAGCCGGTAAGGCTAAAGCTTACCAGGAAGACAGATGCTTCCCACTGTCGCTAGTCTGTCCATCCTGAAGTGTTTGCCTGGAGTTTACAGTGGTCTGTTTACATTTTGCAGGACATAGTCATGTGACATTGAACACCTGATTTCACCTATTTCATAAGATACTAAAATGCTGAATAGCGACTCCGGGTCTTTCCCTCAGCCCTGGTGATCCCTGTACGCGCTCTATGCCGGCTGGTTTAGCACGGCAGTATGCTGGCTCTTCCACCTAAAAGCAGCCAGGTGTCAGAGGCTGGGCAAAGTGCTCATGGGGAGGTAATTACCGACCATCACGGGTCCCTGCCGTTGGCTCTGCTCCGGCCCCTCAGCAGCCCGCAGCCAAATTTGCACATGTCATGTCCTTGGTTAATCTAAGCTTTCGTTTATTTTTGGATCACATTTTGAGCCCTGATGCCAATAAGAAGATAACAATAGTGGATGTATTAATTCAGTAAGTTCAGCAGTGGTGCAGCCAAAACTCCTCAAGCCAGAATCACTTTAACCAACTTAGTTCACTCCGACCCGAGTGAACGAATTACCGTTAGCAGCAGTGACTATCGACCGACTAAAGATTTTATTTACAGCTCGGGGAATAAATTAGGCAGGGCAGACCTCTATCTAACGCTTTATGAATTTATGTTAATCCATCCATCCAAGCGTTCACTTTTTAATAACCGCCCATAAAACGGGGCCGTGAAGAGATATCTAGCCTTTACATAATGTAAAATATATCTTTCTGCATCCCATAATGCCTATGAAATAAATTCAAGATTTGTAATCAGAAAAGGAATTTAACCTTGGCCAAGGGGCAATATTTGAATGAGCATTTTCATGACTCATAGTTCTGGTGACCAGACTGGTCCTGGGTATCGGGGTATTGACAGAAATATACTTTCATCCATAACGAGCAAAGCAGAGGCACCCATAAGCACATACATGTGATGAATGCTTTTATCACAATGCATCATGGAGACAGACCATGTCCTGCAAGTGATATTCCAGTTCTCCGCTGTCTGAGGGCTGCTGCGAATATTCATAAGCAGGGGCATGAGTGACAGTTGGCGTCTCTCCACGGCAAACATGATCGTTAACTTTCGATCACCAGCCAGCCCAGAGGTGCTCTGGAGACGGATAACACCCCGCGCAGAATCCCAGCTGGCTAAAGTCATCATTTTGCATTTTGATTTTGTGCTTGGAAATGACAGATTTGTCCCGGGTTTAATAGATTAGCTGCTCAGAAATCTCAGGCCGCTAAGAGACACAGAGGTCACTAGCTGATCAAGTGATAAGGTGAAATTATTCTGTTAGTCACAAATAGAACCAATCACGTGCGGAACCACAATGACCCATGCTGTCCTGGTGTACTAGGCGGACTGATGTCACCATTGGCCCTTAACTTCAATTGCTCCAGGGACTAGCCGACCCCGGTTTCTTAATTGGATGTTGCTTCAGATAAGAATAATATGTTAAATAAATGTATATTTGTGATTCTTTGAGATGGGTAGCAATTATGGTACAGACAAGTCTCAAGAAGCTTCGCATGTTTTTTGGGCTTTGAGGGAATGTCTGTGTCCTTGTGCGTGGGAGACAGGAGCGTTTGATCACCTCCTCATTACTATGCACCCTGACTCACTCTGAAGAGCAGAGCTTTTACACTAAAAAAGTCTCAACGACAGAAAGGAACATGAGAAACCTTCAATGGATCAACTGGAATACAAATAGTGAATAACCAATCACCACTCAACATTTTGGCAACATTGGGACTTTTGTATAAATCTGACTCAAGTAAAGTGTGTTTGTGCACGAGCCTTTGGATGGTATTCAGAAATCATCCGCATTTCTCTAGTTGAAGAGCACCTCCATGATGATGACGGTGCTATTTTCAAAGTCTCCACTAGGGGAAGTAAGTGGGTTTCACGTTGGATAAGGAGTCGTTCATTCGGGGATTATTCCTCTTTTTTATTCGGATCTGTACCCGGACCACATTTCATTTTGACGAGGTCCACAAATGCCCCTTTAGGCGCCAGACTTTCGTGATTAAAGGCACAGAAATCCGTCTTTCTGTTTTACTTTTTAAAATCCAAATAGCAGGTTTGTTCACTTTTAGCTTCTGCATTCGCCTTGGAGGCAGCAGTCTGTAGACCTGAAGAGTGGGCACCTGTATCAAAGGCGTAATGTAATAAGAGGTAGTTTAAGCAGACCAGAAAATGCGTACGAAGACCACATCCTGACCCAAACGAAAAATAATATTTTAAAAAATCTAACGTAAAAAAATGAAGACCAGCAAACCTGCTGGAATAATCAAAACATCTTTGCAAAATTTTTGTGGGTTTCACCTCAAGGCTGCTATATCAATTAGAGGGTGAGGTCACATTCTGCTCCACTCCGCTCATTTTACCATGCGTTCATCTTGTCTTGATGTCACTTGTCATTTAATTGCTTTCGCCTTTCCTGCAGCTTCAGACCGGAAACATCATCCCCAATTAAATTAACGTATATATAGGCCTACTAGTAATATCGGCACGCAGGAATAGCAGAGTGAAGGTTTCTCTCTGTTGTAGACAGCGTCACACTCTAAAGTGAGATCGTTTAGGACTGATTGGCTAATAAAAGTACACGGAAAGATACGCACAAATGTCTGTAACACACACACACAACACGGGGAAGGCAGTGAAACTCAGAGGAGGCTGTAACACACATATGAGGTTGTAACACACTCAGAAGTACTCACAAATGAGTATACTACATGCACACAATACGCACAAAAGGCTGTAACTCTCTCTCTCTCTCACACACACACACATACACAACTACACACAGGAGGATATTAACACACATATGAGGTTGTAACACACTCAGAAATGCACATACAAAACGCTGGAACACACAAGTACTGACAAAGGAGTCTGTTAAACGCACACAAAAGGCTGTAACTCATCTCTGTCTCTCTCACACACACACGCACATACACAGACACACACACACACACACACACTCGTGTAATCATATCTTTTTGGGGACCGCTCATTCATTTCTATGAGAAAAATGCTAATGCTAACTATGACAACCTTAACCCCTACCCAGCCCTAACCATAACCATTAGTAAACAAACAATACAAGATCAAGTTTTTGCATTTTTAGTTTTTTCATTGCAGTCACGGATTTTTATAAAATAGAGTTTTCCCATATGGGGACAAGGAAACTGGTCCCCATAAGGTAAAAACACGGGTATTCATCACGTTGTGGGGACATTTGGTCCCTACAAGGTAAGGTATACCTGGACCATGCAGGAGGCTGCAACACACATACACAGATATATATACACACACAGACACAAGTACTCACACACGAATCTATAACGCGCTGAAGGCTGCATCTGTGTTTCTACGGGAATCATGCGTGTATACACGCAAACCGACACTATGCCTTCCGCCCCTCATTCATATTTAGGCTACTCATTGATCCAATGAAGGAGACGGGGACCCATGGGGGCAGAGATGGGGGAGACGGGGGAAGTGAAATACGGGGACGGGGGTGTGGTTGGCAAGCTGCTTATGCTAAATAACGGGAGTGACTCTTATTTTACAGCGATCGTCTGAAATCCTTATATTTAAACAATGGAAACTCGGGCGCATACAACGACATATATTTTTAATCCAGATTAAATGTAAACGGTACTATCTGGTAAATCGGACCTATAGATTTTCTTCACAAGGCTTTAAGAAGAGAATCATCATCTCAGTGCGGTCCGGTCCAGTTTTAGCTTTCTGGGCGCTGCGCAAAGCTCCAGGGTCCTCCTCTTTACTAATGTGACAGGGGCAGAAACCCTCCACCATCCACAGATTCACCCAGAAAACGCACAGAGACTGACAGGCTGAACCGGGCACCCGGACCGGGAGGACACTGAGGACCCGCAGTGCCGGAATCCGTACACCTGGACACATGCGTTTTTTCTCTGTCGCTTTTAATGTGTTTTCACAACTTGAACCTTCCCATAAACATTAGGCATCTTCAGATATTAATGTTCTTAAAAGCTACTGCTTTATTGACTGAAACACCAGAGATTTTAAGTAAAAGTTTCGAATTTGCCGACGCAAATTAACCACATAAAGCATACGGTAAATGGATCCCATGTTCCCCACGACGGACCCTCCAGGCAACTGGAGCAACATGTCCGGTCTCAACGGCACCGACGAATACTGGAACCAGTTCGTCCAGCCGGCGTGGAGGATAGTGTTGTGGGCGATCGCGTACAGCATCATCGTCATCGTGTCCGTGGTGGGCAACGTGGTGGTCATATGGATCATCTTGGCGCACAAACGCATGCGGACGGTGACCAACTATTTTCTTGTTAACCTGGCTTTCGCTGAAGCGTCCATGTCTGCCTTTAACACCGTGATCAACTTTACCTATGCCGTGCACAACGAGTGGTACTTCGGGCTGGTGTACTGCCGCTTCCACAACTTCTTCCCCATCGCGGCTGTCTTCGCCAGCATCTACTCAATGACGGCTATAGCGCTGGACAGGTGACCATCTCTGCACGTTTCTACTCGTTCCCATGCAGATCCTTGCCAGGCTGACTTCTCTGCTGTCCGTTTCGTGTGGTCCGCGTTTGCCAGGGCTCCGTGCTGCGAACCCCACCATGCGTGGGCACAAAGCGCTCTGCCCTCTCCTCGGCGCACATTCGCTCATTCATGTGGTCATGAAAAGGTTACGATTTAACGGTGTTTTCTTCTGCATTCGATAATGAATTATAAACCTAATAATACATTTCTTACTTACTTACTATTAAAATAATCGAGACATAATGTACTTCATTGTCCATCGCGTCAGTTTCCAAATTTACAGAACCGTACAGGAAATTAATATTTCTAGAAACCAAACACATGTCCAAATAAGTAACTCAGAAAGCTAAATATATATTTAAAAGTTTGTTGGTTTTTCTAAATGTTTTGCAGTCTTAAAAAATAGACCAAGATGTGGGTAGAATGTGAAGGACTTCGCCATGAAACTCGTTTGATGAGACATTAGTGTTTGTAATGATTCTTCCGCTCCTATTACGAATTGCTGTAAAAAGCTCATAGACTAAAACAATATAATGGTGAATAAAAAATAGGCTATCTAACACCTCTTATGCATCAGGTAGAATGAAGTAAAATATCAAATAGGGTTTGCACAGTAGGGATTTGGGCAGCCCGTTGTCATATATGTTAATATCAATGAGTCAAAGCTGAATCTGTACTGGTTTAATATGCATTTTAAGAGACGTATTCGGGGAGGATGTTTCTTTGTTATTGATAATTTTGTATGAACTAGTCGGAAGGACCAGTAATTCAGCGTTTTTTTAATAATTGCAATGATGGCTGTTCCTCTGAGCAAATTAGTCTGCCGTTGTCTGTTTCTGCATGTTTGTGTGTCTGCGTGCCCGCATCTGTGCGTGTGTTCGCGAGCGTGTACGCGTGCATGCGTGCGTGCGTTTGAGTTTTTTTTGACGCACGGCACACGCACTGCAAAAGTTACAATAAAACCCAAAATTCGGGTCACAATCAATGCAAGTGTCATAAGTCGTCGTGAAAAGTTTATTAGACGTGTCACGGTTTACAGGAGACTGTAGGTTGGGAAAGACAGGAATAAACTTGTAAACAGAACTATACAGAATCAGCGCTATACTGCGTTTATGTTTAATCTCAGAGCCTGCCATATATAACAGTAACTGATGGTAATCATTCATTCTGTACATTTACTACTTCACTCGCTACTAGATAAATAATTTAAACCAAGTACATTGTTTCCCCAACCTTAACCTACAAAAGTACTCCTTATGCTCACAAAGGAAAGAATGGAAAGTGTTTTTGTTCACTCTGCTGATCTCTAATGTCGAGGCATAAGACATGACCTTCGCAGTATTACAATTTAAAAGAGCTAAGAAGAGTGAAAATAATTCTGAAGGTCCACGGCTAGGATGGTCCTGGGTTCGACGTGCTCATCTCCACGTCTTGTTGCTCTCCATGAAAATACAGGGCCCCCCAGGGGCTGTTGGTGGCCTTTTAATAGTCTGAGTAGAACAGTGGGGGGGGTGGGGAGGTGGAGTGAGACTGCCCCCATTGAGGCATATGGGGAGATATGTGCTGGGGGGTGGGCGGGTCTCGGAGGGCCTTCAGCAGCCATTACTTTAAGCTTTGTGCTCTTGCCACAGTGGCCTTCGTGCCGCACGCTCTGTGCTATGAATACGCGCGAGAATGTCGAGCCGCCAGCCCCGAGAGGCCACCAGCTGCTCTCAGATCAGCTGCACCTTACACCCACAGGCGGTGCGTGGCGGCGCCTGCATGCCATAGAGCTCCAGGGAAACAGCTTGTCACATGACCCCCTGTCACTGTCATGGCCACATGGTCCGGACCCCACCCGTCCACCTCATCCCTGGTGTTGCTCCCTCTCTCTGAGCCGTGCTGCTCCTCCGAACAGTCACCTGTGCCCCCTTTGCTTCATGTTTATGAGCCAGAAATGATCCTAATGTGAGGCGAAGAAAATCACTTCTCCATATGCCTGTCTCTCAGCTGCTAGGGTGTAGATTTGGCTATGGAGAGGAGGGACATGTCTCTACCAGTATTGTGGTTTGTTTAGGGGCACAGGATTCGGGGCTGATTTGGTCCTGGCTAACGTTGAAACCAAACCTGTGTTCTTGCTCATCTCTGCCGCAGGTGGAGTCTTTCACTATTTTTCCTATACAGACATACAAAGGTCATGACACCGCTGGCAGGGCAGGCTTGCAGGGTGCCTCCTGGGGCGTGAAGCCAGAACTGGTCTGTTTGGGCCCAGACACAGGCTGACAGAGTCTCAATGCAAGGGTGACAATCATTAAAAATCTGAACACACGCACTGGACACCGGCCGGCTCCCGGCACGCCCCCCCAGATGTCCCTGCCGTGCTGAGCGTGGCTATGCTTGAGCCTCATCGAAATTCCGTTCCTTTCGGCCGTCTCCTTGGGAGTCGTTTTGGCTCCGACGGTGTCCGTTTGTCTCTGATTGATGGGTTTTGCTGTGAGGTCAATGTGCTGGGGTCCTGGGGCATCTCTCCATCTAATTGGTCTCTTCACTGAAGCAATGAAATCTTAGCCCTCACGCACACGCTCACCGTGCTTCCGACCTCTTACTGCATGGTAATGGCTGCCCGCCGGACTCCCTGACTCACGCTGTGGAGGCCCTCATCTCTGATTCATGGACTGCAGACCCTTATCCACACCACAGGATCTGCAGATTCTCATTCATAGCATAATAGATGCCCTTTAAGCACACGGAGTGAAGGGGATTCATTGCACATCGGACGCGGGGTTGACGTCTTTCCTTACTGATGCTGCCACATGGACACCAAGGCTCAGGAGCAGCCGGTCTGTGTCGCAGTTAATTAGGAGAAGCCCGTTTGCTGGGAAGCAGGTGTATCAGAGTTTGGGTCTGAATGGGACTCTGTGAGACTTGGAGGATTTACCCTGTGCTGTGCAGCACGGACCTCGTCAGGTCGTCACGCCCAAACGCAGCTGTGTATGTGGCTCCCGCTGGGGTGGATCGTGTGATGAGCACGGTGGGGGGGTGGTACTGTTCAACAACAGACCAATGGGAAAAGACCCATCTAAAACCTTCGTACACTAACACATCCACTTAATTAGTGTCTCAGGTTTAAAAACTATGCAGAGATTTAGTAATTTAATATCACTGTGACCTATTCAGTAAGATCTCTGTGACTTAGACGCTTCCATAGAAGCAGAACTTCCTGCATGTTGCAGGCCTGGAGACTTCCCCATACTGTAGGTGGCATGTGAAGTTCTGATTGACCAAACATCCCGAGGCTGGCAGATTAGCTTCCCGGCATGTGAACCCTTCGCTCCGAGAGCCTGCGCATCGTGTCGGCATGTTAAAGGGCACTTCACTCGCTCACGTGGCGAGTTGTCGTGGTGAAAATTCAGCTGGTCTCGCCTCACCTACCACAGCCATGTTATGTGACTGATTTAGAATAGAAGAGAATTGTGTTACCTTATCGATCCTCATGCGGCATTGTTTTTTCACCAATCCCTTCTTGCTCTCCATGAGACACACAGACACATATATAGGTGATATATAAATACCTACAAGCCCTTCAGGGGGTGAGATCACACTCCGCTTGTGTCTGGAGAGGCAAGTAGGGAGAGCAGGCCACCATGTCCACACTGACCCACGCCGTCCCCCAAACCTGGTGTCTGTCCCCAGGTATGTGGCCATCATACACCCCCTGCAGCAGCGCATGTCGTCCACGGAGACCAAGCTGGTGGTGGGGGTGATCTGGATCCTGGCACTGCTCCTGGCTTTTCCTCAGTATTACTACTCCAGCACGGCCCAGCTGCCTGGACGCGTCGTGTGCTACATCGACTGGCCAGAGTACGCCGTCTGGAACTTCAAGAAGATGTGAGTTTCTCTCACGGCCGTCCTGGGGCCTGTGTCATCAAGCAGGATTTCTGGATAATGTGTCGGATTTGAAGTCCCCCAGTGTAATTGGATTTTATGTTTGTTTACTTTATCCATAGGTGTTACTCATGGGGGGAGGGGGTCACATCCCACCCAGTATTGAAAAAAGTGTTTATCCTACCAAATATTTTCCAGAATTTTGCTTTTAAAATATGATTGAATTTGTGAGGAGAATTTGCTTATCTGACCTACTGACATTTGCACATGTTTAAATGAATATATACAGTCAGTATTGAAGCAGACAGGTAGCCCATGCATAGATACAATATATGACATCATACAGAAGAATGTGAGATGACGGATTTGACTCAGTCACAAATAAGCATTCTCAGGTCCTGAGCTCGGAGGTCAAGGTGATAACCCTTGTGTATTGTGTTAGGATCCCTGTTTCAGTACGGGCAGTGCAGTCTTAGGTGCTAGAACATTCTGTTAATTTTAGCTCAGGCTCCATCAGGGTAACATTACACACGCACCCGTGCTGCCGACTGGCAGACTGACACTCTGTGAATGTTCCTGTCACGTGTCACCGCAAGGATCTCGTGAAACGGTGTGCAGGACTGAACACAAAGTATGTAATTAAAAGCTGTAACGACTCCGAACAAATGCAGACTGTGCCGGCTCCCCTGCGGTTATGTTTGTGTTTGTTTTTAAATGCTCCCGTTGGGTCGAGCTGTGTTGACTGGAATGAGGCTGTGATGAAAGGACCACGTCTCCTGCTCCACAATTAACCATATCTCTCGGAGGGTTTATTATACACATATATTTAAGTATTGCATTAGCTCATTCTGCCCGAGGGCTTTTGTGGGGGGCTTGAACTTTGGATGAAGAACACAGTTGTTTTGGATAAACAGGACCGAGGATGCAGCGAATTCAAATGTAATCAGCTCGCGTTTCTCTAACCGGCACTCCCCCAGGACAGATAATTCACCTTTTCATCAGTGCAGTGTATTCCTGCCCGCTGAGCCCCACGCCCTCACCACTGTCACCCTTCCACAGGGTGCAGCAGATAGCGGTCCGCACCTCGCAGCTGGCTGTGTGCCTCCCTGATTGGTTGCCTGCTCATCCCCTTGCTCACGGGTATGATAGCAGGGGTGTGACTCGAGCTGGTATCCCAGGGGCATGAGACTGACAGACGCAGCAATGTGCCCGTTTAAGATTGACGGCGGCGCAGGGGTGCCGAGGACAGAGGAGTTGCGAGACCTCGACGGCTGTCTGTGGGCCTTTTTCAGTCATCCTCAGGCTGATGGGCTGTCGTCCCGGAGATCAGTTCAGCCAGTAGGCGTCAGCGTAGGCCGGGGGGATTCTCCGCGGGGGAACCAGGAGCGCCGCCTAATTAGGCCCCCCCAGCCGCGCGGACAGGCTCCCACATCCCTTCCCTTTTGAAAACCGCCTTTGCCGCGTGCCGTTAGCGGCCGGCTAACAGCTAGCGCTGCCAAAATCCGCTGCACATCACCAGGCGTGAGTGACTTAGGAAGCTTCCCCGTCAGTGGCCAAGGCAGTCAGGGGAACGGCGTCATGTCCGCTGTCTGATTACCGAGTGACATACCCTCTGATTCATGGGCCGTTGATGTCTGTGTGCTGTTCCGGGAGCTGGGCTCTGGTGATATTAATAGCTGGTGGGTAGTAACTTAAGCTCCCACATCTTGCAGCAATCACACACACAGACACAGACAAGCATGCAGAGACAAACACAGACCCAGACAGACAGACATAGACAAACACATACACAGGCACAGACAGATATACATACAGACAGAGAGACACACAGAGACACAGACGGACACATAGAGACACACACACGCACAAACAGACCATGTGGTCTCGTATGTTGTTTGCAGTTTGCATTCAGACAGCCAGCCTCTGAGGCCTTCTAATTGGCCCCACGCACAGGGACAACGAGCACCTGTGACAGCAGACAGGTGGGGGGCTTGGGGAGGGGGGTCTGTGGGGTTAGTGCAGGGTGGGGGAAGCCCCCAGCCGGGCAACTAATCTGTCTGCCTTCAGATAGCGTCTCCCTGGGCTGTGCTGATTGGCTCCCTCTAGAGGCTGGGTGACAGCACGTCAAGGGCCGTCCCGAGTCCCTAACTCTTTTAGCGCCAGACTGCCTGTGTGACCCGTAGATCCGCGGCAGGTCTCGGCGCCAGGGCCTTGGCTCGCTTCCCTGCTCCACACGCCAAAGATGTCCAATCAGCGCTGGCCCACTACGCCTGGTTAAGCTGCTCTTGGACTCGATCCCTGCTCAGGGCCTCTGCTGGTGTGTGTGTGTGTGTGCCGTGTTTACCTGTAGAAGCCCACGCATGTGAGGAGTGATTAACCCAAACGAGCACGGAGTGACTCGCTCAGCACGGGGCTCTCAGTCAGTCAGCCGACACTCAGGCCCTGAGAGCAGCGAGATTCTCTGATTAAAGACAGACATGCTGGCACAGCATCGCCATGGGCCTGTGCCAGTCTGCTCCTGGTGGCAAGGTTCAACAGCAAGGATTTATGGGGGGGCATCTAGTTCTATTATACTAATGCTATTCTTAGACTTTTCGAATGGGATGTAAACTAGAGTCCTATACAGTGTTTCTTATCCACTTAGTCTTATCCTGTCAGACCCACATAATGACCCTCATGGACCCCCATATCAGTCCTGTCGGGCCTCTGTAATGACCCTCATGGACCCCCATATCAGTCCTGTCAGGCCTCCGTAATGACCCTCATGGACCCCCATATCAGTCCTGTCAGGCCTCCGTAACGACCCTCATGGACCCCCATATCAGTCCTGTCAGGCCTCCATAATGACCCTCATGGACCCCCATATGATCCCTCCCTTCCCATGTTGAGGTGTATGTGTGTGTCTCTGACCAGGTACTATGTGTGCGTGGCAGCCCTCATCTACTTCCTGCCCTTGCTGGTGATGGGCTGTGCCTACATGGTTGTGGGCCTCACCCTGTGGGCCAGCGAGATCCCGGGAGACTCATCAGACCGCTACCGGGAGCAGCTGACCGCCAAGCGGAAGGTACACCGTCGTGGCGTCAGGTCGCCAGCAGTGGGCACCCTATACCTGAGCCATGTGTCTGCCCTGCTCCCTCAGGTGGTGAAGATGATGATCGTGGTGGTGTGCACATTTGCGACCTGCTGGCTGCCATACCATGTCTACTTCCTGCTTTATGAGTTCTTCCCGCACCTCTTTGAGGAGACCTTCATCCAGCAGGTCTACCTTGCCATCATGTGGCTGGCCATGAGCTCCACCATGTACAACCCCATCATCTACTGCTGCCTCAATGACAGGTGACTCGCCCCCTTCCCCTTACCCACCATGTAGCTGCCTGAGTGACCCCTGTAATCTAAGCAATGTGCAGTTTTTACCCATGTAAACAACTGCTCATTTTACTAGTGCCAATCAGGTTACAGCAACAACAAGGGTACAGCGTTAGATCCACTGGCCCCTTGGTGTTCTGCTGCCGTCTCTGGCTTCCAGCTGCTGCATGCCTGGGCTCTCCTTCTCTTCCTTCGTTTGGCACAAATTCACAGAAACAGATGAACAAAGAGCCGCCATGAAAGCTGTCAATACCCTAAAATCCCTGTGGACTCTGAATTACTGCAAACACTCTCTGTATTGATGAGCACATGTCAGCCTGGATCTCTTTTCTTCTTCATCTTTCTCATCATCATATCTTTCTTTTTTCCCCGGTAATCTCTCATTCCCCTTAGATTCCGCGAAGGGTTCAGGCAGGTGTTCCGCTGGTGCCCCTGTGTGCCCGACAGCTCCTATGAGGGCCTGGAGCTCAAGTCCACCCGCTACCTTCAAACCCAGACCAGTGTGTACAAAGCCAGCCGCATGGAGACCACCGTATCCACGGTGATGCCCCCCGGGGAGGACGAGCACGAGCTACGGGCCCGAGCAGCGGCCTTGGCATGCCAGCCCTCCCCGGACCTGGCCTCCAATGGCTCCTCGTCTCGCAGCATCTCCAAGACCGTCTCTGAGACCTCCAGCTTCTACTCCAGCAGCCACCTGGCCTAGAGGCACCTACCCTGTCCCTCCCATGCACCTCCCCCGCACCTCCTCTACACCTCCCTGTGCCTGGCGCTGCTTCATTTTGGCATGGTGCCAAGCCCCCCTACCTCAACACAAATCTGCCAGCCCAGGTTCCCACCTCCAGTAAGAATTCTGACACGCCGCCCTAGAAGGCCCTGCTGCCTGTTTCAGGACGTAATGAACGAGGAGGAGAGTCGCTGGAATCTCTGCCCTGTGAGCAGCGCAGTCTGCTGGCGGGCTGTGGGAGGTGCAGCTCCTGACACTGAGGGGGCTGAGACGGACAGCCATTGCACCCCAGACTGTGTCTGCTCAGTGCTGGCTCTGTGTTTCACGGCCTGGCACTCAGGCGGGTGGTGAGGCGGCGCTTTATATAGAATGTGGAGAGGTCTTAACAGTGTCATACTGCTGTTTGTGGGGAGGCAGAGAAATGGGAGAGGGGAGAAGGCGGGGTGGCATCGCAGGGGGACGAGAGTTGGGCGTCATAGGGGGACGAGAGGGGGGCCTTGTGTTACACCTGTTGTCACAGATTACTGGGCTTAAAAACCCTGCCCAGTCCTGTAGGAACATACTGGCGGATTTTACACGCTGAGCCTCATGGAAACTATTTGTGATGTCTGGGTGTTCCCTGCGGACGGGTCCTACTGCGTCACCTTCCTTACACCCCCCACATCACAGGAAGTGGGGTCACCCCACCCCCCAAGCAATAAGCCCACTCTGACCAATAAAATTGAATGAAGTTTCAGCAAATTTGATTTTTACCGATCAAACTGACGTTCAAAACCTGGAAGAAATTTATGTGCAATGAAATCTGTTTTTGTAAAGGGATTTCAAAAGATTTTTCTACACAAATTGCCGTTCTTTGAGACAAGCTGTTTATTACGATGCCTCAGGTGTCATTCAGAGAGACGCGAGTGTCAGGCCTGTCAATCACAGCAGCCCTGATGTCTCCTTGAATGCTCTCATCAGGAGCCTTTGCTCTCGGGCCAATCAAGCTAATTACAGACTGGGGGGGGGGGAGGTGAAGGAGCGCCTCACAGTGGTGGAGGGAGGTATGTCATCTGGGGGTGTGTGTGAGGAGTGCGTCCTCATTGGCTCTCCATGTCAGCCCCCCTCCTTTGTGCAGATGTGGCCTCCAGACAGAGCCTGGTTGCTGGCCATCAATGTTCCTGGTATGGCAGTTTTATTACATTGTTTCCCCAAGGGGGCGCTGCTCTTTAGGTTGCCTCTCTGTAGGATGTGTACCAGCACATATTGGATCAGTGGGGCCATGTTGCAGCCTGCAGGACTCGGCTCTTCCCGGTTCAAACAGAATTGGGACGCCCCAACTGAGAGGGGATCCTGAGCTTCTGTTACCTTCTCTGTGTAGGACGCATAGACTGGGCCGTTTCACATTCAGCACAGTTCAGCCGCCCGCCAGTACCTGGTTCTGTTGTGGTCCATTTGCTGAGAGCTGAGTGGATCTCCAGGGAAAAGCCCAGGCATCTGTCCCAGCTGGACCGCGTTGGTCAGGATCGGCTGAGATTCCCAATGTGGTGGCAGTAGCGTTTCTAATTTATCGTATCAAAGTGTTGAATAAAACCGAGCAGGAAACAGTCTGGAGACTCTAACGGCTTGTTGGTCACATGGGCAGGTGTGAAATGCCCATCAGCGCAAGGCTGCCGGCAGGTGACAGGCCCAGTGGTGATAAGCAGCGTGCCGGTGACGTGATCTACGCTAACAGCGGTTTGTCAGAAGAGCATCTGTCCCAGCAGTGCGTCGGAGGGGTGCATGCTCAGACAGAGACGCGCTGGGCTTACACCTGGCGGACGTGGAGACATTGATCAGAAGGCACAATTTATGTGACACAGACCCCTACAGCTTTGTACATGCGGTAGTCTGGCGTTTATGCGGCTTGGGGGGGGGGGGGGTGCAGAGGTGGACATTCAAGCTACGTATTTTTATAAAACAAAATGTATTTGTGTTGGCCCAGGCAAATTGTTAACTGTGCATGTGTTTTCATTACACGTTCGGTGATCCCAAAGGACATTCAGACTATTTGGAGATTTGATATTCACCACTGACGAAGTCTCATTTGCTTCTTTATCGTATCAGATAAGCATGTTTTATATTTCGCCACAATATTTGGATGACAGTCTCTTTCACTGCCATGCCGAGAGACCAGCCAAAGCTGCACCAGCCGATTAGATGGCCCATGTGCAATAAAAGAACCAATCAGATGGCCCATGTGCAGTACATCAGCCAATCACATGGATTTACTACAACCTAAATACTGGTGAGGCAATGTGTCATGTCGTAGATGTTTGATGTATCGCAAACCTTACCGAGTTTCAGTGTTACCAAGAGGTCAATATTGTGCTCTGTTGTTCTAAACCAAAGCTGCCAGGTAACTTTAGATAAATCCTGTTGCTTAATAGAGTATGTACAGTGGAGTATGTTGTATGGTGCTGAGGCCATTCTGTGTGCAGCATTCATGCCTCTTACAATGTTTAATTTTAGATCAACAGAAATGTTAGTGATTACAGCAATGCTCATGCGAGGGAAGGTGGTGATTCACCACGTTGTGTGCATCGTCTGAAAACCAGGCCCTCCCCAGAGCTGTAGCACCAAGGCCAAGAGGGAAGGGGGGGTTTGTGAGGGTGAGTCCTCCATGTCAATAATCACAGCCTGGTCCCATTGGACACCTGAAGAAGAGTCAGTCCACCGATATGTAACTTCTGCATGTGTCCCTTCATTAGATGGCTTTGTACCTCTGCTCCGATTCCGGGTTTCCGTGTCACTTATCCCTATACCAGTGTTTACATCCATTTCGGTAAAGTAAGCCTGCTATGTCCAGTTGTTATGGATACTTGTGCTATGTTTCAGCAGAATTTCTTTCCCTTGTGTCTGCTTTGGTCTGTAGATGTACACCTCAGTCTGGGAACAGGTTTAGGGCTTTATTTTATTCATTAATATTTCCTGCTCTTTTATTAGCCAAAAGGCCTGTCCGTCACCATGATAATATTGATGTTTTCTTTATGTATCTCAATCTACATATATCATTACAGTCATTAAATACAATAAACATTCTTTGTAATGCAATAACCATGTTCAGTTGTCTGCTATCCTCTGTCAGTATGTGATCGGCTGTTTGGATTTTGGTTGTAATGTACAGTTTCACTGTGTATCATTTGGCTATATTAGTTTCTGACTTGATTCATGAGGGCGTCTCTGAGTGAATGGCTGTGTGAGACAGTGCAGCTGCCACCTAACATTTTACAGACATCAGCCGTTCATCTTCTGGATGCACCTATCAGGGCTGTAGCACAGAGCAGAGGGTGGTCAGATAAGATAACCTGAAGGATGCTGGTGAGGAAATCAGGTTGACGCTGACCACTCTGAGAAGGTGGATCCATTACGTCCCCTGGTGTTCCCTGCTGTTGAAGCTTCCATCTCCATGGCTGGTGGCCAACAGAAGGACATGTAGCAGTTAACGTACCAGATCTGGGAACACAAAGGCACAGAGATACTGCAAAAGATCCAGGTCTACAAAAAAGAAAATTGCAGAACATCTAGTTCTAGAAAAGGTCCAGCAATGAAATTGCTGACGATGTTCCTCCTCTCACCAGATTTATTTATTTAGCAGAAGCTTTTCTCCAGCAAAGGTCCCAGAGCAGGGTCAGCCAGTCTCCCATAATCACTATGCCTGCCACAGTATTCAAACCCACAACCTTCTAGACACAGATTCCCAAAATCACAAGCTGTAGATCAAGTTCCACTCTCCACTTGTCTTTGCTCCCTCTCCTTCCATCCACATTCTGACTGAGCGGTAATACTTAATATGATGTGCATAATTATACAAACAATATTTGTGAAGCGTGAAAACAACTGATTATTTCCTTTTTAAAATACACATTAATAATGTGCTGCACAGCATATTAAGTCACACAAAAAACAGCACCATGTCCCAGTCAGGTTACACTTGCTTATGAGATCTTGTATCGTTGCATCAGTGTTGCCCATCCAGTTTTTGCTGTGCATCCAAAACACCCAGCATGTTAATGATTGAATCGGTGTTTGAGTTGCGCTTTTCTTGCTCATGCTGCCCATAGCCTTTGACAGTTAAAACACCTAGATATGGCTGTATCCACCTTGACAGTCATCACCACATAACTCAAAGGAATGTTGTCCATGAGAACAGAGGAACTGTTCTCCAAGTAGATAATAACATAAAGTGTTTCGTGAAACACTTGAGAGCTGAAGGCCGAGGCAGTGGGCAGGCTAATGTGTTAGTCAGACTCAAACCCCTTCTGGCGTACACAATCATACACTCAATGTGACTCTCTGTTTGAGTCAGCACTGTTCCCAGACACTTCCCTCTTGCATCCACCCACAGCAGATATGGCGTGCTGTGAACCAAGCCTGCTCGTGTGGCTAACATTTCTGCTAGTCTGTAATGCACCTTTATACTCAAAAGCGAAATGGTTCTTCTGAAGCAGATGACCTTCAGCTGATCTACTGGACCCTCATTCATGTGTTCCTCTAACAGAATGCTGCTTGTTCCTTGATCCACATTTCTGATCTCAGGTCAGCACTCTAGTCACATTCTGAGAAATGGAAAAGCGTGATGATTTTCCAGTCTTAGCCTTAGGTTTCACGTTATCATATGAGAACTCTGCATCGCCTAAGAGTCTGTTACACCTCTCTTTCCCAGGTTTATAAATCCAGCGGCCTGTGGAGGACAGATGGGATATCTTACAAACCAAATGGACTCCTATTTTCCCCCCTATAGCCCCACAGGTGTTCCATCACCCTTCCTGATTTCTTTGAGTCCATCCCCATTCTCTGTGAACCAGAAAAGCATATCTTGTGCCACAGGACATAGGCTTTCATGGATCCATTTTAGGGCCTTTCATGTCAGGTTGTTCTGCTGCCCCCTACAGTCCAAAGCGTGTTGGTGAAACATGCCCGGATTCACCATAAGCCGGAAACTGACCTCTCTTTCCAGTCAGTCATGTCTGTATTTCACCTCCTTATAAGGACAGTGAACCACACTCTGTCGCTCTCCTATTTGTTACATAACACAATAAAGATGTCCTGTCCTGCTGGACCTGTCACTGAGTTTGCACCACGGCTTGTAAGGTAAGTATTCTGTTTAATAAACACCCCTCTCAGCTACACTGGAACATGCCCCTCCTGCGGGTGCCCACAAAGCCCACAGGCACGATTTCCTTCCAACGGGAAGTCTTTGGGGGAGGGGGGTCCTCTTGAACTTGAACACATTAAGTCTGATTCCTTCCTGGCTGGGCTGATGTATCTTGCCACTACATTCACAGTTACTTATTCGGGCAAATACTTTTGTCCAAAGTGACGTACAGGCCGGTGATATAAGCAACACAAGCCGTCGAGGAGCCAGATTAGATACAAGTGCTGCCATTAGCTACAAGAACTTCCAGTGAGGGACCAGAAACAAGACAGTGGTGGGGAAACAGCTGCATGAACACTGCTTAAAAGCTGATGGCAGAGACGCTAAGAGGCAGCAGGGTAGATAGAAGCTGCACCGCCTCCACTCTCCTTCCTCTGTTCCTCCTTACCCATCCAGAAGCACAAACATGGCCAACTGTAGCTATATGCAGAATAGGCAGTGGCCTATGGCCCTTGAATGACCTTCCTACCTATGATAGGAAGTGAAATGAGGATCAGTTTTCTTGGTGGGGGGGGTAAAGCTTTGCCTCAGGCCCCTGAAAAGGCAATGCGTATCAGCGTCACTCTCCACCATGAAACCATAAACGACATCAGCTACCACGACACAGGGGCACCTGGGTCCCTGTTCAGGCAGAGGGACGACGAATTCTGTTTGCGCTTCCTCATGAACTGCAGCTGTGGCTCCAGAGTACCTTGCTGAGGTACCTCATACTCCATCCCATTCACACATTCCTCATGCCCACAAGACATGCCTCATAATGTCTCATACTTTCAGTTTGCGTAAGAAAATCAGGGGAGCTCATAGCTGCTCATAGCTGCTTATAGCTGCTCATAGCTCTACTGTTGGTTACTGCTTGGGGATTTAGTGCAATATATTTCAATTAGAAAGTCGAGAATCTTAATAAATACTCATCTGTATCACTAAATTGTTTTGGGGCTCTGCTGAAGGACAGAGATAAAATGTTTATTTCCCTGTTAACACTCTCATTTTCCTAAGAGCCTAACTGTCAAGTAGCATCAAACCTTTCTCTGCATAGCGTCAAAGGCTGAAAGCTAATTAATTGAAACCTAGTTGGAACATAAAATGATATTCACAGTCTGTCCCTTTGAGGGAAATGAAAGCCATTTAAAGCCACCATTTTTGTTCCAGGAAAAATATTCAGGAGTCTATAACGTGTTACATTATACCGTAATGTATTGCAAGGTGGTCTAAACCTGTGAGAGACAGAATTAAATATTCATACTGAATCAGAAAGGTCAAGAATTTGAAGACACTTCAACTACTTCTGCATGTGAGTGATGTTATCTGGCCTTCCAGACTATGTAAATACCTTGTCCGCACCTGTTCCGAGCTGCTTATGAAAATATTTTGGCTTTCAAATCAGTCTCTTTTCCGTATAAAAAGGCTGGAATATTTATGATGCACATTTCATTAGGGAGTAGCAAAATTTTATGATCACCAAGACAGCAAAGCAAGTCCCTTGAATCCCTTATGCACATTACGATGGGCTTTGGGTCAGTTAGCAGTTATGACATTCCTGATTATCTCTGGATCCATTTATTGAGGCCTCATCTGAGTCATAACACTGCATCTGTAAAATTATTGCATTTTCATGAACAGCTGAATATACAAGATCGCATTTCTGCAGGCTGCCCAGATTGCAAATAGTTCTAATCTCGCAAAACAAAGGGGGCGACCTCCTCGTTCTCCACACCCCCTGGCGGATCGGGCCGGAGCAGGTGCTGAGTGGATGGAAAAGGCTGAGCGATGGAGAGGTGGGGGAGGGAGATGAAAGGTAAGCGGGTGAGGGGGAGGTTCCTGACTGCAGGTCTGTGCTGTGCCACGGCAGGATGCATGAGGGGGGGCCATGGAGAGCCAGCGAGGCTGGAGACTGACTCCTCCTCACTCATCCTCCCCACAGCAGGTTGCAGACCTGCATAAATAAAAGACATGTAATACACTTTCTGCAAAAAATAAACCAAACATGACTGACGGAGGGACTCCTTCTGACAGGGCTACCGGGGAACCTGCGCTTCTCCATGCACAGAGGCTCCTGCCTGTTGCTGGGCTGGTCCTGACTGCGTATGGTGGGCGGCTGGGCCGTGTCTCAGAGGGTCAGGCTCAGGGTTTGGTTTACTTCCTCAAACACTGCCCACGTTTCTTACACTCCAGACCATAACACCAACATTGTTTTTTTGGTAGCACTTTACTAAAGCCTATGTTTTTATAATTTATAAACACATTAATTTATAAACACTTTCATAATGCATTATAATGCATTCATAAAGCATAATAAACATGGCTATTACCACGTCCAGGCCCGCCTTGCCTGTCTGCTGCTTGCTGCGCCTGAAGCTTGTTAATCTTACCTCTTGTTCCTGCTCTCTTGTTAACCAGCCACAGCTGCCTTGTGTTTACTCCTATGTTAGTCATGTATATTAGCGTCTCTTAGCCCTGTGCTCCCTGTTCAGTCATTGTTCTCTGTCTGCGTGAGCTGCCCTGCCTGTTTCCCTCAACAAACACCCATGTGAGGGGTTTCACTTGCTCATGACCTGCATTTGGGTCATCCTTCTCCTGTCACGTCATGACAGCAGTAAATATTTAGAAAAAGGCATAACACATTATACCCATGTATTGTGCATTATGAATGCTTTATGAAGCTCTCATCTATAATGCACTGTAGATGCCTTTATAATGCAGTACAAAGCATTCTTAATGCTTATACTGACCATTATAATGCATTATAAAAGTATCTATAGTGCATTATAGATGAGAGCTTCATAAAGCATTCATAAAGCATAATACACAAGGCTATATTGTGTTGTGCCTTTTGATAAATATTTATCAAAAATAGAGGCTGGGGTGGTCATGTTCTTATTCTAGGCCTACAGGTGTCTAGTTTGCAGAGTCTTTGCAGGGACCGCGACGAGACATTTGGGAGTGATTAGGGAGCAGGCACTGTATGGG
>JAODKC010000044.1:21597235-21673621 GCA_026777985.1 Mormyrops attenuatus | reverse complement strand
CGCTCAGAGCCTCATACGAAGGCCGGGCTGCGGACTGACCTGCCCTCCGCTCAGAGCCTCATACGAAGGCCGGGCTGCGGACTGACCTGCCCTCCGCTCAGAGCCTCATACGAAGGCTGCTGCAAGCAGGATGAGCTGGGCCTGATGTCAAGGCTGTGATCCAGGTGAATTATATCCGAAATCATGAACAATTTAATATGATAAAAATGACTAAAGGACTAAAAGTGTATTAACAGGGATAAACACTAGACTTAAGAAAAATAAGAAAAACATATGGAACAGCTTCAAGCCCATTTCCTTACCTTGTAACAGGCGAAGTCTGTGAATTCGTGGTCCATCTTCTGTAACACTTTTCCTATTCAGGGTCGCAGGGGGTCCGGAGCCTGTCTTGAAGCTGCTATACAACCCAGGGTGGGGCACCAACGCATTGCAGGGCACACTCCCACACCATTCACCCCTATGGGCAATTTGGTAACTCCAATTAACTTCAGCATATTTTTGGACCACGTGGCAAAACCAGAGTACCCAGAGGAAACCCCATGACAACATGGAGAGAACATGGAAACTCGACACACTCGGAGCCATGGCAGAGACTCGAACCTCAGTTCCAGAGGTGAGAGGCACCAGTGCGAACCAGTGTGCCTCCAAGTCACACTGCTAACTCACCAATAAGAGTAAAATGCAGTGAATATCAGCATCTACATCTGTCAGCGGACTGCACCCAGACCACACAGGCAGTCTTTTGTGATGATAACAGCAGAAGCATCCCAGCAGCGCTGTAGGCTTTCCATGAAAGGCGTGAAAACAGGGTTCAGGCAGGGATCACGTATGAGACACGCCAAAGGGCAAACCACACAGCACCAGTGACTTTAGCAGTGCTGAGCTGTAAATGTCATCTTCCCAGACACTGGAGAATAAACCTTGCAAGTCAGCAGCTGCATGGACCCCAGACCAAAACACCTTAAATGGGCTGCATGGCTTATGGATGCTGATCGTTAAGAGCATTTGATTTTTTCTTTGTTTTCACCTTCAGTGTCAGGCAGATGGCTGTTTTTCCTCACTATTTGACAATAAAGGGGAGTTTATGTTTATTGGGACTTACAAGCTGAAGCCCATGGCATGTTCCTCTGCCTGTAACGCAGTGCACTGGTGTTACGCACTACGGTGCACGAGAAGGCCTGTCGGCTTGAAGTGTCACAGGTGTTATTGACCAACACTGTGAGACACTTGATACAGAAAGTGCAGTAAGAGTAATGCATTCTAATTTCATCCGGGATCATAAGTAATGTTTATGTTTACTGAAAGAAGTCATTTCTATTTTGATAAATGGATTAAAACTGTGTAATAAGCCTCAGCACCAGTGCCTTCTCACTCTCCCTCTGTTTTCACTGTTTTTATTCTAATGAGATGGGAAAAACTCTAAATTAGACTGCGTCACGTTGGCTGAAACAATTTATTTAGCTCGTTCATTCTGTCTCTCCTTCGGAATTGAGTTCAGACACCTTTCACCCGGCTGTGCCTTCCCTCTAATGTAAAGCTGAGATAATTCGGAGTCTGGGACCCACTCCTGTGTCATCGAGACGGAGAACAGAGGCTGGAAAACGGTCCTGAGGTCAAGCCAGTTCATCCAGTAAAAGGCAACTTACCCTAATTTTTAATGCATTTGATGATGACGATTATTATTATTAGTGTGTATTATTATTTGATGCGGACACTTTCTCAACACGAGTGCCCAGAATGAGCAGGTGAGGAGCAACACACGCATGTAAAGGTGATGAAACGCAGGGCAATTTTTGAGCGATGTTGCCAAGCAGGTGAGACAAAGGGCAACTCATCTGAATCTGGATGATCGTGAAAAGTTACCCACTGCTGATGAAAATTTTTCAAATAGAAATTTGTTGCCTAATATCAATGGGAAAATGCCCAAGAAACATTACTCAAAGAGTCGCTCTGTGTATCATCACCCGAACACTCAATGCCATCAGGTGACGGATACTCTCTGACCATGGCTGTGACATCAGCCGTCATCGGCCCCCACATATCCCAGCATCCCCTCGTGAAAGGTGTTTGGTGTTCTAGGCATCACTGGGATTTCGCTCCCTAATCATGCAGGCTGCAGGCGTTATCCAAATGAGAGCGGGGAAGCTACCGGTCTGCATTTCTCAGTTTTACCAGAAGGGCCAACCTGTTCCCACCAGTGCAGAGCAAAGTACGGATCCACGTCCCAGCACTCTGTCACATGGTGCCCCCCCAGCATCAGGCCTGTCTGGCCTTTCTAGCCAATAGGCCGTGTCACGTGCTGATTGGAGTAATGAGGGGGCACAGCAGGTGAAGATGCAGAAGCACTCATCGCTGTGTGTGTGTGCGTGTGTGTGCGTGAGCGCTCTGTCCCATGTGTTTAGAATAGGCCTGATCTGCATGCACGTGAGGGTAAGGAAGGTGGTGTGACTGCATGAGTTGCCATGAAAATGAGAAACATGGAAATGTGAGTCACAAAGGTTGTGAGAGTGTGGAACAAAATAAGAGCAAGAGAAAAGGAGCGAGGACAGATTTAGGGAGAAGAGGATGGGGGGAATGGAGTAGTTGGGCCTCAGACCCTGCGGTTTGTGTGTGTGTATATGTGTGTGTGTGTTCTGATAGGCTGCACACTGATGCGCTCGCTGACAGCCATCCAAGCCCGGAGTTGGGGCCTATTCACTTAGCTGGCCCTGAATAAGCCTTCGATGAGGCATTAGTGTCAAAGTGTCGATGTCGCGGTGTGACTCAGCATATTCCCCTGACATTAATGCTGCCCACAGACGGCCCCCGGGTCACGCAGACACATCTCCTTCCTGCGGAGGGACAGAAAAACAACAGCAAGGAGGACCGTGGAAACATCTTTCTGCTACCAGGGTGATTTGGTCACGGCGTGGGGGTTTGATCAAGGCCGAAAAAGAGGAGATAGTGAAGTTTGGAGGCTCGTGGTCTAAGGATGCTGCTGGCGTTGTGGCTGGGGTCAGGATCAGGGTGCTGAGTGACAGGGTTAGGGTTAGTGTCAATGCAGTATGGAGGTCTGGACGGTGCCATTATCTCTCGCTCTCTCCGGCTCCACGCAGGAGCCCGTGCTGGCAGGTGGGCGCTGGGACAAAACTATCGGGGCATTGATATCATGCATTTAGCAGAGACTCCTACGCTGCCACCAGCAGTGCGAGCATCTTAATAGGGGCCCCCACTGAGAGCCGGGCCCTGCTTCCCTGCATCAGGCGGCCCCCCACACATTTGTCAGCGCATCGGCACGTCTCCAGCATCCTGCAGATCACACGCAGTGCATTTGCTGCCATCTGTCTCACACGTGGTCTGCATACCTGCTACATGCTCCAAAGCTTGAGAAGTAAAGAGAAACATGTGAATGATGATTGACCAGCAGGATCCATGCCCCCACCATTCCAGGTCTCCATCTCCTCCTACGCTCCACTAAAAGAACACGGTACATCCCCTCAGATCCACCATAGAAAACGCTAGAAAAAGCACTGGGATCTCCTGTTCCAGTCAGCTCATCCACCTCCCCCATGCCAAAGCCCAGGTGGCACCAGGGAGCGTCCTGCTCGGGGGCTGGGGTTCGGATCGTAGGGGGGGGCGAGGGGGTGCTCACGGGCTACTGATCAGCTATGTGGGGAATCAGATTGGTCTGGATGATTACAGCTCCTGAGCTTGACCCCCTCAGTGTGGGCATGGTGCAGCTCCCCGCCCATGGTCAGAACCCAGCAGAATCCTCACCAGTGGGGATAAGGGCCACCACATGCTGGCCAGGGCGAGGCCACAGGCCCAGGCCCGTCCAATTATTGCCCAGGAGACACCTGTCAGCACACAGGCCTGGGCCCGTCCGATTATTACCCAGGAGACACCTGTCAGCACACAGGCCCGGTCCGTCCGATTATTACCCAGGAGACACCTGTCAGCACACAGGCCCAGTCTATCCGATTATTACCCTGGAGACACCTGTCAGTACACAGGCTCGGTCCGTCCAATTATTACCCAGGAGACACCTGTCAGCACACAGGCCCGGTCTGTCCAATTATTTCCCAGGAGACACGTGTCAGCACACAGGCCCAGTCTATCCAATTATTACCCTGGAGACACCTGTCAACACACAGGCCCAGTCCGTTCGATTATTACCCTGGAGACACCTGTCAGCACACAGGCCCAGTCTATCCGATTATTACCCAGGAGACACCTGTCAGCACACAGGCCCGGTCTGTCCGATTATTACCCAGGAGACACCTGTCAGCACACAGGCCCGGTCTGTCCGATTATTACCCAGGAGACACCTGTCAGCACACGGGCCCGGGCCCATCCGATTATTGCCCAGGAGACACCTGTCAGCACACGGGCCCGGGCCTGTCCGATTATTACCCAGGGGACACCTGTCAGTACACAGGCCCAGTCCGTCTGATTATTACCCAGGAGACACCTGTCAGCACACAGGCCCAGTCTATCCGATTATTACCCAGGAGACACCTGTCAGCACACAGGCCCAGTCCGTCTGATTATTACCCAGGAGACACCTGTCAGCACACAGGCCCAGTCTATCTGATTATTACCCTGGAGACACCTGTCAGCACACAGGCCCGGTCTGTCCAATTATTACCCAGGAGACACCTGTCAGCACACAGGCCCAGGCCTGTCCGATTATTACCCAGGGGACACCTGTCAGCACACAAGCCCAGTCCGTCCGATTATTACCCAGGAGACACCTGTCAGCACACAGGCCCGGTCTGTCCAATTATTTCCCAAGAGACACCTGTCAGTGCGGCCCACACAGTCAGTACCTCAATACCTCTCCAGCTGATGGCCAGCAGTTGCATCGCCTCTCGAGCACGGAGGTACGCTCATACATGTGTTATGCAACATGGCCACGGTACACATGCCTGGAATAGCACCATGCGTTTCTATAGCTAGTAACAAATGGGGGGGGCACTTGATTTAGTACAGGACTATTCACGTGAGAGCAGTCACAGATATGATGGCGGACTGTGAATTGAGCTCAGTAGCGTTGTGGTACACACCGACCTGCCATCTGTCTGCTGTTTGATGGCTGAGGAGCAGCAGGATGGTGAATCGGACAGTGGGGGCAGAGGGGGCCAGCAGGAAGAGCCCGTCACAGAAATATACTCATCAACAGCACAACAGCCGCCCCCACCATGGCCCCACCCGCCCCCGCACCTCCACAAAAGGGCAGGAAATGGCCTGTGGGCTGTTGTCTGGATTTGGGGGACTGCCGATCACCTCAGTGGCACACAGAGCCTGCGGGGGGCGTGACAGAGTGAGCCTGAAATGGCTCCTGTAAGCTGGGAGGCGCTGACGGGATCTAATGTCCTGGGCTCGAGAGGACAGCCTCCAAGCTGCGGGCGACACAAAATTAAACATGGATAAATTAAAGAGTGACACCATTTGGCTGCGTGGCCAAGCGGGCATGAGTGTGGAAGGGGTGGCAAAACCACAGGCGCACACACACCCTCGGTAACGCCCCCCCCTCCCCCCAACGGGGCACCGCGGCCCGTAAGGACACATGCTCTATGTAACGTATATCACATCTGAGCTATTTTACCTTCTGGCTGACCAGCACCAAGTGTCAGGCCATCGTGGAATACCTTCCTGAATTGCTTTAATGATGCTGTGCAGCTACCTGTCAGCCATCTCATTAATCACTGGCATTAATCATCACTCCCCCAGCCTGACCCTTGTGCCTGTCTTCCCTGGGTCCCATGCTGCCATGCGTCTCCTAGCTCAGTTCTTGGGTTTACACTCCCCACTCAGCCTACATCCCCCCACTCAGCCTACACCACCCACTAGACCTATACTCAGTCTGCAGCCCCACTCAGACTGCACCCCCAACTCAGCCTACACCCCCCACTCAGACTGCACCCCCAGCTCAGCCTACACCCCCTACTGGACCTATACCCCCCACTCAGACTGCACCCTTCCTTGGCCTATACCCCCCACTCTACTTACATCCCCCTCAGACTACACCCCTCACTCAGACTGCCCCACTTGGCCTACATCCCCTGCTCAACCTACACCCACCACTCTGTCTACACTTGCGTTCTGCCTACACCCTCTGCTTGGTCTACACCCTCTGCTGAGCCTACACCCCTGCTCTACATACACCCTCCAGCCAGCCGATACCCTCTGCTCCATACACGCTCTGCTTACCTCCTGTCCAAAAGCTCTCCCAGGGCTGTGACATCATTGATTACAATACTCTGAATGTGCTGCAGATTGTGGTGTGGTAGCTCTGTGGCACCGGTCCAGGATGGACATCTGCACAGTGAGCATCACTCCTGAATACAAATAGGCATGATACCGTGGGGATACGCCCAGCAAGTAGACCCTGTTGTACATTATGAATGCATCACAAATTATGAAGGAGGCTCTGGATTTCTGAGGTGCTCCCAGAACTCACTGTGTGTTACCCCTGTCAGGCCTACCAACTCCGTAATTAATCAGGCTTGATTGGCTTCGTAAAGCTCTCATCTACATAATGGCTCATTGATGGTTGCAACTGCCCTGATCTACAGTATGAGACATATGTTTGCATTGCATGTAGATTATGTTTATTATGCTTAAATGGGTGTATTTGTACCCTTCAAACCAAATAATTCTAATGACAGTCAAGATGTCTACCAGTTTCACACCATTCTCATGCTAATTAGCAATTAGCGGCTGTTCATTAAATTACCAGAAAGCTTATCAATTATTTACTCATTAAGCAGCACAACTACAAGAAAATAGCACAAGCTGTTCACCTGTCAAACACAACGGGAACCCAGGCTACATGCCTGAAATTTAGTAATGGTACCATGGCACCGCAGTAAGAATGTACTCACACTCACGGCCAGTCAGATGTGTGTATTTAGCCACCACAGAAGTCACTGCTCACTCGGCCAGAACGGCGCCACCTTCGGAGCTGGCTGGTACACACAAGGGAATGTTCCCGCTGGGGTGAGATGCCAGCAGTGCCATCTGCTTCCTGTCACTCTCCATGCTCGTTCTGAAGGCCTGGCCAGCGTGCTTAGACTGATAACATCCCACAGCCGGTCTGAGGGAGGCATTGGGACGGGCCAAATTCTTCTGATCCCAGACACTGGAGCAAAGGTGAGATCCTGGTGTTTGGTGTGTCGTTTGGCCGAGTCCCAGCGTGTCCCAGGGCTGTCCCAGTGTATCCCCGGGGAGCGATGACAGTGGCCAGTCAGTCCGACAAGTTAGGAAGCCACCCAGCACTGGGCAGGCAGGATACCCTGGCTTGCGATTCCCTCCACTCTGCACGGATCGATTCCAATTTCCTTCTGAGAGCTTCAGGGCCCAATCATTTCTAAGACCCGATGTCATGCTCACCTGGGACGTGGTCTGTGCAGTTTCACTCTGACCCCAGAGAGATGTGTACCAGTGATAAAAAACACACAGACGTGCCAAGGACACAAAGGCACCGGACTCCCAGATGCTCTATCAAGCCCAAATTTCCTACTATAACAGGGCCACAGTGCTTAGGGCCACAGCTTGCAGAACATAAGATGTGAGGGCTGCCGTGAGAGGCTGGTGCTGTTAGGGAAGATGATGTTCCTGGGGAAAGGGTACCGAGATGGAGCACTCGGCTGCGTGCCTTGGGGACACATGTCCTCCTGGCTTTGCAGGCCTTCACAGTCAGAGAGATGCTGCAGGCTGTCAGCTTGAGTTGCTTACTGTAATATGCTGTTGCCTGCAAAAACAAATACAGGGGTGGGCCATAGACCTCAGCTAAAAGCTGATTGGCCCATGGGGAGCCTACTCCCCTGTCACTAACTGAATAAAAACATATCATTGGCTTCTAAGACTGGCCCCACTGTATGAATTATGACCCCTCTTATGCTGCCTACCTTTAAAAAGTCCTAGAATGGCCCCTATCTGCAGTGCCACCGACTCCCCAGAAAAGGCATAAATGGACTATAGTGCTCAGTGACGGGAGCTCTCTGAACAGGAACACGACCTCACACCTCAGGAAGCTGCTCACATTTGGCGCCATTCTGAGAGTCTGACACTGTGAAAGAAGGAGCATGAAAGCAGCTCTAGCCAGGCGGAGCTCACCCACACTCCAATCCTGCTGCCGGAGACGTCACTGACAAACTTTCCTCACACTTCCCATTAGGGATGTGAGAGCGAAAGCTTCAGCAAGACTGACACAGAGAAAAGGCGTGAGGAAGGAAAAGTGCTAACAAAACCCAAAAATGAAACCTTCCCGAAACCTGCGAAAATATTTATTTCTGTCATTAATTAAGCGAGAGGAGATTTCACCCACAGCCGATGACTGTAAATCTGGGGTCTTGTGGGGTGCATTCACCGCCTAGTGGGGACCCTTTTTTCCCAATTCAGTACCGAAAAGAATCTTATAAAATGATCAGCATTATTGTTTAACAGGAAACCTTACAAATGCATGTTACTCAGTGTTATTTAGTTGTTTCGACTCCAGTACAGTTTTCCTTCCCCTAGTCACCCACACTCACAGTTGGGTGTTTCCGGGAAGTCCAACACTTCTGCCATCTCCATGGGATACCCTGAGCTGCACACAGATCTGCTCTTTATGCATAACAGCTAACTTATGAGCTCAAGCTGTATGAAGCATCGTTCCCTTGGGCAGATGGTGGACCTTCTTGCTCTCTCCCCCCCCAAAAGGTAATTTGTTTCAGGTGGCAGTGCTGCTGTCAGCTGCTTCGACCTTCTGGAGGAGAGGGGTCTGATTGGCCCCCTGGAACTCTGATGCTGTTCCATATCGGAGGAAGTTGGACCCCCCGCCTCCTCAACAATCAGCGCCGATGGCAGGGATGTCAGGGAGGACAGGAGAAAGAGAAGAAATCTCTGCCATGGAACAATGCAACTGTACAACGGTTAGAGGTGTTTGTGTTCATTCCAGACAAGGAGGGTGTCGTCTCAAATATGAGGTTTTAGCTGACTCCTACTTAGACCAGAAAACAAAGGCCTGTGACTGTGACACTGACTCCGACTTAGACCAGAAAACAAAGGCCTGTGACTGTGACACTGACACCGACTTAGACCAGAAAACAAAGGCCTGTGACTGTGACACTGACTAGTGTCAAGACTATGCTCATGATTGGAAGTTCACTAGTTCACGTTTTGTGGCAGATGGAGTGATTTCATTGTTGGGCTCATAAGCAAACCCCTTAACCCCAATTACTCTAGGGACTGGCTGACCCTGCGTTCTCAACTGTATGCCAAATTAATATAAGGTGTAGGAAAAACCTGCAGTTGTAAATAGTCTAGTGAATCACAGCTGAATGTCTACAAATAAACAAAATCACAACACTTAAGTAAACTTTATGTATTAAGTGCCTTTCGCAGACAAAAGTCACAAAGCGCTGTACAAAACTAAAATGGAGAAAAAACATAACAATACACAGAAAATGTATAAAACCTATTAAAAATAGACAATACATAGTAAAACACAATTTCAGAGGATCACTTACCATGCATGCATCCTTCCATTTTCTGTACCCACCTGTCATGATTGGTGTACAGGGTCCGGAGCCTTTCCTGGAAGCTACAGGTGCAAATACACTAAACAGCACATATAAATGGGGGGAATCGCCGCCATAGTCAGACACCGAAAGAGCAATAAACAGCTGCACGCTGAATGTAGGCCAGCCAGAGGAATGCATCATTTTCACTGTGATCAACAGGCTCATTGCTGTCTTTTATTCTTCAATTCTACCACAAACCCTAACCCTAACCCCACCTGGTCAAGTGGCTGGGAACATGTCCTCTCTCTCAAAGCTTAAATAAACTTTCAGTTCTGGCAACTATTTGCTACTCTCTGTGCGATAGGACTCATTTTGCATCACAAAGGAGCTATTTGAAGTGAAAGGTGGAGACACAGCTGGGGGAGCAGAGAGAGTCCAGTAGCAGGAAAACAAAATCACTGACAGAATAATTAAATCACTAGGAGATCATCTCTCTGATCGGCCTTATCAGTAAAGGTGAGTAGGTGCTCCATCGCACTCTAAGCGGAGATTACAGAGAATTGAGTGGTGTGTGGAGAAGATCATTGGCTGTCAGCTCCCCCTGCATGAAGTCCTAAACTCATCAAGGATAAGGAACAGAGCTAGGAAGATACTATCCGACGCTTTGCACCCGGGTCTCCCCCTCTTTCCATGTCTCCCTTCTCTGGAAAACTGAGAGTAAGAGCCCTGAGCACAAGGACCAATTACCACCTGAGCAGTTTCTTCCTCCAGGCTATTGCCCTCTTAAATAAGAACCCATGAGAAGCACACTGCTTCATATCCAATCACCCACTGTATGAGTTTCATACTCAGTCTTCTTAAGCTCGTTTGCACATAATCCAAAGCTATCTGCACCACACATTTGGTTGTATCACTCCATTTATTTGCACCTCGTTATTTCTATTTTACTTTTATTCTATTTATTGTTTCTGTATTTTTGTTGTCTTGATATGTTTAGTTGTACTGTACGTTAAACTGTTTAGGTCATGCCACCACCTGCACCAAAAATAAACCCCTTTAATCAAGTTCTGCAGAGAAAACACTACAGTATGCAAAGGTTTACCAGATGTCACGTGTATTATATCGAATAAGCCTTATATGAAGTTTAATTGGACTCTACTATCCGACTGCAGGGTTGCCAGCTCTCACGCATCTGGCGTGACACTCACGCTTTCAGACTCTCGCGTTCACGTCAAGCGGCATATCTATATTATTCCATTATAAACTTAAATTTACCTACAAATCCTACATACTATTTACAACGTAATAAAACTGTTACATACATGTAAAATGCGCGTGCGTGTGTGTGCAGACTGGTCACGTACTGAAAATCTCATTCCTGCCAACTGACCAAAGTTGGAATTGGCAACCCTGCGACTGGTGTAAACTTCGACCATATATTTGAAATAGTGCTGCCACCTACTGGGAAACTGTGATAATCGCGCCTCCTTCCTTGAGACATTTGATTTGGATTTTATAAATCCTGCATCTTTCACCAATATTTCAACATGCAACGATAAACTGACACAAATTCAACAAAAAACATAAAGGTATTCACCGAGAGGAACCTTTAAAATAACTCAAACCGAGAAAACGGATGCATTGAGAAACAGCTCGTTGTGCCATTTAATGAAAAGGGCGCCGTCGTGCGTAGCGTGATGACGCATTGTTGCGTCCGCGTCACATGCGTAAACCGTTCGGCGCAAATTTTCAAATGGTGGTGAGCGTGAAGAGAAGTGGTCACTATATCTGATATATGAGAAGGTTTATGTTTTGAGTGCCCGTCCAGAAGACCGTAAGTATATCCAGAATAGTGGCCCTCTGGTTATTTGACGAGAATGGTGGTGCTGTACGGCGCGAACTGTTTAGATAATATCCCTAAAGATGTTTTCCTGCAGCCGATCATTGTATGAAATAGCTGTAAACAAACGCTTGCTAATGCTGATATGGATTCTAGCGTCCTAGCGCTAACCTCCGTATTTCACCAGGAGACCCGTACATTTTTATGTGTCGACAGGATTGTGTTGTCTGTCTGCTTGACGCTTCTCCGTGTCTAGAAAGACACCAACTTGATTATGGGAGCGTACATTTTACTGTTATATGTTTTCATATGTGGGTACTTGGCTGTACAAGGCGCAAACTGACCCAGTCTGAATGCGAGCAAAGACGCTGCTGTATAATTTCTTTAATTTGTTTTATAAATTTACTGCGTGAACATTTAAGCCTGCCGCCTCATCCTTCCAGTCTCCATAACCACTGCGCCACCTGCTGTCTATAACGTTGCTGGCTTAACCACTGCGTCACACTGCATTAGTGTTCATCTGGGGTATAATCACTCAGAATACAGTGGGTGTCACCACTGAGATAGCAGACCTGTGTTGTCATCGCAGACAGTCATGAGTACCACGTCCACCCCGCAATCGCGCCACCACCAGTGGGCCTCGCCGTCCTTCTCGCTGAAGGGCCCGGCTGCCAACACCAGCACCCCCATCCTGGCCTCCTTCCCTGGCAATGATGATGAGAAGGAGCGGCGCCAAAGGCGGAGGTCCAGAGTCATGGACCTCCATACGGCATCAGACATCTCAGCTTCTGAATCCCCCATGCACAGGTTGGAGAAATGCATCCACAATACGATTGACTGTGACTACACTGCCCTTTGCTTACACCTTCTTGTATTCTCAGTGCCACAGGGACCCCCGCGGCTGTACCCAAGCTGTCCAGTGCTCAGATTTCAGAGCACTACTCTACCTGCATCAAGCTATCCACTGAGAATGTGAGTATGGTTGGAGGCTCCCTTGGTTTGTCTTGAAACCTACTTATCTGAATTTTTTTAAGTTTTAACTTATAATCTCATTATTTTTCTCATGCCCGACTATAAAGACTATTGAGTTTTGAGCTGTATGATTTATATTCGTGGTTGTTATGTTTGCTTTTTTTGCTAGTTTTTTTTTTTTGTTGGTTTCTAGTTGCCTGTACTGTAATTATATCCGTCTACAAATTACACTCTAATGTTTGCATACTCTTCCTCCTGTTTAGAAAATTACCACCAAGAATGCCTTTGGTCTTCACCTGATCGATTACATGGCTGACATCCTTAAGCAGAAGGACTCAGAGCTGACCAACTTCAAGGTGTGTTTACACTTTACTTCTCTGTGGCAGTGTTTAATGTCCTACTTGGCTTTGGTTGGCTTGGTAGCAGTTAGTTGCTGAATTTAGAGATGATTTAAGGGGATAATGGGGAATTGGGGATCCAGCGCTGACTGACGAGGATTCCTGTGGCTTGGGTCAAGGCCGTGTGCTTCTGTGACTTTGCTGATACTGGCTGTGACTCACGACTAGGTGGCAGCTGGAACCCTGGATGCCAGCACCAAAATCTATGCAGTCAGGGTCGATGCGGTCCATGCAGACGCCTACAGAGTGCTGGGTGGTCTGGGCTCAGAAACCAAGCCTGGAGAAGGTGAGCGCTGGGGGCCATCTGCCTGTCGGTCACGGCTAGGGATGGCAATCCTTAGGAAATTATTGATGTCGGTGCCATCATCAATTCTTTTTATCCATCTGGTTCTTTATCGATTCCCTTATCAATTCCTAATCACTGTAAAATAATCAAATATTAATTTATAACTGATTATAATTTTGTGGACTGGTAATTAGACCTGGTTATTTATTTAAAGAAAACAGTAGTCTTATGCAGTTTTCAGCACCAAAAGCAGCTGTTTTATTAGCTGTAGCGTGATATGAACAGTAAATAAAAATTCTAATATTTTGGTACCACTTTACAGTAAGGCTACCCTTATAAAGGGGTTATGAATGGTTTATAAGCAGGTTATAAATGAGGTTCTAACACTTCGTAAATCATTAATAGACAATTATAAACGGATTATATCACAGTTTTCTTTTTATTAATGAGTTACTACCATTTATAAGTGGCAACACTCATAAATAACTTATAACACTGTAGTAACAAGCACACGGACACATTACCACAAAACCAGGCCATCTTCTTAACACTTGAACATGTAAAACTTACTTAAACTTGCATGGATTAAGTTTTCCGTCGCTATGACGGATTTCTGTCACCTGAGTGCACTAAAGGTTAATAAACGTTCCTGTAGGTAAGGCACCGTAGTTAGTTACCCGCGACCACGGAGCTTGCACTCGGCGGAGTGGTGAACACATGGCAATCTTTAAATCTAATGCTGTGTTGACAGCTTAAATGCTTAAGAATATTACTAGTGTTACCACCCCTAGAGGTGACAACGGCTTTGCATTGGTTGCACACTGCACAATGGTCGTCCTTCTTTGTAAAATGAAGCCATGCCCTGGACCGCTTCATGCGCTCCATCATGTGGACTCCAAGTCGTGGCATGTGACGTCATTTTGCGCGACACGAATCGATGAATCGTTAGAGCAATCGGAGGTGTACGATTCCAGTTCTTCGCAATAATAATAACCGGTTCCGAATCGGAAGCGGTTCTCGATCCCCATGCCTAGTCACAGCGACCCGAGTGCGGTGTGACGGCCAGCCTCACTTTTTTCCTCAAAGAGAGGGATGCGGAGGAAGCAGATGGCGAGGCTGACGACGCTGCTGGAGAGATGGCAGTGAAACAGGTGGTGAAGAAGAAGAGGGCCCCGAAGAGAACTGTGGAGGCGAACCTGAGCAACATCAACAGCTCCGAGTCTGAAAGGAAGTGTGAGGTATGAGCAGGGGCACAGCGTAGGGTGAGGCGAGGTGAGGTGAGGTGAGGAGGTGCTTTACCTACCTTCAGAAGAACATGAAATAAAACTCCCATACCTGGTTAATCCATGGATGCCTTTATGTAATTATTGTCTAGTGGAAGTGTTTCATGATGATGATGATGATGAATCTCTGATACTATAAGCCCGGAGGACCCTCGTGAGTTTCAGTGGCCTGCCCCCCCCTTTCCCCAGGTGGATCCCATGTTCCAACGCATGGCTGCCTCCTTTGACGAGAGCAGCACGGCTGGTGTCTTCCTGTCTGTCCTCTTCAGCGAGGACAGCCGCTGTGAGCTGCTGTTCCCCTCTCAGCTGAAGCTGCTGCGCTCTGAGCCCCCCTGCCCTGCCCCACCCCTGATGCACGTCCCTGCACAGCCCTTTAAAGGTGAGCCTGCCCCCGTCCCCTGTGCCCCCCACCTGCGCTGCGTTCCTGCCTTGTTCCTCCTTGCCACCCGTGCATAATGTGTCCACAGGCAGTCTTCAGCAGGCGCAGGAGCGGAGCTCCATCTGCCCATCGCTGAAGGACTTCTCCTTCACCAGGTGGAATCCCGACCAGGTCAGTCCCCTGCATGTCCCCTGGTTACGCGGCTGACTGTTGTGGGCCAGTTCCTCATCCTGTCTTGTTTCTACTTCCCTGCAAACTAATTCACCCTGATTCGGTTGACATGGCTCATCTCCGCATTAATCGCTCAATCAAAGCAGAGTTGAACCAGTGTATGTACTCCATCTCTCTGGTGGGTTAGACGATGAACCAGCTGCTGGAGAAGATGAAGCAGGGAGAGCACGTGTTTGACGTGAATGCGGAGGTGGAGCCGGAGGATGAGCGCTGCCACGACTTTGGGGATGACTTTGATGGGGACGACTGTGATGGGGGCCAGGGTGAGGAGGAGCCCAGAGAGCACAAGGCGGCCTGCGCCATGACGCCACTGGGACGGGGACGGTGAGGGACCGGAAGCGAGCAGCTCTACCTGACGAGGGGACTAGCGGGTAGCAGCGAGGGTCTTGGTGCTCCGGTCTCAGTGTCACCGCTCTGCCCCCAGGGACGTGATTGAGATCAGCAAGGGAGACATCAGCACCATGTGCCTTCAGTTGTCCTCCCAGCCCAGGGAGTACTCCTACTTCAGCCCCAGGACCATGGCCACGTGGGCCGGGCCGGGCTTCTGGCGCTTCAAACCGCGCCACAAGCGTGAGTGTGTGCTGTATCAGACCGTATGCCCCCTCAGTTAAATCTCTGCAGCCCGAGGTCTTACCTGAGCCTACTCTGGTCTTTGTGTGTGATTAGAGGATCACAACCCTGACAAGGACACCCAGAAACGAAAACCCAAGAAGATCTTCGAGCTCAACTTCAGTGACGATATCAACTTCGACACCTACTTCCGCACCACGAGAGTAAGCACTGGTTCTCTTGTGAAACCGATGGACCTTCCTGAAGTATTTGTCTAGCGGTACAGGTTCAAGTATTGACCCATGCTGATTGTCCCTCTGTCCGGATCTCCAGGCAGCCACCACAATCAAGTCCACCCTGCACACCAGCAATAAGAAGACCACCCTGCCGGCAGACTTCCACTACCCCCCCAATAAACTGTCCCAGCTCAGCCTCAAGCCCTCCAGCACAGTAAGTTCCGCAGCGCCCCCTATCACGGACAGAAGGTGATGCCTGTGTTGAGCTGACGGCCTTGTCGTTCTTGTGTGTTTTTCAGTTGTGTAAGCAGGGTCCGAAGATGGTGTCCGGAGCACTTGGCGAGGGCATCGGGGACTATGACTACGACAACGCCAATGATACGGCCAACTTCTGTCCGGTCCCTCAGGTTTGGACAGCACATCTCCCCACCGCATAGACGAGCATCTCCCTCAGTGAGCAGTGTCACTGTCAGCCAGCTATGGCTTTGGAGTATCTCACCATTACATGCATCTGCAGGGCGGCTCAAGCGACGACGAGGCCGACGGCTTTGGAGGGCTGGATGACGGCGAGGCTTCATTTAACGCCGGTATCGAAGGCTTTCCTGGAGCATCTCAAGACGATAACAACATTTCCACCTACGGGGGAGACAACTTGGTGCCAGAGCCTCAGAAGGTAGGGGACACTCGGAAGTCTGGCCCATGGCGAGATGGACGGGAGCTGCCTGTTCTGTTACCGTGAGTACTCCAACCAGTATGGCTACAAGCCTTGACAGTGTTTTTGGCGGGAATCTGTTCCAGGTGAATAAAATTGAGATAAACTATGCCAAGACGGCGAAGAAGATGGACATGAAGAAGCTGAAGACCACCATGTGGAGCCTCCTGACCGACTGTCAGAAGGACCCACAGAAGCTGCTCAAGGTCAACTTTGCCACACATGGCATTTCTCCTTCCACATCTCCTCGCTTTCCCTATTCCTGCCACTGCCCAACCTCCACTTTGATCCTCTCTGCCACCAGCTCATCATAATCTTTCCCCAGCAGGAATCGGAGAATGCAAAGGAGGTGGTTTCTGGGGAGAAGGCTTTCAGTGAGACCACGAAGACCCTCCTTCAAAGGTACCCAATGCTGTCTTTTCAGGGGTCCATTTCATGTGTGATGCATCGTTGATCTTTTGTCAGCGCATGTTTCTCTGTGGACTGTAGTACCTCTGTAGTCCCAAACCATCACCCCCACGAAGACCCAGATCTGCTCTGTCTCTCTACAGGCTGCCTTCCACCATGGCTCAGAACCTCTCAGTCCCGCTGGCGTTTGTGGCCCTGTTGCACTTGGCCAATGAGAAGGTGGGTTGGGGTTGGGGTTTGGGTTTGGGTTCTGGGTAGGGCTGGGCGATATCATATCGATATATCACGCATGCGCAATAATCACCAGGGCTTCAGATGACAGATGAAACATCTGAACGCCAGCTTTTCGGTACCATACGGACGTTTGTTTACAGCCACAATTTGTTACGCAGATTAATAGCATGACTAAAATATTGAGGCATTTTATGACGCCCAAAAGTTTTCAAGTTTAACATATTCTTATGTTTAATAAACGTGTCAGACTTCAAACTCTAAAGAGTACTGCCACACCACTGGCATCTTTTTACGTTGTTTATCCTCAAGATCTCTTTTGAAAGACGTCATGGCTGCTGAGCTGTTCATTTCAGTGCAAATCGCACTAAAGTATACCACACATAGTATACCAAAACAGAATGATGAGGCGTGCTCCGCTAACCAAATTTAATAAAGATTACCAAGTTTTGGGTGTCACAAAATGCATCTCATTAATATTTTAGCTGTACTACTAATCTGCTTACCAAATATTGGGCATAAATAAATGTCCATATAGTATTGAAAAGCTGGCGACCGGCCAAATGCTTCGCCTTTGATCTGAAACCCTGGTGATTATCACGCATGCGCCATATAATATCGATATACCGCCCAGCCCTAGTTCTGGGGATGCTTAGGATCTGTGGGTGCCTACTTGTGTAGTATCAGCTCACACATATCATACAGACCAGACATGTCAGCCACTGGCTTCCAGGAACTGGTCATGCTAGATGGACATTCCGTCCATGATCCACTGCATCAGCAGTTGAGGGACACATGCCGGCAGCTTCTAGAATGGCCTGAGCAGATGGCCATTGTGCCCCACGCTGACTTGGGCTGCCTGCTGTCTTGCAGTGTTTTGGAAGTGGAATGGAGAGTCCTGCCTGCCCCCTGCTGGCTCAGGTGTCCTGTGGGTGAATGTGCCTTTTGTGATATTTGATGTGTGGCCTCTTCCTGTTTCAGAACCTGGAGCTCCTCAAAGTGGATGACATGTCTGATATCATCATCAAGCAAGGTTCCTGAGGCCCTGCCCTTTATAGTGTGTAACACACTGCATTGTGCTCTTAGAATATTTTGTGTTTTTATGTTCTGTTTTTAAAATTTTTATTGAAACTCTTGTGTTTCAGTTAGTTCTCTCGATTTAATTTCCTTATAGTCACGCTCCTCTGGTTGCTTCTGTATATCTTTCTGGTTCAGTCCATCTTATCTACATGTTTTCTGCCCTTTCCCCATCTCATCACCCTGTACATATGAAATAAAGCATATGTTTTTTTTGTTTTTTTATGTCCTGCTTACTTCTGAATGTGACATGCTTCAGCTATTTAATGTATCTTCGGGGGGGTGGTTGTGTCAGGCTCTCATAAGCTGGGTGTTCTCCTGACGTCTGGCTTGGGTGAGAAGTCAGACTGGTTTGGAGGTGTTAACGTGGCCTGGTATGGCTGGATGGAGTGGAACAGAGAATGGAGACTACGTCAATTACCTCAGTCCTGGCTCAAGATGTGGGTCTCTGACACACCTTCCCCAGCTGTGCTTTCAGTCATGCCTGTTAGGCCCAAAGAATAATGTTCTTATGTACTGAGTCTGCATTTTGTTATGGTAAGTTTGACAGTCTTGAATGAAAACCACTATGTCACTGAAAACTTAAAATCACCGAAAAAGGTATCGCTTTCAGAGGCAATAGCGCTCTGATACCTCTGACTCTAAACTCAATTCAGTTGTGCCCCTTTGATGAATTGGTCGCATGACATAAGACATATAACATGGAATTTAGTTTACATGTATAAGTTATTTTTAGCAACACTACGTCAGTTCCCATCTTCAGCCGAGTAAGAACTGCAGCTGGGAAGCAAACTTCCTGGTCGCTCACAGCTGCAGGATCACCTGGCATCCGCCGGCCACCGAGATAGCCCCGCGCTCGGTCAGTCTGCGTAGACAGGAATGCAGCACAAATAATGAATAATTCCAAAAATCACGGTGATCATATAGCTTGTTGCAGCTCTACTTTACCTGCTCCCAGGTGAGCGACCCGCGTGGCAGGGTGCCCCCGTGTGGATACAGGAGGTGGCGACACCCGGCAGAGGCGGGCCGGAGCGAAGGAATTCACTTAGAAATAAAGCAGGAAGCGGAGAAAAAGACGCACGGACGTCGGCCGGACGAGTCGCCGACGATCTCTATTGTTTCGGCTTGTTCAGGGCTAGTGGTTGTTTCCCGGTTTGGCTTTCCTGGCGGATTTGTTGTAACTTTTGGATTTAAAAACATGGAGTCTAACATGGTAAGTGGCACGATCACCGTCTGCGTCCCCCTGCAGTGTTCGGAAACTTCGCCACCATCGCCCCGCTTGTTCCTCGGTCTCATTTGATGGTTTACTTGTTTGGCCTGTTCTACGAAACCGTGTACAGCAAAATTCCAGTAGTCAGTTGTTACGAGCTGCCCGATTTCAGCGTCTTTAAAGCGAAAGAGATGGGCGATGAAAGATGGAGCCACAGGTTATTTTTCCAAGCCCGCATTATTTCCTGGGGCTGCGGGCAGACACCGCCGGCTTTTTTGAGCAGATCTGTATAAAAATGACTGAGAGAAATAACCTAAAATATGTTTTGTGTAAATACGACACTTCTCACTGCACCCGAACACTGGAAAAACCGTTTAAGTAAATTAATCGGTCCCCTTCCAGCACTAACGAAAACGACCGAAGGGAATCGGACTTTAAGTCTCTTTTCCGCTCTCGGTGGTTTTACTCAATAGATGGTTCAGCCGCGGAATTTCCTCATAACTCCGCTTCCCCTGTCCGAGCCCGAGCCATTTCTGCACACATCCCCCTGTATCTTCTCTGTACACTCCTGACGGAGCATGGCCCCTGCTTTTGGCCCAGATGATACCCCTGAAGACCCCCCACCCCCCGTGCCTTCTGTGGACGGGTTCGGGGGGCGTGCCAAGTCCGGCTGCTTCATTCCTGACCCAAAATTCCCGTCGAGTGGTGAAGGCCAGAGACACTAAAGAAGGTCCGGCAGACTGACCCTGATCTCACAGCAATGGGCGCTTATTATTAAACATCACGAAGCGTATTTACATTTACTGACATCAGCTCTATTCAAACAACAAAGTTGCGCAGCGGTTATGACAAAAGTCCAGACAGCTGGTTCAGGGTTACCAACTGGTCAGCTGGCTGGCGTGAGACCAGTCTGCGCACACATACACATGTATTTATGTGAATGTAACAGTTTTATTACCTTGTAAATAGTTTGCAGTGTTTGTAAACTACCGCAAGGCTTTTGATGTGTCTAATTTTAGGTTTATAATGGAATAATAGATATTTCCCGTGATTTCTTGCGTGAGTGAGAGTCTGAAAGTGTGAGTTAATATTTGGGTACATGAAGATCAGAGCAGGTAGAGAGAACGTTCCACAAGGGTCAGCTCTTTGATCTTGACTAAGAAAATGAAAATCAATCCCTCAGCAGGATTTTCAAGGTGAATCTAGCTGTAAACTCCTAACTCCCAGCTCTTTGATGTTGTGGAGAGCATTTTCTACTATAGAATGACCTAAAACCTCAATCTGTTTACTCCGCGGTACATGGGATAGAGCTTGCCATTAGTCTCTTCAGAGTCTCTCAATCTGTATGGTCAGGAAAGCTCAGGAAAAAGAACAACTCTACCAAAAATAACAGGGCCCTTCATGATGTAAGTACTGTAACTGTGGTGTATATGAGCTTATGGCTGCCTTTACTTGCTGCTGGTACCGCTGCTGGTTTGGGGGACTGTGGTACCATTGAAACCAGTACGACATGGACTGACAGTTAGAGTTTGGGCAGATAACCAACTTGCTGGTCTGTGTTCTGGCTCTGCTCTGTGTGTGTGTGTGTGTGTGTGTGTGTGTGTGTGTGTGTGTGTGATGGCTCTTACTAAACATGGAGACGCCGCTCTTGTTTGTTGCCTTGGAGCAGGTTGTCACCTGACATCCGTCAGCCATTTGGCAGAGCTGGAAAATCCAGGGGTGGGGCCCGCAGCCGGCAGCAGTGACGCAGCACCTCTCCGTCTCTTAGTAACTGAGAGTGTCACCTCACTGGAGCTGGGTGTGCCCTCCTTACCTGTACCTGTACACGCACACAGACGCATCATTGATTCCTCACATTGTTTCTCAAAGTACCTGGGAGAGATTGAGACTGATTGTATGAGAACTAGATCTTCATTTTGTGATTCTCTCCTATCTGTGATCCATCTATGAGTGTTTTGCCCTAATGTCAGCAGACGGCTTCATCCAGCTAAACCGCCCTTCAGTGTGGCAGTGAAATGCAGTGAAACCGACCTAAACTTGGCCGGCTGAGGCACTGAGCCGTCTGCTGCAAAATTTGCAACTTTTTTCGCACCATCAGGCCTCTCAGGAGTATTTTTTTATTTTTTTTTACAGCTGAAGTGTTATTTCACACTTTTTTTAATTTAATTTTTAATTTTTTTTTTTTTTAAAAAAAGCTTCTGTCTTCTGACACATTTTAAATGGGGGCTTCAGACTCCACACTTGGGCTGAAGTGTTTGGTGAATGAAAATTAAACTTGTTTTTAAACCTCAGGACAGACCGATTCTGACTGCGCTTGCGTAGTTACACCAGTCGTTCTCAATTCTGTTCCTGGTGCCCCCCCACCAGAATATTTTCATTCCAGTCCTGCCTTAATCACGCTTACATGGTCCTTAATAGGATAATAATGAATGTGGCAGGTTGAAAGTGGGGTGGGCTGGAATGAAAACATTCTGGCGGAGGGCAGAATTGAGAACCGCTGAGTTACAGTGACACTCTGAAGAAGCCACAGCTGTGTGTGTCTGTGGTTAATTGCATAATACCCCCCCCCCCCCAGTCGTATCTCCTGATCCATAGTGTGTCAGCGATTAAACTTTTTCTTTGCTAGTTGAACACCATGGATCGGTTTCACGTTTTCTAGTAGCATTCATCAACTCCTACCACACAACTCAGTTTTTGTATTTATTTCCGGTGTGAACCTGTGGTAACCTTGATGGACTCATAGATGGTCTTAAGACGTTTCTTCTAAGTGAAACTGACTCAAGAACCACTTTAGGTGCCATGGACATCAATCTCGTCCCCATTCTCTTACTTAATCTCTGAATATTAACTCTTTCTTCAATCTGGGGAACAGAGCAGAGGGGGTCGTGTGGCTCTGCCGTAGGCTTATCCTCCATTCGGGCTGCTCATGCTGCAATCTCTCCCACACCTGCTCCTCTCGCCTGCTCATGGTGACTTCCTCTTCCTTCACCCACAGGAGCAGGGTGAAGTGGTTGTGCAGCAGGACCGTGTCAAAACCCTGCAGTCTCAGGTGGAAGGGGTCAAAGACATCATGACCCAGAACGTGGACCGCATCCTGGCCCGGGGAGAGCGGCTGGACGACCTGATGGGCAAGACTGAGGACCTGCAGGCTGGGGTCCGTTAGCTCGCCCTTCTCTGCTCCTCCACCTTCTGGAAAATTCTGGTGCCTGGTGCCACCTGTAGATCAGTGCATGTTTGGATGACATTTAAATGAGGCCAAGGAGGCAAATTTATGCAGTACTGTGCAAAAGTCTCAGGCAGTCCAAAGAAATGTTTAAAGTTATATGGGTAGTAATGTGCTTTTGCTCAGAGCAAAAAACCATAATTTAGCATTAGAACATTAGCAAATTAAGAGTAACACAATAAAACTAGTAAGAATCTCTTCTGTCCTCCAAAAAATTACTGATATCTTGTTGGATGGCTAGATGCACACCGCTTCAGTTCCCAAACCTCTCCTCAGGGGCACCCCAGCCATTCTATGTATTTGTTACATTTCACCACCAGCTCAATTAATTAATTAATTAATTAAATTAGCTATTCCATATCCTCACATGACTTTTTAAACTATGTGAGGTGTGCTAGTGGTCAGCACTTCCTCTAACCCCATCCCTGACCTCTCTCCAGGCGCAGAACTTCAAACACACATCACAGAAGGTGGCACGATCCTACTGGTGGAAGAACGTGAAGCTGGGGGTGCTGATCGCGGTCATTGTTGTCATCATCATCCTCATCATCGTACTACTGGCCACTGGGGTTATCCCAACAACCACCAAACCGTAACTGCTCCCCCACACCAGAGCTTACAAAGAAAAGCCGATACACACTCTCTCTCTCTCTCTATCTATCTCACACACACACACACACACACACGTACATTCATCGGTGTGGCCCTGGATCTTGGGGTCTGCTAGTTAGATTTAAGCAGTTCAGACCAGTCCAAGCTGGCTGCGCCCACCTCAAACACCTTAATAAAAACAGGACTGAGCGCCGGAACCTTCCTCCCCATCTCCTCCCCATTTCCAGGCTTGATTCATTGATGGAGTGAATGAGGTCTGATGTTCTGTGATCTGTACCTTGTGCTGGAGGCTGTAATTGTTCGCATGAATATACATTATAAAAAGAATGGGGATTTAAACTAGTACTTCAAGGTTTAGATAAGCTGTTATTGCTGTAATGTGTAAGTTATTGTCACATTGGTATCTCCTATTTGTATGTTTTTATAGCACAGATAATCTCTTTATTCACGAGTTGTGAGGATTATTTTCCCTGTTCATTCTGGGGCGCTCCATGGGGAGAAACACATTTTTACCCTTATCCTTAAAACTGGTGCCATTCTTTAGGTCTTAAGCGAATCCTGGACTAAGGAGTGTCTCCGGGCTGCTACCAGAGGGGCCAGTTTGATAATGGGACACAAACCGGGCCATGGGGATAATGTAGCGTGTTTCAGCTTGTTAATTGTGGGGACCCCCCCCGGCATTTTTGGTATCTTTGGCATGATTGCACAGTTCCCGTCAATCTGTCTGCCACATTTGCTTGGTCATTCTGTCCCACGACTAAAGAGTGTTACCAGTGTGACAGAACCCGGACTGTCTGTGTAAACCAGTTGATGAGTGAAATGGTTTTATGTCGGTCAAATAAATTAATTTGTTTCCTGCTGACCAGTCCGTAATATGTGTAAAGATTTTAAATTTTACCTCAGGAGCCCTAATATGTGTATATTCTGTAGGTGTGTGTGTGTGTGAGTATATATTACATGCAGACAAATGTTAAACATAATGAGGTTAAAAGTGATATTTTCCTAAAAATTTATAGCATATGTAAATGTACTTTTATTGGGGCTTTATGGATTAACTTCATAAACAATGGATTATAAATACCCTACTTAACCTATACTTATATATAGTTTAGTCATTTTGGCGAATTATCTTTTATTATAGTCTCACAAACATATGCCTGTATAACTAGCCCTGCAATACAGCCCTGCTGTGGAAAGCTTTTGAACTGGAACATAGCGCACCCTGTAGGCAGGGAGGAGTAAAAATTTCCACAATAGATGCGTTGATCGTTTTAAGATACTCTTTCCTTTGCTGGTGGGGGGTCTTGCTTGTTAGTTGTATGATCCATGAATGAGCAGTGTGCTTCAGCTGTAGCCTGTTTCACCGGCACTGGGGCTGTGTACACCTACCATACAGCCTTGTGGGACAGGAAAGCAGAAGCAGTGTGTACACCTTCTTTGTGGTCCTCTGCTGTTACTAAGCTTCACTGTCATGTTGTATATATGCTTATGTTTGTAACATTTGTAAACGAACAACCGCTGAGTTCTTCCTCATCGTGTTCATATGTCATGCCTTTGTTACAGAACCCTTAATTAATATTTTTCCAGGAAAGATGCCCTCAGCCTCTCCCTGCAGTGAAGAAGCAGGGGGTGCAGAGGATTATAGAGCTGTCCCGACTTTCCCGTTAGAGTCCTGCAGTCAGGACTCATACATTCCATTAACCACCCATAAAACATTTAAAGTGTTACATACTTGTGATTTTCTGCATCTGTTCTGCCCTTGAAGATCATGCCTTTCCTTCCCTTTAACCAGTGGAGACCTGTTTGTGATCATGCTGCCGTACTCTGACAGCTGTCGCTCAGCCCCCGCCTGCAAGCAGGTTTCGGCAAAATGTGGGACAAACTTTGTGGACTGTGGGAAACTCGCCATTTTGGATGTGGCTACTTCTGGGATATCGGGCCAGTTGATTTACATATGTATGTTATGTTGCTTATAGAGCTCGTGAATGGAAATGGCTGATATTATCTCTTATGTTACAATAAACAACTCCTGCTAATTCAACCAGCAACTTCTGAAATGACCTCTGTATTAGTATAAGTACACTTCCCATAGGGGCGATAAAGAGCCTATATGGACATAATGAGCTGATATGCATTGACATCCAGCAGAGGGTGATATTGAGCCTTTGTGGAAATACTGGGTCCATGTACTGGGCCAATATTGGATCAGTCACAGATGATATTTAAAGTTTCCCATGAGTGCAGTGTCAACTGTATATTTGGTACTAAGTTGAGTCTCCTATTCAATAGTAATTAGTATTTTATTTTTTTCTAAGCTTGTTTTACATGCCACACTAGCATAGCAACCCCTCATAAGGGGCTGATCACTGAACCTCTGTATAAAGAAAACATATGGGCCCTATTAAACTAACCTCCCCCTCCTTATGGAAACCTTGGCCCATACATCTGCCTGCAGAAAGAATCCAGCCTCATAACTGCCAGGTCACAAATTCTTAAAGAAACAGAGCTAGCTTTCCTATGTGTGCCTGCCCACGTCCACAGCCGTTCCCCTCCCAAAAGGCTGTCAGTGTTTTACAAAGGTCAGGATGCCAGTACACATAAGACACTATTCATATTACGGACCATTACAGCAGATGGAGATAAAGGCGTGCACTCAAAGAATAGTGCCACGAATGATGCCTCCCAAAGTAGTGACATCATGGGTGGAGGCCCATACACACTCAAGCCAAATGGATTTACAAGAACATGAATCAACGATACTTCCAGGATACAAGTTTTCTTTGTACTAGTGTAGCCCTTCTGAAAAGTGACTCAAGGCTCTGAATGCTGATCACATGCTGTCTTTGGCAGCCCTTTATGTGAGACAGGGACAAAGCTAGACAGAGCCATGACCCTGCAGCAAGACCACAGGGAAGAAGCTGTTGAAGATACAGTATGGGAAGAGCTCTGCAGGCCCCGGGCTCTGAGGAGGAGGGCTGAGGTCCTGGGGCCCAGCACCATGCCACCCAGCTGGGGGAAACTCCACCCTGAGGGTCACGCAGCCATCTGGCTGGATCTGCAGGGGAACTTCTTGCATGGAGTCAGGGATTCAGACACCTGCACTCAGCTCTGCTCTGATTTAAGGATTCCTCACATTGTGGTGTCACTTCTAGGATGTCTGAGAACATCGTGACACAGGTTCCTCAGCTCTCCAATTTTTGGGATTAGGGGAGACTATTAACAAAGAACCAGTAACAATGAGGAAGGATTTACTGCCCTTTGAAATATTCACTTCTGTATCAGACAGTCACCAAAAGGCCAGCCATGTCTGGCTTCAGCTGAAGCACTGAGGCAAGGGAGTTTCCTGGACAACCCATAAATCAGGGCCAAAATTCCAGTCCTGGAGGGCCAGCCTGCTCAAACACACTTTATTCAGCTCACTAGCTAAATGCCAGGTTTAGTAGGTGTGTTTGAGCAGGGAAATTTGCAAACTGTGTCACTGACTGGTCCTCCTGGATCGGAATTAGGGAACCCTGCCAAAAACATTCAGACAAAAATAAGGGCACATCAGAAGCAAAATGAATCAATGCCACTCGTTTAACTTTCTTAACTTGCTGTGTAAATGGGCATCATTGTTAATCACTGCAGATCAAGATCCTTTATTTGCCTTTTGTACATCAGTACATAGGAAATCTTACTCCTACCATCCAGTCAGTAACATATAACATGTAACAGAATTAGACAGCGCAAAACAAAGGCACTCACAAAACATCCAAGTAACTGCAGAAGTGCATTTTTACGGAATAAATGTAAAACAAATAAAAGACATGTCTGAAATAGGAAATATGGTGCAACATGCATCACTGTGTGCAGGGAAATGCACTGTGTTGCTCTGCATTGAGCTGCCATTAATGGATTCGTGTAAACATCCCAGATTTCCAGTTTTCACAAAAAATGTCCGGGTCAGGGCTGTAGCCACGATTTTCAAAATACCCTGGTCAAAAGTGGTAACTCTTAAGGGGGATCGGGGACATGTTCCCCAGAATTTTTTAGGAATTTCACTGTGTGCACAATTATTACGCAAAGTGGATTTACTCTGTTCAGCAACAACAGAAATAGATTTAGTTTTAGTTATTAAGTCTATTTAAGGAATAACAATCAGCCATTCTATACAGTTCAGTTTATGAAATTTATTTCTTCTCAATAACCATTATCAGCCTTTTCTCCACTAAACCAATCGAGTTTTTGATTTGATCACAAGCAGCTAGGTCCGCCTCTCAGAAGTGTTCTGGTTGCTACCTTGCTAAATCTCATACTAAGGCCCAGTAATTCTCAATGGGGGTTAAGTGAGGTTAAGTGAGGTGATGAAGGGGCCCCAGGTCATAATTTAATCACCTTTATTGGCCAATCTATGAAACATGAATACTTTGATTCATGGGAAGGGGCACCGTCCTGCATGAATATTGTAACTTTCCTGAAAGCTGCTGACTTCTTCTTGTACCAGTGTTTGAAGAACATGTCTGATAGTATTTGGCAGTAGATCATTTAGCTCATTTTTACACCATCTGCATGTTGGAAAACTTCACTAACAGTTGCAGCCCAGATCACTCCTTAACCACCTGTTAGCGCTTAAATTCTCATCAAGAGTCACTCATCTTGAGATGCGTCTGTACCCATTCTTGGTTGGTTTAGCTTGTGTGCCTGATTGAGTGGAGGTCGTGTTTCAGCCTTTGTGACCTCAGTAATGTCACATAGCACACTTCACCTAGGACTTCCAGATATTCCATTCAAGATTGCAGTTTTGAAAAATGGTGGCATTTGATTCTAATGAGCTTCTGGAAGTCTCCCCTTTAATTTGACATATATGTTTGGCAGTCAGTTTGGCTCTTCTCTCTACACGCATCACCCAATTTCTTGGCTGTTGGTCATGAAACACTCACATTGTACGGTGATAACATTTTAAAAGTTTGGCATTTTTCAAGTATTTCCACTCTGTAAGATCCTTTTCCTTCTTAAATAGTAATCATAATGTTTAATTATTCTGCACATGAATGTATCTACCCTTTCCTGTTTTACTCCAAACAGAAGGTACTCAGACCAAATAGTGGACCTGCTCTGTTTTTAAACATCCCATTCTTAATTGCAGATTAATCTGGACTAAAACTAGTGGACAGAAATATAATACTGTTATGACAGGGCATGGTGAAGGGCGGAAAATAGGGACGATGTATGGAGCAGCAGAGTTTAGTAATCAAAACAGAACACAAAGGGGAAAAACACAAATTAAAGGGACCACAAGGGGTTAAGAACAAAACAGGACAAATAAGAATTAACTAAACAAACCACAAAGCAACACTACGAAACAGGGCAAGGGAGCAAGACTGGGAAACAACTACTGTGACAAACACACAGTACCATCTACAATGACTGACTGAGGAATACAACAGAGAGACACTTAAGTACACAGATACCAAGGACTAAGAAGGGACAGGTGTGGGCTATAAAGAACTAAGGGCAACGAGGAACAGGTGAGGTGAATTAACGGGTACAACAAGTTCAAACACTAAGGGAATCAAAATAAGGAAAGAAGAATATAACAAGCCAGGGAACAAACACAAGGTGCTGTAACTGTAATATATACGCAAACAAACCAAGACAACATAAAATAACAAATGTTAAAGAAACAAACAAAAAAACAGCTAGTTGAGTTTAGAACAGTGGCTGACAGTATAGCCTGTTAACCGGCAAGTTGGAAAACACAGTACGGACTAATTGCCACAAGACAGATGGGGGAACAGGATGGTCTGCGACGCCTGCCGGCCAAACAAGGGAAAGACAAATGGGACCGGGTCAGACGTGCACCAATCCTGACGGATATAAGCAAAAAGCACACTTGTCTAATAATTCTTCATGCCGTGTACAGTGTAAATTATGACTTTTTAAAACTCTTTCTGGGTGCACGAATAAGTTTGGAAAACAATTTCAGTGACAAAAAATGCAGAAAAAATACTGAGGACACGACCTTGGTGTTCTCAATGGTAGATACGAGCATGTTCCTGGTCTTGTATGCTGCGGGATGGCACCATGTTTGTTGCTGGTGTTATGCATATCAAGGTTGCATTCTTTACATTCTTTACATTTGAATTGTGGGTTCTGTGTTTTTAGTTACAGGGGATTTCTTAGTTGGTTTTTCATTTGGTTTCATTTTCATTTACTTTTACAGACCTTCATCCAGATGTTCTGGCAGACTTTCATCATACAGCCTGCCCGTGTTGGCGCAATCGTGGGAAGCACAGCCCCAAAAGGCACTTAAAATGAATACGAGTAATCCCCAAATTTCCAGATATCCTATAGTTACCACATATCCCACAATCATACGGAGAGTAAGAGCAGAAGCTGACTGGAGTAAGCGGGTGGATTTTAAGAGCTTCACTGCTCAAACCGCATCTCGGTACGTTTCCTTTTCTTAGTTTCATTTCCGCGGCGTGTTTTGCCTGGTTTTAATCTAGGTGCCTATAATGCGATCATTAAAGAGGCATTTACAAAAAAAAAGCAGCCGCAATAAAAACAATCAGCATTTATACACGAATACAAAGTAAACGATCATTCTATATCTATACAAGATTTTCAGTGTTCAGCAAGAATCAGCGGCAAAGTGTATACTGTTATTAGTCAAGGAGGAATTAATCAGACTAACAAATCAGCGATAGAAATTAATACTAATATAAAGAGCAAGCCATGTCTTAAAGTAATGCTATTGCATTTTTGGTTATTGATTTATAAAAATTAAGTTTAAGTAACAAAAGTATCTATGTAGCTGAAAGTAAATGCGTTTGTACCGTCTCAAATACGAAAATGAGTAAACCGTGAGGAGGGGAAAAATGTTCATAACTATATATAGTAATCGGGGTTGGTTTAAAAAGGAAAATGGAGTGGGCACATTTATTCTATTAGAAAATTGTAGATAGTAGGCTAAAAGTAGTGCCAGGTCCTATAAATAAAGTGTAACTTGAGATAAAATGCTTTTGCGCACATATCTCTCCTTCGTCATGTCCTCCGGCCGTTGTGTCTGCTAGCAGTCACTCTGAGATAAACTGAGTGGGTGGTATGAGGAGTCCGGACGGAGCAGCTTTTAAACAGGGGGAGTGACAGGCGGCAGACACAGCTGCCACAGCGGCGGTGGAGGCGCGGCTTCTGACTCCGGCAAACGGCGGCTCAAGTCGAGCTGCGTTCTCGGATGACAGCTCAGAACGGACAGTGACACCGGCTGGTTCCGAAAAATGGTGAGTAGGCAAACACGGATACATGCAAATACTTGTATTTTGTTTTTGAAGTTCTTCCACTTCTCAGAGTTACACCGTTATAGCCTGTACACCGATGTTAGTTATGTAAGTATACCTCACCATTAACAGTCAGCGTATTTGATGTAAAAATACTCTTGGTTAATCTATTTAGCTACTATCGATTGCCTTGTGCTTACCGTGGAGATATTCTTGATCATTCACTTTGTTGTAACTATTATGAACATCCAAGTTTCATAATAAACGCTAGACTGAGATAAGTGTTTAACAACTTTTAGGGGCATCAGCCCAAGTCTGATGAAACTCTACATCTGCAGGAGGTAAACTATTCTGCTGTTTAAGGGGCAGCTGCTCAGTTTGTACTTTGCTGTCATTTGGACGTTTTTCCTTGGGAATAGCGAGATTTGTACTGCCGGAGTTTCCTCTTGGCGCCAGAGGGATCCAGCTGACAGGCGCATCCTCAGTCCTGGAGTGAGCACTGCTTAGCTGGCAGGAAACACCAGGTACAAACAGGCAGGGAAGAGGCATGGAGGTCGAGAAAGAAGGAAGCGAGAAAGGAAGGAAAGGAAAAGCGAAGTGTTGCACTTCCTGAGTCTACGGTGTCTCACTGCTCGACCCTGGGTAGAACGACACTCAGATTTAACGCAGGGTCACTGAGGTGGTCTATTATCTGGTGTCACGTGACTCGGAAGCTGGGAGGATTTCGTTTTTAAATCTCCAGACACGTCCACAGTCAGAGAGGAGTCACTAAGAAATGCTTAGCATACAGACAACCACGTGAAAGCAAGGGGGTTCCCATGTGAGGAGACGCGACAAAAGCTCCCTTGCTTGGAGAGCGGCAGCCAGACAGGAGCTGTTCAAGAAACCCGGCAACGACAATGAGGGCGTCCATTGGTTAACGACAAATGTTTCCTGCCAGTGAATTGCCCCCATTGTGTATAAATGTGTTACCAAAATGAGTGCAGCTCAGCTCAGCTTAGTCACAGGTTCAGTAATTTCCCAGCATTTTTAATTGTGGAGATTTCCCTTCTCCTCTGGAGTATTAACACGTAAGCGTTTGTCTGACAAATATTTGGAACTTTCCTGTGTCAGAGAGGTACAGAAACACACCATTTACAGTCCATGAAAAGGTATCTGTTGTTCATGGTTCCAGATTAAAGTATGATTTACAAATCAGCTAATGGCTCAACTAAAACAAGATGCTACAGAGCGTCTTTCTGTCTTTATTCATGCCATGTTACATTTGCACCTTTATTTTGCAACAAAAGCAACAACGTTATTTGGATTGTAGCCCCCACCTCACATTGAACCCGGACCAGGTCTTCTTTCCCAGATGGTTCCTATAATACAGTGTTTCTCAGCCCAGCCCTTGGGAACCCCTAAACAGTCCACATTTTTGCTCCCTCCCAGCTCTCGATTGGACTGATTTGAGAAACACTGCTAAAATGTAAGAACATGAATACAACAGTGTCAGTGTTTGAATGATCAAGAATTACTCCACGGTACTGCTGGCCAGGGACACATCAGGCACGGCACGAAGAGGAGGTGAGGGAGACAGAAAAGACCCCAGTAGCATTTCCCAGTAGGAGCTGGTGGATAAAGGTGCTTCAAGATGAACGGGTTGTTGACAGGGTGTTGATTAACAGCCTTGTATCAGCGGGTTGATTAGAGTTGGCCTTATTGATTAGTTTGTTGAAGCTTCTGGAAATGATCTAGATCTCAGAGCTCAGACAATTGCACTGATCTAGCTGACATAGTCATAGTCTCTCTTTGGCAGTTGTGAAAAGTAGACATTGAACAGGAGATGCAGAGTGCAGGCTGTGTATTTCAAGTCTTCAACTCCCACCCCCGCTCTTTGCTCTTTGTGGGTCTACATGTTTTCTCTGTATTCTCTGGGTTTTCCTCCAGTTACTCGGGTTTCTGCCTGCAATCAGTTGCATGCAATTAGGCTGCATGATGTCTCTACATTACATAGTGTGTGAATGTGTATTCTTTGATTGTCTTGCATGCCCGATGCTTCATGGGGTGGGCTCTAGGTCCCCCACACCCCAGAAAGTGTTTATGCAAAATGGAGGAATGAATAGATGCAGTGGTGCCATAAAGCGTGACGGGACTCTAAAAAATTTGGAACAGAATTGGATTGGTCTGAGTTGAGGGCACTGTATGATATACTTTCATGGGCCCCAAAATCTCTTGGGGCACCCCTGAATAGATGGTCTGTGTTCTGACTAGGCGCAGCACACTAGCTGAAGTGCTGGAGATACCCCTTGTTCTGACTGTTAGCAGCATGCTAGCTGAAGTGCTGCAGATACCCCATGTTCTGACTGTTAGCAGCACGCTAGGTGAAGTGCTGGAGATACCTCATGTTCTGACTGTGAGCAGCACGCAAGCTGAAGTGCTGGAGATACCCCATGTTCTGACTGTTAGCAGCATGCTAGTTGAAGTGCTGGAGATACCCCATGTTCTGATTGTTAGCAGCACGCTAGCTGAAGTGGTGACGATACCCCATGTTCTTACTATCTCAAACTTCTGAACACAACTTGTGAGTGTGTAATTAAACCTGAATGTATTTTGCTACGGTTTGTCTGTCCTGGAAACCATGCTCTGTGCTTATAAAGGCGAAACCCGAATTTCCTGTTGATTGAAATACAGAATATCTATTTGCATGTTTAAGTCTTGTGCAATCTTTCTTGTACTCTGCCTCCAGTTGAAATGCAGTGATCCTAGAGGCACATTTCCTGAAGTTATGGTAAACCAATTGTAAAACTTGTTTAGCTGATAGGGTGGGAAGGGACTTGTTATAAGTCCAGTTCGATTCCTGCCTTCTTCAGTCCTTCATACAAGAATAATGTATTTATTGAAGTTAATTGTTCCTCATGTGAAAATATCAGCAAGTCTTTTCAGGACAGCCATTTGTTTATCCTGCATTCTAGAGTATTTCCTGAATATTGTCTGTACAATTACTGTACAATTGAAGTTGAAAGATCTCTATAAATTCAGCTTCAGAGTCAGATTCAGAGCTTGCTGTACTGACTCAGTTCATGGTCGTAATTTATCCTCAGTTATACATGCTTCATGGACATATAGCGTGCCGTTGGCATCATGGATGTAAATTATGGGGGGGAGGGGGGTGAGGTTGTAATCACCCAATAATCAAAACCAGTCAATACAGCCCACTGGACCCCCTTAAATGGGTGAAGACCTCAGCCTCCCCAGTGCTCAACCCAACACTATGCTCTTTGTTGGTATGCATAACCGGCGTTGCTCAAACGACCTATGCCCCATCTAGCCATGGCCCTGCTGAGAAATCGCTTGCTTTAGCTCAGTCTCCCTGACACCCGCAGGAGCTCATGACCGGTCTCTTCACATCTGCTCCCTCTAGGAGAACGGCAAGAGTCGCCTGCAGCAGGTTCAGGATGACGCAGAGGAGGTGAAGGGCATCATGCTGGAAAACCTGCAGAAGGTCGAGGACCGGTCAGGCAAACTGGGGGAGCTCGAGGTTCGGGCCGACCAGCTGCTGGTGCAGGTGGGGTGCACACGGCTGTGTAAATACATCTGCTGATGCTTCTGACAACATCATCAGTGATGTTCCTGGAATCATTGGGTGTTTCGGGTCTTTCAACATCATACACCCTCATCCAGGTGACCCAGCCGGGGCTGATCAGACCCCAGCTTGTGTCCAGATGGCTATCTAGCTACCACGATTCCATGGTTCTCCTCTCTTGAGCCACAAAAGGCCTCTGCTGAAAACACAACCGTCAATAGCACGTCTCCTGTTGCGACAGCAATGGAGTTATGCCAGGGTCTATCCCAAGGCCCTCATAGTGGAAGCTATTAATACACCATGGGTGGGGTGGAGGTAAAAAAGAATGTACGATTTACATCCTGATTGTAGTTTATGTAGGTATTTTTAGAAAGGTATTTCCTTTTTCGCTAGATGAATGAGCTGAAGGCAAGTTTCTCTGTCTCTGAATGTCAGACTGACCTGGTGTATACACGTATCTGCACAGCGGCGGCCATGTCGCAGTGCATAAGGAGCGCGTCAATGAAAATACGTCCAGTCTGGGATCTGTCCACGTGCTCATACAGTCCCTCTGTAATAGCACAAGGCTTCCTGACTTCCCAAAGTCACAAGCTTGTGGCTTGAATGGCCGATTGTCACAAGAAAACCGAGAAAAACCCGTGTCATCGCGGGAAGAATTTCAGTCTAGACATGTGCACATATCGTTAGTGATGTTTCCTTACTCACCTGCTTACAAATCAAATAGATCCGACTGGCCGAGACCAGGAAGTATTAGTCACAGCTTATAGATCAGCCTTTGTTCCAGGAAAACAAGGTCTCGTATGTCAGCTACTTGTTAACTTTTGCAGTGTCTCTCAGCTGATGGTGTTCGGTTTGTGCCTCCCCAGAGCAAGACCTTCCAAAAGACCACAGCGACCGTGAAGCGGAGGACCTGTTTGGAGGCCATGAAGATGAAGCTGCTGTTAGGGGGCGTCGTGGCAGGGCTTCTGGTGATCATCATTGTGGTCATCATTATATTTGCAGTGCCCAGCAGTAAGACAAACAACACCACCAATGACTCTCATGGGAGATAGCCCGGCAGAGGCGGCAGAGACTACCCAGCAAATGACGGGAGGAGATAGACCATAACTGGGAATTGTATGATATGCCCTTGGGAGTGTGAGGTTTGGAGGGACGCCTCTTTCAATGCCCAGATTAGTGTTTTGTCACATGCAGACTTGCAGGATCCTGACAGCTTACCAGTGCGTGGACTGTTGGACATAATGGAACACTGGCTTCAGCTGCTGCTTTTGTCCGTATCCCAAAAGAAAAGCTGACCTTGTGTGAATCGTTGTGCCATTTCGAAAGAATGTAGCAATTCCCTGTACTCAGAAGGCATCCGGTCTCAAACATCTGGCCACGTTTGTCCTCAACAGAAATGAAGAACAAACATTGGTATCTGGCATATTTGTTTATTTTTCTGTAATCTTGATCATAAATTGTTTATGGAACCGTAATATGCATGGAACGAAGTTTCAGTTTCAATAAACTTATTCAATAAAGTAGTCTTATACAGGAATCTGCAACACTGGTTTAGGTGATGATGTAAACTTTTGTTTAGGAAACGGTATAAGATATGTTAATATGCACAAGCTGTAAGAAGGTCAGAAATGTTTGCTACCCTGTAAATATTAGTGGTGAGATTTGACTGTTTGCTAAAGTAATTAAACAATAATACTAATGTGTAAGAACATGTGGTTTAATGCATCATGGTGCAGGTAAGATGTACAGTGATCTTGGACATGCTAAGCTCTCACATTGGTAAAGCTTTGGTTTTGAGGGAAATAGAGTCTTTTACAGTTTTTCTCATTTGCTTAAGCATTTTGTTTATTAAGAAGTCTATTCCAAAATGATGTACAAATAGTATTTTGCTGGCCAAAATCAAACATTTTCTTTGATAATGTTTAACCATCACAAAACATGTTTTACACAGTCATCCAATGATTTTTTTTAGTTTTTCTTTTTTTTTCCTCTGTACTATCTGCTTTGAAATTGCATGAACAATAAGCAAAAGCAGCGAGAAAGTATTCACGTATTTACTGGAGAAGACGTCTGTTGCACTAAAGATGAGAGAGTGAAGATTAAATGGATCTTACTTTCATTAGCCGTGTTTCATCAGTCAAGAAAAACACAGAGAAAAAAAGGAAGCAGCCAGGAGGTAGAGCAGGATGGAAAGCATAGCAGAAAGAGTGGGGAAAGTGAGCGAGGAAGTTACCCCATTGCAGAAATAACAGCACTTAGTAAAGTTGAAATGCAAGATGAAAGCAGCTCAGAGGAACCGAATGTGTGGAGTCCAAGGTGGGGGCAATGTGAGAAACTACTGAAGGCGTAGAGGAGTGTTTTTTAAAAATGAGACCAGGGTCATGTGCGAAAATGCATGTGCAAATGTCTGCATCACACTAAAATGGTACAACAAAAAAACACAAGTGACAGATCGGTGAATGACATATATGGTTTTCACAAACTGAAAAATGTCAGGTAGTGCAGCCAAAAATATTATATGTTGAATAAATATATTATTTTTTCCAAATGACAACCCCCTAAAGTAACAATTTAAGTGTCTACAATGCATCAGACATATTTAATTCCTATTTATAATATTAATAGCTGTTGTGCCACCTTCTTTTTCAAGTTTCAAATTAGACAATCTGTTTGGACACCTGAACAAACTTTTGCTTTCATGTTTATGCATACAGTTTTACAAACAAATAAAGACTTTTATCATATTACAATACTATCAAAGTTTTCCATGGGTTGTACTAACCTAACCATAAGTTGAAGTTGAAATTGGTTATTTTTGTCAGTATTTGAGTTAGATCTACTAACTCAAAACCACTTGGGTTTTTCTTTATGATGTAACATCTGGACCCTTGTTTTCTAAAATGACATTTAAATAAAAAGCCCTTTTCCCAGTTGTTCAGCCTGACATTTGACGTAATGTGAATTTGCCAACATGTTTGTCAGATATTGTAATGGTTTTAAAAACACAGTTGTTTTGCAGATTTTTAAAGGTTTCATCCCTAGAATTATGGCTAATTAATCATTACATTTTAAAATGACTGAAATACCAATTTTCATTGTTCTTTTACACGACACATTTAGATTAAAAGAGATTTCATACAATTACATTTAAAATAGACTCCATACAATCATACAATTACGTTAAAATGGACTCTACACAAAAATATGCCTGTCATGGGTTAGAATAATGCCCATATTTTTCCAGGTCACACAGAAATGAAGCGCCGAGTGTCGGCACGCCACCCCTCACTGTATCCTCCAAGTTGTTTGTTTGTGTCCTGGCTCCTAACTGGACTTGGCATGCACATAATGGTTTCTTACATACCAAATGATGGGGTGTCGTCAGTTTGAAATAAACCACCCCCTGGCTCTTTTGCCAGGGGATATTTACGGCACTGAGCTGAGGGTGACTAAACACAGCATGGTGAAAGTGTAGCTGTCTTCCCAGACTGGAGGGCCCTTCCCGGAAAGCCCCCGCGCGCATCACGTGCTTTCTCCTGCAAACGGTTCCTCGTAACGTCCTCTGAACCTCAGGACACAATCCCTTATATGGCTGTCGGCCACCTGCACCTGAAGGAGCATTTTTTGTTTTACCAGACTCACAGTGTACATGATGCTAAGGCTTTAAAACAAATAGTGTGTATTACAAATATTAATGTTCTCTTTTTTTCTGTTGAGACACATCCTGTATTTTAGCTCATTGAGACTTCTTTCAATAAAATATGCATTTTTTTAGAAAAAATGAGCAGCATTTATGTGATTCTTACAAGATTCCTGTTCCCAAATGTGCACCATGACTATTAAGTGAAAAAAAAGTTTTTATTTTTATTTATGTTGTATTAACAACCGTATAACCCAGGAAATCTCTTTTTTCCCTGATTAATATTTATTTAATGAATTTGTTTCTTCATTTTGTCTGACATTCTCAGGAAAGAAACGTACAGCGCTGATAAACAGGAAGGGGATTTGGGAAGCTTTGTAACATGAACTTGAGCTAAAACAAAGCCGGCACCCCACGGAGCTGGCCAAGCCTCCCCCTAGTTCCCTGGATGTTGGACACACAGAGCACCTCCACACTACCTGTCACTTCAGGGTGAGCAGGACAGTCACACGCTGCCACCTAACGGCACACAGGTGACCTGAGGGAGCGGTCTTACTTCTTTATGGGTCACGCCTAACGTTAACCAAATCAATTTACATTGTAATCCTGATGTTAGACAGCTGCAGTACAGACCCACGACCCGCGTATGCTCCGTATAATCGCCGATAACATTTACGCCAATCACAATTCACCAGTCTCACGCAAACTACCGTCACGTGCTCGAAAAGAACCTGCCTCCCTCCACTCTCATTGGCTTTCTTCGCGCAGCAATTCTTATTTTTCGCTCCGATTTGCTTTCTTCGCGCAACCCCCACGTTGATTGGTCGAAAGAAAACCTGCCACTTGATCTTGGAGGATTTTGTTTATTCCGGATGTATGACTGCGCTCTGGTGAAAATCGGCACATTATAAAGACGAAATTGGTATTTATATCAGGTAAATTGAATTTAAATTTATTTAAATAATCTTTAAAACAGCGTGTTTCTCTTGGCGAGATGAGATAATAATAAGCGAGCTTAATTACCCATTATTGTATATTGTAGTTTCGCTTTCCGGGCAACCATGGGACAGCGATCCGTCTGTCATGTGTGTCCGCAGGGTCCCTGACAACTTCTGCCTGCTCCTGGAGCCGCTGCATTCAGCACAGAAGGAAGGATGGCGTCCTACTTTGACGAGCACAACTGCGAGCCCACCAACCCGGAGGAGCAGTACCGCCAGAATGCTTTGCTGGAGCTCGCCAGGTGAACCTGTGCCTTGGGGCCGGTGACAACGGGACACGCATTGACAGGGCATGTGTAAGTAACCCCCGACTGACATGCCTACAGGTCTCTGATGCAGGGCATGGACATTGACCTGGGTCCATTTGACATATCAGAGTGGGACCAGCGCCTGCCGCCTCCTGCCGCCCAAGTCGTGGTGCAGAACCTCCCCACAGTCGTTATCACCTTTGAGCAAGCAGGTACTCGTGGTCCAGGAGCACAGTGGCAGGTTTCTAGCCTGTTTTATCTCTGCACCTGCTTGTGTCATCCTACTGACTTCCTCTCCTCCTCTACCTAGACAGAGGTCTGAAATGCCCTGTGTGCTTGCTGGAGTTTGAGGAAGATGAGACCGTGAGGAAGATGCCTTGTGAACACCTTTTTCATTCCAGCTGCATCCTGCCGTGGCTGGGAAAGGTAGGAACTAAATTGGCAGAGTCAGCAGTCAAAGTATTGAGTTTCATCCTGTCCCTCTGGTTTTAGTAATGAAGGGTAATGTGTCAGTGTCCATCATGTGGCTCTCAGGATATAGTCACTCCAAATATAACTGAGCCAGCCTCCTGCTTGTTTTTCTTAGACAAACTCCTGTCCTCTCTGTCGCCTTGAGCTGCCGACAGACAACCAGGAGTATGAGGAGTTCCGGAAAGACAAGGTGAGCGCATCTGACACCTGGAGGTACAGGATGCATGCTTAGCATGTCTATATGTTTACTAGTGGGGTTTGGATGAAGAGTTTAGCCCCCCGGGTTCTGCATATTTCTCTTTGTGATCTCTCTGGTGCTTTAGGAGCGAAGAAAGCAGATGGAGCACAGACTGGAGAATTTGCACGGAGCCATGTACACTTAGGGAGAGCCCCAGTGACGACGAGATGTTTATGATCTAGTATTTTGGTGATTTCTGTATTTTTAACTGTGGGATTCTAGCTGGGGTTTGGGAATATTTTAGTTCAGTTTGTGATGCTTATAATGATATTTTAAAATTCTTATAGAAGGACCAAAGAAACTGAATATTAGATCTACTTCCATCAATACATTTACTAAAAATGAGTTCTACGGGAAATCGTGACTTCTAATAAATGAATGTACAGTGTATATACCCTGTTAAATAAAATGTTGATATTAAGTAAGTTTTCATTTGTTTACAAATTGGAGGAACGGGATATTTATTACTATGTGAAGTTATATATATATAACACTGGTCAACAAATCTTTACAAAAGTCATGTTACTGAAATAAAATTAGCCATTTCTCATCAATTATTATGTGCTCAACACGAATATGACAGTCAAAAGACAAAATTGGCTCTTTTATTTTTTGCAATCTGCAATAATTAATTCATTAATAATTAGTGTTGTGTATTGTAACTAAATGGATAAAATAATAACAGTTTTATGTAACAGTAGCTTAAACAGTATCCCACGAAGTCTGACATTTTAAATGCTCAACCTTTCCGACTGGGCTTTATATAGTACACTGCTGACATCAGCTTACTTCAGCAGCCACCTGGCAGTAGTACTGCATTGCATCAGAAGATGATGCAATAAACTCTGGATGATGCGTGCATGATGGCATTATGCAATGTGATGCAATATTACATCATTCTAGGCTTATTTAGGATGTTACAATCCTACTGGATAAATTTACACGGTGAAACATAGAAAACGAACTATATGAAATATCTTCAAAACGAGAGCCAATAAAATTTTTTCATGGTCATATTCGTGTTCAGCACACCAAGATACTACACATTAGGAGCTTTTTAAGTCAGTAACAATTTCAGTGTTGACCAGTGTAATCTGAGCTTTGCCTCAATCCTTTTCCATCAATGGCTACACAGTTCTTTAGGTATTTGTAGGAATAAATGATTTTTTGGTATGTTTTATATGTGTCTGGCTTGGGGGGTCAGGATTCAGAAGGTCACTTGTTTGAATCCTGGGGCTGGCAGACCGATGCCTTTGTTGGGATCCTGAGTAAGGCCCTTAACCCCCAATCGCTCCAGGGGCACTGCACACTGGCTCAAGTGTAAATGTGTCACGCAGAGAGCAAGATATGGTAGGCGAAGAAAGAATTTACCCATGAGGGTGAATAAATAAATAAAGTATCACTATTCTGTTGTATTCTATTAAAACAGTATATTCACCAGTGTAACCATTCGAGTGGCCACACTGTGCCAGTTTACTGTCATCTGCATAGTTTGTTCACTAGGCTGCGCGCTGGTGAAGGGGGGGGCCCTTGGTGAGTCATGCTGAGTGGGCCAGGTGCATCTACGTATTCATAGCCTGTCTTAGCCCATTGCCTGTCAGTCGCTGTACTAGTTCTCACATAGTAAAAGCAGGCAGTGATGAACCACCCAAGGTAACTAACTGCCCCTGGGTTTTAAAGGGTTTTAAGGGTTAAGGGTTTTAAAGGCCCATTCCTGCCAGCTGAGGAGCTCAGGTTGGATCCTGGAGTTAACCAAAGACCGGCAGGGAGGAAAGGAGAGCTGAGACAGCAGAGTATGGTTTTGGGGACGTCATGTAGAGTGAGACAGGGCAGCGAATGGCCGGTGGGGTTACCGTGGTTATTTGCCACAGTCAACAATTGGCTGTTGCTCTCTACAGCTTCCAAACACAGGTCAGCTTGGCAGGAATTTCAGCTGCAGGGGATCTTAGGGGGTTTTTACTGTAGTAAATGATTAGTCACATGGGATGCTACATCCTTCACATAATTAAAGAACATATAGTCCCTCTCTCATCATAGTTCAGGTCCAGAAACTAAAAATCCAGACCATGATTTTGTTTCAAACAACCAGTTGAGTCTCTGTGACTGTGACTCTTTATACTCATTTGGTTGGTTGAAACAAAATCTTTGTCCGGATTTTTGCTTTCTTTATCTGAACTATCCACCTCTGGTCTTATGTATGAGTCCGATCCCTTGATATGCTTGGACGAAATTAAAATCATGGAGTCCCTGAAGGTGTCCCGGGTGGAAATGTCACCCATTTTCTGCTGTAAACAAGTGGGTGTAAAACAACAGGATAAAACTCAGCAACTGTAAACAATCCATTTATTTGTGTTCATAAGCTTGGATTCGATCCCAGAAGACACATGACTGCTGCAGATGGCAGGAGGATCCAGCGAGCCTGGGTAAGGGTCACATCCAGCGAGCAATCCCATAAACACAAAAAACCCAAATATTTTACAGGAAATAGTGTATACTATCTAAAAGAAAGGGAATGTAACATGAAAACCTACAAGGATACGATTTAGCGACAGTGAGAGGCTACAAAGAGACATACAGAATTTTAATATGCATAAATATCAGGTTTTCTTTGAACAAAGAAGTCTTACTGACATCTAGAGTAAAAATAAGCATTGGCAGAATAATCACATTTAAAAAAAAATAAGCACCAAAAGACAATGGGATGCATGGATTTTAGTCTCTCATCAAAACATAATTATGTCCTGAGAGCATGAACTATCTGATGCTGAACTATCTGAACATCATGAGGTTGTAGCTATGTTATGAACTCCCCAGGTCCAAATCCACAGCCTGCACTCACCATATAATTATTCATACATTCAATTCAATTCCAAAGCAGGTTTACAATGAATTGTAAGTTTGTGAAACTTTGTGAAAGTTTGGCAGACGATGCAATACAATGGAATGTGTCACACAAAATAGGTAATATGTGAGGAAAGAATGTATGAGAAGGAAGTATGCAAACATAAAACATAATTGACCAAGTATCTAACAGTAACGTCAACTATTTTAAACTATTTACTCCTGCACTTCCAGACTGACGAAAAGCTTTGACTCCAAAAGGCATCAATCATCGTAACCAGGCAACAAGTTGAAACGATCCCACAAGCTGCGCCCGTCTGCCAGCCTGCCCCCCCCCCAAACAGCAACTGTCTCCAGTGCTGCTAGTTCTTATCCATGTGACTGCTGCTGATTTAAAAGTGCAGTGTTTAATGCTGCTAAAAGACAGTGACTCCACTGCAGCACTTCGATTCGCCTGCTACTGTAATTCTATACTGTGTTTATTATTTTGTATTTTATTTTCATATTCATTTTTATTTTATCATATTTTATTTATCCTTTATTGCTTTGGTGAGAAGCACACAACGTTTCATTGTATATGGAAAAGATATTCTATTCTATTCTATTCTATTCTAATTTACAGTGAATTAGTGCTGTAGGAATAAATACTGACCCAGACAGTATGATAATTTGCTCAATGGAGCAGCGCAGCTGCATGCCATAAGAGTTCAGGACAGTAGGATATCCGTGAGTACTGAGGATAGGCTATTTATAAGTGCATAAACAGGTGCAGCGGTATGTTAAAAAAAGACAAGTGCAGTATGTGTATGTATGCACAGTACAATGCGCACTGTGTTCTGCAGAGCTTAGTGAGAGTTAGCAGAAGTTCATCTTCTTGATAGCCCTGGGGAGAAACTGTTTGTAAGCTTAGTGGCACAGACCGGAGACACCTGCAGCCTCTTCCAGAGGGCAATCTGTGCCTGGGGACTTGAGGTCTCACGATAAGCCTTCCACACTCTTTATGTTTAACAAAAAAATTTCCTACTTCACAGTTGACTCTGTTGACCCTGTTGACTCTGCTGAGACTCACTGCTGACCAGACTGACTGATAACCGGTTACAAGACATCTTCCACTTTTACCGTGTGTAAGACAGGGGCCTAAGAAAGGGTTTGTTTCCATACCTTGTTTTGTATTGTAAAGCTTAGGTGCCCGTCTTGTCTGGTCTTATGACGTGCAAACAGTTGTTGTTTCACAAACCAGTGGGGTCCTTCTTCAACCATGCAGCTGTCCAAGCAGGTTGAGTCTCTTTGGGTAAGGTGTTCATCACAGTCCAGGTGTCCCAGCACTATGCTTGTAGATCACTGCTACAAAGGGGCTGAATAGCAAAATGGTGCAATAATGTTCATTATTGACACCAGTTAATTCTACTTGACATGCTTATGATTCACAATGACACATGATAAATTCTAGACAGAACATATTCCTGTGAGGTTGAGATACAGAGTTGAATCAGCCACGGGATAAAGGGACGCACCCAAGAATAGGCACATCAAGAAGAAACTGGTAAATGCCTAAGGCAGTCATTCCCAATCCGGTCCTTGAGTAACTCCCTACAGAGCAAAAATGTGGACTGTCTGGCAGGGAGCACGGAGGAAACAAAAACATGGACCAACTGTGGGTCCCAGAGGACCGGATTGGGAAAGACTGCTCTCAGGCGCTGGTAAATATCTGGCATATTTAGAAATTAGTGATTAATTGTCATTGTTGACACACCACAGCACACAGTGCACAACAACGAAATGTGGCCTCTGCATTTAACCCATATGTGACAATGTGACATAGCAGGGGGCAGCTAATTCAGCGCCCGGGGAGCAGTGCTTGGGGGTGGTACCTTGCTGGTCGGGGATTCGAACCTGCAATCTTTAAATTATAAGTGTGCTTCCCTAATCATTAAGCCACGACTGCCCACAAAATTGTAACTGATACTTTATTTATCCCTGTGGGGAAATTCTCTTTTTCACACCTCCCTCAACTTGCTCTTTGTAGAATAAGTTGTCCGCAAAGGGCTGCCACTTGTAGCAGTGCCCAGCAAGCTGGGGATTAAGGGCCTCGCTCAAAGACCTGCAGATATGCTGAGCCTGGGTTTGAACTGGCAACCTTCTAATTACAGATACACAGGACTAGCCCACTGAGCCACACACTTGCCCTTATGCTTATGTAAAATCAGTACCAAAAGAATGTCGTCTTCAAGTTTGCTTTATTTTTGGCAGGTAGTTAAAACTATAGCACATCCTGAAATATGATATATAACAGCAAATGACACATATATACTGACTGCTCTAATCTGTTCTCTGAAGGTTAATCTAACAGGTTCAATGACGGCAGAATGAAAAAAATAGAAGGCCTACTGTAACTAAACTCTAATTCTGGTCCAGTGAAAGCATCCAGGGACACTGTCACTGGTGGAAACATTCCTGTTATACATTGTGCCATTTCTTCTGGCTGCATTCTCTGCTTACAAGTACAATTTTTACACATTTTCTGGTCTCCTGTGAGGAGGAAATAGAAGCAGATAACGCTTGTGTTTTTTTCAGTCTTTTGACCCGAGTTTTCAAATCGCTTCCTGATATAATGACAAATTAAAGGAAAAAACAACAACGAGGAAAGGTGTGTACAGGAGTGACATTTCCTTCCATCTGTAGCTAATCTTTTCCTCTGGTTAACAGTGATTTATTCTGAGTACTAGACTGTATCAAGATCAAATTTCTGGCTCAAGTCAAAATAGCCTTATGAACAAACACTGAACGTCAGGAGAGAAAACCACATGGACACAAGGAGAGTTGTGAGCAGCATTTGAACCTGTGCGACCTGATTTACATCAGATTGTATTCAGACATCTGTAACGTGAAACACCATCTGAAAATATTCAAAGACAAATAGCACACTTTTCATTTGCAATCACCACACACAAAGCCCTTCACAAGATGGCTGTCTTAAATGACTCTCAGACAGTCTTTGTCCCTGACGGGATGGTGAGCTAACAAAGCTGTTCCTGTGCTCTGCTCATCAGCAAGAGCCGTCTTCTCAGTGCAGGCACCTGGCACGACAACACAAATCCCCACTGCTGCCAGGTTTCTGCTGCTGTAGCAGAAACAATTCATGAACTGAATGACATTAACCTTTAAGGCCATATATAACAGCACACCACAACCTGTGAACTATTCTTAATGCGACCTGGAATGTAGGGGATCCCCATCCTGATTGTGTAAGTTATACTTACACAAAAATGTTCTGTTGGCAGAAGGAAAAATGATTGAAAGTGATTGGTTCAGATAGATAACCAATCAGACTATAGAAGAGGTGGATCCAAACAACTAGAGGAGGTGGGACCAGCCAATCAGATGATTTAGTCCCACCCCCTAATTGCCTTGACCCCCCCTCCTCTACTATCCGACGTTTTTATACATTTAACACATCTACATTGCATATAACAGCCAGACTGGATTTGACCATTGTCTTGTCTTTCCTTAACTGTGCATGTATCTGCTGTATGTGTGAGACCTGCTGACATCTGGAGACAAATTCCCTGTATGTGTGAACATATTTGGCCAAATAAACCTGATTCTGGTTCTGATTACCTAAGTCCTCATATGATTATTTACAATGGGCTTGAAAATATAGGTTTTATGGTAGAGTGTTTCTGCAGGCCCAGCCTCTGTATGGTAGAGTGAATGGCCAGGCCCAAACTGTTGAACCATGTCAAGACCCAAAACACCCCACATGCCCAGTAGGTTGCTAGCAATGCCCTTTAGCCCTCTTTAGTGCCTCAGGCAATCATTCAACCTAGGTCTACACTAACTTTCCAAAAAAAAAGTTGCACAGTTTTTATATTTTGTTGAGACGCCTTTAACTTTGATTGTGGGGCACATTCGTTAATGCATTGTTTCCACCGGCTTATGCAGCATCTCAACATTTTTTTTCATCCAGATTTGCATTAATTTCTTGTCAAGATCTTGTATTGAACAAGTTGAAAGTTCAACCACTCTGTAAAGTCAGCACATCTCAAAGACTTTCAATGGGGTTAAGGTCCAAACTCTGTGCTGCCCAATTCACGTGTGAAAATGATTCCTTGTGCTCCCTAAACCACTCTTTAACAGTTCGAGCCCTATGAATCTTAGCATTACCATCCCAAAATATGCCCATGCCTTTAGATAAGAAAAAATCCCTTGATGGGATAACCTGGCCATTCCGTAGATTCAGGTATTCAGCTGACTTCACATTGCTACATAACGTTGTTAAGCTTTAATAAAGATGCTATCATTGGCTTTTAAGTACCCGATGATTTAAATTCAAGCTGTGAATTTTTTTTGGCCAGGCAGTGTATATTTGTATGCAAAAACCAGGCATTGGTTTTTGTCTTAGGGTAACAGGTATATATTTCATATCTATATATTTTAGTTATTGTCTTAATTCTACTTTTGATTTGCACAGTCTATGGGTCATTCAGGGTACATTTCACTACATGTTGTACTTGTATAACCATGTATGTGACGAATAAAGTATCTTGTATCTATCTTGTAGGTAATAATAATACTCCATCTGCATATTATTTTATGATATTGTAGCGCCCTCTGCAATTCAGAGCTAGAATCATCAATAACACTGAGCAGCCTCATCATATTCTCTCACATTAAATTGTAACTCTCAAATGACCAGTATCTTGTGCCCCCTGCTGTGAGTTTGGCTTTCTGAACATCTGGAGTATTACGTTGTGGGAGAAGTCTGAGATGAGTTGGATGAGATGAGCAGGTTTTCACAGGCTGTACGTTTATGCGTTTTGTTTTACCGTTTTGTACTAAAATGTACAGCACTTGGTATTTGCGATTTGTAGTTTTCAAGAATAGTTCTGCTGGTGCCGATTATTTTGGGGGCACAATGTCAGCGAAATGTTTTATAATGTATGCAATCGACACTACATTTAATAAGATTACACCACAATCTGAATTATTACTACTCAACTAAGAAGAAAAATATTTGAAAGTGATATGATAAGTATGAAAAGCAGGTAAACAATGATTAGAAATCACAACTCATTTCCTGTTAGGAACGAGTCAACTAAGGCTAAACAAGTCGCAATGTGTGTCTCCATGACACGTTTTAATAATAAGGCAAGATTATTCCCACAATAGCGTGGTGGACTGTGTGTTGATATTATTCCCCTGGTGGTGGAGCGGAATGAGGTTTGACCATATTCCCATGGTCATTAAGTGGAATGTGGGTTGATATCACTTCCGTGCTAATGAGCTGGGCGGATGCCTGATGTTATCCTCACGGCGAAGAAGAAGAGTGTGGTTTGTATTATCTTCTTACATAACTCACCTGCAAGATTTAATTTATGTAAGAGACTTTTATAAATGAAGACGGAAAGAAACATTATCAGGGCGCCGCTGGTGTAGTGGTATCATGCAAGATTCCCATTCTTGCGACCCGGGTTCGATTCCCGGGCGGCGCACGCGTTTTAGACTGATGGTGTGAGAGGTCATTACTTAACCGTTTGTAGACGGGAATGTCCAAAAACGGTTTCTCAATTAGAACTTTTTTCAGAAGTGCATGTACATCCAACTGTGATGAAAACTTCCTCGGTTGTTTTAAGAGCAGGGCCAAGCTGAAGTACTGCAAACTTTGCCGTTCTGATGTGAAATTATTATGTAACCTCAATCAGCTCCGTTTTAAAACGTGTAAAAACAAGCGCCGTAGAGGCGAGCGGAGCTCTTTCGCGCATGCGCAGGGGTTCGCCGCCATCTTCTGTTGGTTCCCTTTTGTCCGTGACCGGGGAGAGGGGCCAGGCGGCTGCATATTTTTCACCGAATTTCGTCCGGAGGAATACAGTGAAACCTAAACACTGCGACACAGCACCACAGCGCAGCACTCCCCGGGTGTTTCCCTCCTCTCGGGGCTCGGTATTTGAAAAGCACGACAATGGACGACGAGCAGCCCAAGACGCTGTGAGTAACCGGCTGGCTAAGCGGCTTTAGCTAGCAGAGCGGCGGCCGGCTCGGCGAGCCCACAGAACTCCGACCAGGCTGCTGATCCTTCACGGTGCCCGGGGTCCCTCGGCACATGCGGAAGGCTCCCCGCCACTTGGGCTCCAGCTCCATGTAAACCATGAGTTTGTTTACGTGGCAATTCTTGTAAAATGGAGAATGAACGCGGTTGTGCTGTTAGCGAAACCGTGGTAGATGAGCGACGATCCTGAGTAGGATTGCTGGTTAAATGCGGATCAGCAGCATTTAAGGCGTCGCGTGACAAATTCGACTTATCTTTGAATAAGGATTACGAAATTAAACATTGTGGCCATGCTGGGGCGGTGTGCTATTGTGATGTTATGCTATTAAACTCTCACACAGTGTGGTCTTTAAACACGCCTTTTGTGTGTGATGGTGATGGCTTGTTAACCAGTCTCCATGCGTCTTCATTCCAGTACAGCATAGTTTCTCTTTTTTTTTTAATCCAGATAGGTCATGATGTGCTTTCTGTGTTCAGTTTCAGGCCTGTTACTCGCAATTCAAGAGTTTGCCCTCGTTTTGCCTGCATTACTCATTGTTTTGCCTCATGTGTGACGGTGCAGTCTTGAAGTTGTCTTGTATTCTAAGCGGTGCGAGATGCTTTGCGGTTGAATGGTGAACGTGGAAGAGCACCGGAGTGTCCCTTTGAGCTTGACCTCTCTGTGCCACAGGTATGTTGGGAACCTGTCCCGGGATGTGACCGAGGCCCTCATCTTGCAGCTCTTCAGCCAGATTGGACCCTGCAAGAGCTGCAAAATGATATCAGATGTGAGTGGCATGGATGCTGATACCCGCTGGAGTGGTGGGTGGGCGTATGGCCGCTGCTGGGATCACCTCCCTCTCTTCTCTGTGCTGTTAAGATTTTTTTTTTTTTACAGCTGTGGTATTCAGTTTCCAAAGAGCAGCGTGGAGAGTTTGGTATCTGCTTCATTTATACACATTTAAGTGTCATGTATACAGCTGGTCACCCTTTAGAGGAGTACAGCTCCGTAAGCACTGTGGTGCCCCCTACAGTCCTGGATTACCTCTACGGTAACTGTCCCATTCCCTCCCTCCAGACGGCAGGCAACGACCCATACTGTTTTGTGGAGCTCTATGAGCACAGACACGCTGCTGCCGCCCTGGCTGCCATGAATGGCCGTAAGATAATGGGTAAGGTAAGCTATCGTATCTCTTGGGTGAGTTGGGGAAACGTGGGGGCAGGCCTATGTCGCCATGGCAATGGGAGCGGAGCCTTTTCCAATTGACCCCTCTTTGTTAGAAGCTTACAGTCGGCAGTAACGTGTCTTCAGATGTGTTTAGATCTGAATGTGGGTTGCGCCCTTTATAGATGCTATTCCACACTGTTATTCCTTATTTGCCCGAGCCGTATCGCCATGGGCTTAATAGCTTAACCAGTGATGCTAATAGGTAAGTGACTTTTACTTGATAGTGTTATTCTGTTGTTTTTAATTTTAAAATCCATGGAATGCTAATCCAGACCGTATCAACCTCATCATAGGCATCAGGTAATATTCTCTCGCATTTAATCGTAACTCTTAAATGACCCGTATCGTGTGCCCCCTGCTGTGAGTTTCTGAAGTTCTGGATTTTTACATTGTGGAAGAAAAAGTCTGAGATGAACTGGACGAAATCAGGTTTTCACAGGCTCAGTATATTTTTGTATGTAGACTTTTTTTGTACTAAAATATACAACACTTTGCAGTCGCTATTTGTAGTTTTCAAGAATAGTTCTGTTTGCAGACTTTCTTGATCAAAATGTGTAGGATTGCACAGCCGGAGTGTACCTGACAGACACGATTTTTCTTTTTTAATGGATATGGAACATGTATGTTCTCCTTCCCGTCATTTAAAATGAGGTTTATTATTAATGACCGGTCCAGTGACTAAAGAGGAGGTGTTTTCACTGTCCCTCTGACACGTGTATCCCTGTACCATTAGCAGCTTGTCACTTCTGCAAAAAGTGCTACCTGTTGCTGATGGACACTTGGCTGATGATCGAATCAGGCGCCCCAAGATTAAACAGGTGGTTTTGGGTGCAGAGCCCACTTCTCCATGGCTTTCCTCTATAACCATGGGTTTTGTAGTTCTAGACCTGTCTCCTATGCGTCATGACCTGTGCTCCTAATGTCACATGCATTTACTATTTCTGACATGGGCGTTAGGGTGTCGTTAGTCCCCAGTAGTGCTAGCAGTGCTTTTGTCCATCCAGAGAGCACATCTAATGGAAGTTTGGAGGCTGTCAGACCTATCTGGGGGAGTTTTATATGTGGAGAAGTGGTTACTTAGTGGGAGTGGTGTCCCCCTTGAATTAAATGGCAGGTTTCGTTTAAGCTTAGTTCATTGCTCATTGGTGTGTAGATCTTGTTTTGTGTAAAACCTTCATAGAAAAACATGAAGTTGTTAGTCTTTGGGGATATGCACTGCTAACTTTACTATTGATGTTACTGGAATCGAGGGAGCCATCTTGACCTGTTCTCTATATATTTTATATCTTGTTCTTTCTTAGCGTTTCTACGTCACTTTACCCTCAGTACAAATCTATTCAGTGTAAATATTTTATCCTCAACAGGTATTGAAGGACCATTTGAGGAGTAATACAAGTTCATAATTTCACTCGTTTGTAAGTTCCTTGTTATTTAGACCTTTTTACTTATTAGATTTTTTAAAGTATTCTCTATACATTTTTACATTTTTAAACAGTTGAGTGTGATCAGGTTTGTCCCTCTCTTTGTTTTTTGTTTTTGTTTTTTCCTCCCTCCTCATCCTCGTCACTGAACCCAGACACCGCCCTCTGTGTCACGCGGTTTCGCTTTACAAAACCATATATGGCAGTGTGCCCTCCTGTGCCTCAAAGGCTTCATTTTGCTGCCTTGTTGTGTCTCCCTTTTTCTCTAGGAAGTCAAAGTTAACTGGGCCACGACTCCAAGCAATCAGAAAAAGGACACGAGCAGTAAGTGTGTCTTGACTTCCCTGTAGCTGGTGGTGATGGTGCGTATGAGAGGATCTCAGGAAATCTGTTGCCCCCCCATTCTAGATCACTTCCATGTCTTTGTCGGAGACCTCAGCCCTGAAATCACCACGGAGGACCTAAAGGCAGCCTTTGCACCCTTTGGGAGAACATCGTAAGTGTTCCATGTACGCATAACATACCTACTAAGTCATCTGGGGTTGCAGACATCAGATGTGACTACACCATGTCTTCAGGGGTGCCCAAGAAATACGAAGAACAGGCAACATTCAAGTCAAACGTTACTGCTTTATTTTAAATGGGACTCATGAATCTTACTGGTTCTCTGTTGTATTTTCATAGCCCATGATCAGGTGGGTATAATGCACAACTCACTCTGAAGGTTCATGTGAGCCACAAAATGCGTCTGTGTGCTTTAAACCATCCAAACTGAGTAGCGTGCCATGAGAGGGGTTGCCATTGATGACCATCATTGTGTTCAGCTTCAGTACCTTTCAGGCTCATGCTGACCCACTTTTCTAAGACTGATTAAAGTACAACCCATACAACATCAGACTGCATGTAGCTCTTCAGAATCGCTAGAAATGCGGCTGCCTCATGGGCTGAATGCTTCGGGCGCCTTACAGGAGTGTTTTCTCGGCTTGGGTTTGCCTGGGTCGGCGTTGCCTGTGGAATTTACTGCCTTTCTGCCTTTCTCCACAGCGATGCACGCGTGGTGAAAGACCCAGCAACTGGAAAATCCAAGGGTTACGGCTTTGTGTCTTTCTTCAACAAGTGGGTATGTGACTGAGGTGGTCTCCTGTCTCAGCAGCCTTGTGAAGCTCGACGGGTTAAAGGAGTCGGGCAGGATAATGCTGAATCCGACATCTCAGTAGGTCTTTGGTGTTTGTACAGTTCAGCAGAACTGTTGGTTTGCTTTTGCAGTCTTTGGGATAACTGCAATTTGAAACCAACCAGAATGTGTAGCAATGAGGGGGACCCTGCAGATGTTCTGGTGTTAGGGTGTAGGCCTCCGGTTGTGGTTGCTAAGTGAGCTGGAACCTCATGGCTCTGTTACAGGATGCTGAGAATGCCATCCAGCAGATGGGTGGCCAGTGGTTGGGTGGAAGGCAGATCCGGACCAACTGGGCCACGAGAAAGCCCCCAGTTCCCAAGAGTGGCCATGAAGGTTTGTTATGCGCGGTGTCGTCCCCTACGGCCTAATGTGTACCTGCCGATTTTGGCGGATATTCGCGCTTCGAGCAGTAGAACACCTTGTGTCAGACTTAAATGTCATGTTGCCGTTATCCGGCCTGCTCTTGCTAGCATCACGAGCCGTTAGCCTGCTGTGGGCGAGTCGTCTTTCTTTGAGCTCTTGACACCTTCCCCTGAAGTTTTTTATGATGCACACACATCCCACCGCTTTCTGGAGCTTCTGCTTCAGATGCAGACACTGTTTAAGTTAGGCTCTTCTCCACAGCAAACGCCAAGCAGCTGTCCTTCGATGATGTGTTGAACCAGTCCAGTCCCAGTAATTGCACGGTGTACTGTGGAGGGGTCTCCTCTGGGCTCACAGGTGGGCTCTGTCTTGCTGTCTTTGGCTTCTATGATACTATGGTCTGTTTCGCTAATTATAATAATAATAATAGTAATGATGACACTTTTGCTCGCTGTGGGGAAATTCTCCTCTGGCCTGCCGCATCTTGCTCTCCATGACACTCATGTAGGTTAGCGCAAGCTTGGCAGCGAAGGGCAGCCACCTGCAGCAGCACCCATGGAGCTGGGGATTAAGGGCCTTACTCAAGGGTCCACAGACTGCAGAAGCTGGGCTCAAACCAGCAGCCTTCCTATCACAGGCTCAGAGGCTTAGCCCACTGAGCCGCACGCTACCTCCTCCAGTGTCCTCCTGCCGACTTCCCTGACCTTTTTTTTTTTTAATTAAAATCTCTTCCTTTTAGAACAACTGATGAGGCAGACATTTTCCCCATTTGGCCAAGTCCTGGAGATTCGGGTTTTCCCGGACAAAGGGTATTCTTTTGTGAGGTACGCTTTGGTTCTGCTGGTTTCACTGGGTGCGTTTAAAAGGTCCCTTTGACAGTGGTGACCTAACTTCTCTGGTGGAGTCTCAGTTATAAAAATCTAACTTTATTAGTCCAGTGATACCAAGGAGGTGATCAGCATTGGTGAGCTACGTGAGCTATACAGTGGATCCTTTTAGTTTACTTCTTTTATACAGACCCACGTTGTGGGACTCTCATCAAATTAAGGTTAAAAGTTCAGCAGAACATTCTAGAGAACATGGAAGGAAATTTAATGCCCCTTTGTAGCAATAAATTGGTCTTTGAGTTTAGCGAGATCAGTTGTTGGGCTAAGCTGGTAAACGTTAGTGCTATTTAAGGTGGTTACCGTCTCTGTAGAGACCGTGAGCTCACTGCAGGGTCAGCTTGCACTAAGACTGGCAAAGACAGATTTGTTCTTCACTACTTCATGTTCAGGTTCAACTCCCACGAGGCAGCGGCGCATGCCATCGTCTCTGTCAACGGGACCTGCGTAGAGAACCACGTGGTGAAGTGCTCCTGGGGGAAGGAGACCCCAGACACGGCCAGTCCGCTGCACCAGGTCCCCGTGCCCCCGGTATGGAGCAGCCTCACTGACCTGCAAGCTGCTTTCTGTTTAACTACAAACAAAATGCTTATTTTTTGCTCTTATTGTCCAGTTAGTGACTAAATCATTTGTAGTGTATGTGATCACCTGCTACATGGAGTTTGCTAAGCCCCGCTGTGCTGGTTTAATAGATAAGGCTGACTTTATCCAGTTAGTGAGCTTTGGAATAGAGCTTCCGATTGGCTGTCAGAGGGAGGTGGGTGTCACCCAAAGCCTGTTTGCTCACCTCATGTCTCTGTATCACAGCAGAACAAGGTGGGCTTTGCTGCCCAGCCCTACGGCCACTGGGGTCAGTGGTATGGTGGCACCCAGCAGATCGGGCAGTACGTGTCCAGCAGCTGGCCAGTACCCGCCTACGGGGTGTACGGACAGGCGTGGAACCAGCAGGGCTTCAAGTGAGTGCCTTGTGACCTCAGCGTAGGTGGGAGGGGCTTCTACATGCCATGGTTGGGACTTCTGGGGTATGTTTGTGTGCTTGGGCTTCTCCAGCCCCCCTTCCTCTGACATTCAACTCTCTCTCACTCCCCCCCGCCCTCCATAGTCACCTGCAAGCAGGGGCCGGCTGGACAGGCATGGGCACGGCGGTCAGCAATGGTGGGGTGGTGGAGCCGACCGCCGCTATGAATGGAAGCATGCTCCCTAACCAACTGAGCCTGGGGGCCAGTGGGTACCCCACCCACTGATGGCTGTCTTCGAGGTTGTGTGCTGCCGCTCAAACTTGTATATATCCTTTTCGATCTGCAACAATTAAAGGACTGGTGAGGAGCTCAAATCAGTTGTGAACCTGAATTTTTCATGACGCTTGGATTGGGTGCTGTTGCCAGATGTTTTTTTTTTTGGCCTTTTGAGGACTGGAGTCCAGGGATTTGCTCACGGGATGTTTGACCTGGTGTCAGACCAGCTGTACAGGGATGGGGCTGTGCCATTTTTAATTCGCTGCTTAATTAAGGGCAGCTGGCTTCTTTTAGAGTAGTTCTTTTCTGGTGATTTGTTCAGTGGCGTTTTTAAACACCTGCTCTTTTACCGAGTGAGTCTGAGCTGGTTGTAGGTGTCTGACATGCGACGGCAGCCGGGTCCAAAGCCTGGCTCCCTCGAATGTGGTCAGACTGAGGCAGCCGTGGGGCACAGTGCTGCCACCTTTCTTCTAGGCTGATAAATGTCGCAGTTAAAATGTTCCGCAGTGTTCTGGCTGGAAGGCTGCGAGTTCAGTACATAAATAACCCAGCATTGCCTCTACATCTAAGGCTGTAAAAATGATGGTGAACATGCACACCTCATTATGAAAGCTTGCTTTGAGTCATTAGCTTAATATACGCTGTCATTAGAAAAACTGCTACATGCTGATCCTTTCAGAGTTAAGGACTGTACCACCTGCAGTTGTGCGGGGGGTGGGGGGGGGTGCTTACATTGCTACGCGGTGCTATACACTCAGACGGCGAAGCAGGTTGAATCATCTAAATCATTCTTTGTTTCTGAAGTAGCATTAATTAGTGTTTTGTAAAATCCCTGAATGGATTAAAACTGCAGTGTTGCCCCTTCATCGTTTTGTGGGGGGGGGGGGGGGGCAGCGTTGGACATGCCAACCTGTTGCCTTATTTTGAGTTTTTATGCTGTCTTTACAAATAGGCGGTGCCTATGGATCTTTTAAAAACCTTCTTGAAAAGAGGATTCCCCGCCTTTTTGTAGTCCTTCGGGATTGTAGCGCATTCCTGTGTTTGGGTTGGGACGCTCGACCTGCTTGTTTTTTTCTTTTTATTTTGCCGTCATAAATGGATATGATTTTCACATTTTATTTACTGTAGTTTTTTTTTTGTATGCAAAAATTAGGCTGGACTGACTGGGTCAGTAAACTTGTGTTTGGTACTTTGAAGTGGCTTTTCAGTTGCTGTAATTTGTGAATTCTTCGTAATAAAGGGGACACCTGATGATATCGCTGCTGTGCCGTTTCTTCATTTAACTCTTCAGAGGAACGGGCCATGGAAACGCTTGCCGGTAAGTGACCCGTTAATAGATGATCATCGTGTTGGCTGGCTGCTCGCGTTCCATCAGCTCGTATAGATGGCTACAGGCTTGGTGGGCTTTTGCAAAGCCTGTTCCGTTTGGCTGGTGTATTGAGAATATCATGTGACTGGATGTGATGTCGTGGGTGGGTGTCAGACATGGAACAACCGGAAACCACTGAACAGGGATGATAAGTCTGGAGAGGGACATTGATCCCCCCCCCACGCCCCTGCAACAGGGTTCCTGCTTAGTCCCACATTCCAAACATCTGCAAAGGTTTAAGAAGCTGCTTCTCAGGAGGAAGTGTCAGCGCCGTCAGTCTGCCTGGGGCATTCGGGTGCCTTCGAAGACATTTCATTGTGCATTTTAAACAGCCTCACTTATATTGTGGATGACACAGTTAATGTGATGTTGAAAATGTTCTGTCAGCTCATGCCAACCTCCGGATTGGAAGCAGATGTACGGCCGTGGGAAGTGCTGCATGTTTACGCTCTGCCTTCACAGCCACCATGAGGTTACTCGGCGTGCGAGGGAGCTCTAAGTCTGTTCTGCTCTCAATATGTGCTGGTCTGAAGAAGGACCTTGAAATGTTTTGGTGTATCGTCATGGTTTAATGATACGAGTCAATATTGGTAATGGAGTCGATTTAAATTGTATGGTGCCATTAACAATTGATATATCAATTAGAATTGATGAATTGTTATACCTTTATTTGCACTAAGCGTGGTGTGTATGCTTTAATTGGGTGCTCTGTGTGTGCATGTGTACGTGCTTTAAATGGGCGATATGTCTGCGCTAAGTACTGGGGGCTCTGTGTGTTCTCTAACTGCATGTTGTGTGTGCGTGCGCGCGCGCTCTAATCGGGAGCTATGTGTGTGTGTTTCACAGATGTGAGAGGCTGTAAAACCTCATGCACATACATTTTGGTCTGTGTGTTCTGTTCCTACTACCTGATATTAATAGTATGCTACATACTAATACTACACTAACTACATAGTTAATAGTTTAGTTATAGAACTACAACTACCATTGTTCATTAGTGGAAATAGTGTTTTTTATCAAAATCAAAGAAAAAATGAACAAGCGACAAAATATTTACATAGAACATAATAAACCCATCCCCCCATGGATACCCACCCCCTTCACCTCCAACCATACCCTGAGACAGCCCAAGAGAAAAAAAAAAGAGTGGAGAAAGGAAAATCTGTTGGCAGAAGAAATGACCAGCGCACCCAGGAGAGAGAGCAACTAAAAGAATCAGGAAAAAATTATTTCAATAAGGAAATAAAGATGAAACTGAATAAAGAGAATGAATGACTATATAAAGCAGATTGCCTCACATACTGACCCCCAACCAGCTCTTGACTAGGTGCATGTCTTTAAGCCTTCCCTAGATAGTTGAGTGGAAAGAGTTATTGATCTCAGCTACAGACAACTCTAGTAGAGTCAAAGTGAAGAAGGTGGGACTTCCAAACAGAGGGGATTGCACTGTCAGGAGACTTCCAGCGGGGGGGCTATTGGCAGTTTAGCTGCCAAGGAAGCAGACATCAGGAGTCTCTGCTGGTAGTGAGGAAGGGAGAGAGAAGTCCAGAAGAAGAAGGACTGCAGAGGTTAAGGGAATGGGAAAGGAGAGAACTGTGATAGAGATTTGGTCATGAAATTCCAGAGGGCTGCAGAAGGAGTGGAAGTAGTGTTACCATCCAGATGGACACAAATAGCAGTTGCATCCATTGAAGGACACGGTCTATGAAGGCGTAACCTTTGTAGGCAGCATTCTTTGAAGGTCGAACAGAAAGCAAAGTCAAATGGGATGGTTTGACCCATGAATAATTTCCTATTTGCATCAGCAGCTGTACCCACCCTTACCCTTGCCTCACAAAGCACCACTCCTATTGCCTAGCTGGGACACACCCACTTTACCTCTGCACCATGAATCTTGGGCTATGTTGGGCTGTGAAGGATCCATCGGGTGCATCCTTTGTGACTCTGCAAAAGAAGATGCATTTCTAGACTATTTGAAGGAGCCTTCTAAATGGGACACCCTTGTTGCGCCGCTGTGATGCATTCGGTCTTCGACTGAAGCCTTTGAAGGATGCAGCCCCTGAACTGGGATAGTCATAGCATAGCTGAGTTACCAGAGTGGAATGTGTACTTTCCTCTTCCTTTAATGAACTTCATTAAACGGCATTACAAGTAATGATCTTTACGAGTAGTGATCTACACGTCAGTGTAACTGAGTTAATGCGTAGCAGCTAAGCAAGTTTTCTATTAATCTTCTCTACAAACCTGTAAGATATATATTGAAGCTGTTTAAATTATACATATAATTTTAATAGCTCAAATTTATATAATCCGTGAGTAACAAATTGTTAGCACACAGTCAGCTTTGAAGGGTCTTACCTGCCAAGCCTGGAGTTTTCCCCGCTTCACGCAACTCGCGCATATCGCCATGGTTCCTGTTCCTTGTTCTGAGTGCAATATTTTTCATTTTTAATCTTCTCCCACCAGCGGTATGTTTACCTGTGAGAAGTGTCAGTTAGTTGTTAGGCTAACAGAGAAGATTGCAGTCTTAGAGATAATCAGACTGTGGAAGAACTTTTACTGTATTTCGGAGCTGGGGCCAAAGGGAGGCTATATTTTACAGACATGACACACTTAACGACCTTCCAGTTTAATGACCGCATGGACTTAAAACCAGCTTTCCAATTAGTCGGTATTGTACGCTGTATGAGAACTTTGGTAATGGAAATGGCAGCGTTGCATCTCAGCATCAAGCATCCCGTCTTGGATCACCCTTTCTCAGTCTCAGTCTCATTCCTGCAGTCAGTCAGTATTCACTACACTAGCGGTTGCAGTCTCCAAGCCTACATATTTAGTCTATAAATTTGTACTTTATTCGGCACCATAGAGCACAATACTACTCTGACATTTCTTAAAATAAAATCTCCCATTACCAGAGCTTTCAACAGGCGTTTCAGTGGGTGTTTCCTTGATTTGGGAGAACCTGTTGGCAACACAAATGGGTGAATGGTGCCGATGTGAGTTAGGTTTGGCCTTACAACTATGCCACCAGGTCATCACCTACTCACCTTGCTGTGAAGACTCTGCTGCCAGAGTAGGAGGGGGAGACTGACTATCTATTGTGGACATATCCAGAACCACTAACAGTGAATCTACAAAACTCTCACGCTCCTGAATCTCCCGTAACGTCCACATAGATCGTACGTGTGAACTTAAACAGGCTTCATGCAAACTAGAGTGCAAATGGCACTCAACCAAAGTAGAAGTTTTCAGATCTGCCTGGACAAGCACTAGTGACTACTAGGTCTGTGTATCTCTCCATACTAACAGAACAGAACAAAAACAATCCTAAACTCCTGTTTGAATCTATGTCAAGGATAACAAAATAGGATTTTGCCATCTTAATCATTTGACTTTCTCTGCTGACCCCTGGAGGATAGGCTCCCTTTTGAGTCCTCCATTTCTTCTTTCTAGGGAGTTTTTCCTTGCCACTGTCACCTATTGCTTGCTCACTGGGGACTTTGGCCAGGGATAAAGTAAAGTGCTTTGAGACAATATAATATTGTGAAAATGTGCTATTCAAATAAAATTGAATCAAACAAAAAAATACTGCTATGAGATGCTCCTACACCAGGATGGCTGATTGTCAAAGGGTAATTTATTAACAATGAGCACAAACAGGAGAGAACATAAAAGAAAAGGACAATGACACAGCGAAGCGGAGTTGGAGCCCGCATGGTGGCTGCCTCAGGATCAATTCCTCCCCCCTTGCAGGCTTAACCGTGAAGATCTTGTAGCCCCAGCCCCAGATGAACAGGTGCTTTGGATCTAAATTAAACAAGGGGAAGGGAAGCTGCCAGCACAATGGTATGTGAAGCTTGTCACCAGAGGAAGGAGATGGATGACAGAGTGAGAACCAACCTTTCCATTGTTTTCAGTGGTGTATCTTTATCGCTGCAGTGCCAGTGTGAGTGTATTGTAGGCCACATTGTAGCTGATAATCCTATTCCTCAATTGTGTGGATTAAAAAACAAAACTCAAACTAAAATATAAAGTAAATCAGGAACCAAAAATTGCTACTTTTTTGCAATTTGGAATCACATGAGGGCATCATTAATGGTCAAACATGTTGTGAAATCATAAAGTTATTTACATTAGTTTTAGCAAAAAAAAATAAAAAATAGGAAGCCTGCAGTCAGAATAGCAAACCGATTCATTAACTACTGTATGTGCATTTTCATAGTTCTAATATCATTAAATCTTTCTGGATGGTCAGGATATGACTGCTCCTCTGCCCCATGTGTCACCATCCTGTTCCCCTCCGACAGAGACAGCTTATTGTGTGCTGTATTGGGATCCAGTGTCAGCTGGCAGAGGTCTGTAGGTAAGAGGAAGAGACATTAATACCATCAGGCAGACCAGCGTCTCCACCATTTTATCACTGTCATACCTCACACACTCAGTAACACAGAACTCGCTCCAATACACTCCAAAACCAAACTTCTTTGGGGTACAAAATAAAAATCTCCATTCAGCCTTGAGGCTTGAGAAGAAGGCCACAACTGGCTCAGAACTTATACAATTTTTCCAAGATGATCCACAGCTGATCGACCTGATTAACAAAGCCCACCTGGTCTTGATGTATTATTGTGCGAAGTATATTGCTGAGTCTGTTTGCAAGCACCTTAGCAAGTTGTCTACTATCTACTATCAGAGTGAAATTGGTCCGTAATTGCCACATTGTTGGGGCGTCTCGTCCCTTTTTGTGAATTAAAGTAGTCAGACCTTTCATTGTAGTATTAGGGAGGGAACCCTTTTCCAGAGCGTTATGAAAGAATAATAGTACTCTAGGAGCTAAGATATCACATATAAAAATCAGATGAGTAACCATCATCTCCATGGGCCTGACCTGGTCTAAGGTCCTTCATAACATCCTTAATCTCCTGTCATGTGATGTCTCGTTCCAGTAAATCTCTACGACTACAGACAAGGCACCTCAATTGATGAAAAGAACTGGTCTTATAGGTCTATAGAGACCTTTCCCTGAGACGGATATAGGTTATGATGGAATTCCCTAAAAACCTCACTGATACAATTTTTCCCTGTAATCAGTTCCCTCCAAGTGTTAAATATAGGTGGCCTAATATTTTATATCTACTGTATTAGGTTGATCTCCTCCAAGATGGAATCAGTGACTGTGTGTGTCAGAGGAGGCCCCTGTCTGTTCCCAAGTCTATCTAATTGGATTTCAAACCTGACTGAAATCACCACCAGGTATTGTGGATTTCACAATAATTCTTATAATATGACAGATATCGTGAAAGAAGTCAGACATTACACTGCGGGCATGATGGTAAATCTCATGCAGTCTCCCTGCAATTTAGCATCAAGGGCTACCCATCAACCCTCTTGATCAGCATGGCATAAGAACTTGCAGGTCCACATACTTCCTAATGAGTATAGTACCCCCCTGCTTAGAGTATTATAAGTACTAGAGTAGACCTGACAAATCCATCCTCGTTCAGGTCAGTCTCTTGTATTAGAGCAATGTCCAGCCTGTTTTGTCTCAGATAGGAGCATTTCCATTCTCGTTTTAGGATGGTTACATCCTGAGATGTTCCATGAAATTGGTAGCCTGTAATGCATGTTGTAGTGAGATCTACATATCACATGTGTAATTATAAAGCCCAGACTAATTATCCAACTGTCAAGTATCAGCAATGACAGCAGAAAAAGAAATTTGAGCACCTTATACATAAAACAATCAATATACAACACAGAACACATTCCAAACCCAAACATAACCTTACAACAAACCTTCCCAGCAGAAGATCGAGATCGTTTCACCCAATAGACTTTACCAAACATTATCTACTTCTCTATATGTCCATAGAGGGAGTCCCAATCAGCTACCATATGATAACTAAATCCATAAAATATCAGAATGTATTTAAACCGTGTAACACACTTGCACAAACACAAAGATGCTACAGTATGAGCAGAAATAAAGTATTTGTTTGCACAGAAGTTCCCAGACTACAATTTTCATTTAAGAAACCAGTCATCTATAAACCAAACCCAGGACTGTGTCAAAAAAATAAATTAATTGTGTTTTGTGGGTTTTTTTTTTTGGATGTTTGAATAAAATCACACACACACACGTCTGTATTCATGTCTTCGTGGGGACTGTCCAATCATTTGAATGGGCATAACCCTAATCCCAACAATGACAACCTTAACCCCTACCAAGCCATAATCTTAAGTAACCAAACAAAACACAACATTTTTGCCATTTTTAGTTTTTTGATTGCTGTCACAGATTTCAGTTTCTCCTCATGGGGACTGAAAAAATAGTCCCCATAATGTAAAAACAACATGTTTTTATACATAATACCCCCTCCACACACACAAATTCACATGAACACAAACTTGCAAACTCATCTACATATAGCACAATAAACACACACATTGCTATCAATGCATGTACACAATCATAATTCAGGATAGATAGCCCGGTCTGGTCCAGCACTCTCCACTGTGTTCTACACTACAGGAGAAGCAAAATAACTAAATTTTAGTGTATACATCTATTTTATTGTTGCATCTTTCTCACATATGCGTGTCTGTTGCAGTGACATACTGTACTCACTTCAGCTTCTCCAGTTTACAACTGGGATCCTCCAGTACAGAAGAGCAGCTTCACTCCTGAGTCTCCTGGGTGATTGTAGCTCAGGTCCAGCTCTCTCAGATGTGAGGGCTGCTGCTCACCCCACGTATCACGCTGTTTTATTGTTATCTGTTGTGTTAAACAATGTTTTCATAGTGTCGTTTGTTTTTATAGTTTTAAACTACTTTTAAATTAGCTTTAGCATTGTTATTAGTTTGAATTATGTATTTTGAATATCCTTGATGTTTTCAGTGCCCTGGTGATTTTGCTATCTAAGGCCTTTGCATGGATTAAATTTGATTTTGATGTAGCTTGTAACGTTATGCAGGCTTATCTGTCTTTGCAAAGATATATTTGGGGGCAAATGGGGGACAGGTTGGGTAGTGTGGTGGCGCAGTGGTTAGCACGGCTGTCTCACAGCATGAAGGTCCTGGGTTCGATCCTGAGTCCTTTCTGTGTGGAGTTTGCACGCTGTTCGCGCGGGTTTTCACTGGGAATTCGGGTTTCCCCCCCACAGTCCAAAAGTATGTAGGGTAGGCTGATTGGTATGTCTAAATTGGTCCTGTGTGTGTTGGTTGCTGGGATAGGCTCCCTGACCCCAGTAGGGGTTAAGTGGTTATGATGATGATGGGGGACTGGTATTTAAGTATGCTGATGATATGGCCAGGATGGGAGTTTTATATAAAAATGCTGCTTGCCGGTTCAGTGAGCAGGTTTCTAAACTAGAAAGTCAGTGTAAATCAAGCTTTTTAGTAATTAATGTTGACAAAACTAAGGAGCTGATTTTGAATAATGTAGGATCACTTCTGGCTCTTAGCCTTGCTGCTCAGCGTGTGGAAGTTGTTAACAGCTTTAAGTATCTTGAAACTTTTATTGATTAAAAATTCAGTTTTGCAAAAGATATTGATATTATCTATAAGAAGGCCAATCAAAGACTGTCTCTAATTAGGAAACCGAGAGGGTTTGGGGTGAACCAGAGTGTTCGGAGAAGTGTATATTAGTCTGGTTGAAAGTGAACTTCTTTTGAATCTGTCAGTCTGATATGGGTATTTGACACTCAGTAACAAATACAAAATGTCCAGGGTGGTGAAAATAGCTTGGAAACTGATTGGCAGTGAGCAAGAACCTGTGGATTAGAGCTGTAATCGGGCCTTAAAAGTTAGGCCCGACAAGGCCCAAGCCCGTGTAAAATGATAGAAATTAACCCAATGGGACCCGACGGGTTTTGGCAAAGATCTTCAGCCCTACCTGGTGGGCAGACACGTGCAGAGGGGGCTTGAGCACCTGCCCCTTTCCTCTTGGCTACCCCAAGTGCCCTTTTCTTGAGGCAATTTTTTTGTAATGTGTGTGTGGAGTCCCGCATGCATCCCTCAACAATAACATTTAACTATTAATCACAATTTTGCTAAATAAAATTGAAACAAATGAGCGAACAAATGAACAAATGAACAAATGAATTGAAACAAATGAGCATGCTGTGTGTGCACAGCGCGACAAAATATTACCTGTCCTTTTATTAACTGCACAAGTAGTGGTGGTCATTAGCGGCTAGCTAACTGGGTAAGGGTGTCATGGGCTGTAACTCTGTCCACCATTTTAGGGAACATATTTAGTTTTAAAGTAAGTTACAGGGCTTTTCCCTGCTTTTCTGGGGGGCTTATATTTCACTAAAAATCTATATGCATATCTATATGCAATCAAATCTAATATGCATATCCACATAATTATGGATTATTATAATTACGATATTTTAAAAACACACACTGTATTTTAAAGAAAATACATTAAGAAACAGATTATATTAGATTTATATTTCAAATATGACAAAATGCTGATATCACAGCAGCAAAATTATTGTATCGCTACAGTTTGTCCCGACCCGATGACAGTGATATAATATGATGCGATTCCATATTAGATTCTTGATGAATGTGGGTTATTGCTATTCAGCCTGGTTCTATGTGCCCCTTTTTAACTTTCAGCACCCGCCCCTTCAAACGTCTCTGCACGGCCCTGCTGGTGGGTATTCCACGAAGCAGGATTAAGGGAAAGTCTGACTTATTTCGACAAGTCTGGCTCGTTTAAGTGGGAATTCCGTTTCATCAATGTGTCTTAAATGAATCCCTGCTGAACTACCACAGTAACTTAGGCGAGTGAACAAGTCTGCTCCAGACCAGGTTAACTGTCTCTCTTAGTTAAGCGTTGTCTCAAAGAACGTCCGATGTGTGGGAACAGATTCCCAAAAGATCGTCCCGTTGGCCGAAATTACGCGCTCTCACTATTCATGTCGTGTAATAAATATCTTATTGTCTCAGCGTTCTAATTAATTCCAAAATAATTCAAGTAAAAGTGTAACCATATTACGAAGGTCAAACATGCAATTACAGAAACTGGAACAAAAAACTGTTAAAATAATATGAACATAAAATAACCTATCGACCTACTCTTTGCTGAGGGATAGAACACACCTGCTCTTTGCTGAGGGACAGAACACACCTGCTCTTTGCTGAGGGACAGGACACACCTGCTCTTTGCTGAGGGATAGAACACACCTGCTCTTTGCTGAGGGACAGGACACACCTGCTCTTTGCTGAGGGACAGAACACACCTGCTCTTTGCTGAGGGACAGGACACACCTGCTCTTTGCTGAGGAACAGAACACAGCTGTGCATTGCTCTTAAAGTAGCCTCCTGTAGCAGTTGAGAAATTTCAAGGCATTCATTCTACAGTCGTGACCAAAGGTTTTGAGAATGACACAAGTATTGGTTTTCAAAAAGTTTGCTGCTTCAGTGTTTGTAGATATTTTTGTCATATTTCTATGGTATACCGAAGTATAATTACAAGTATTTCATAAGTGTCAAAGGTTTTATTGATGATTACATTAAGTTTATGCAAAAAGTCAATATTTGCAGTGTTTGCCCTTCTTTTTCAAGACCTCTGCAATTCACCCTGGCATGCTGTCAAGCAACTTCTTTGCCAAATCCTGACTGATGGCAGCCCATTCTTGCATAATCAATGCTTGGAGTTTGTCAGAATTTGTGGGTTTTTGTTTGTCCACCGGCCTCATGAGGATTGACCACAAGTTCTCAATGGGATTAAGGTCTGGGGGGTTTCCAGGCTATGGACCCAAAATGTTATTGTTTTGTTCCCCAAGCCACTTACTTATCACTTTTGCCTTATTGCACGGTGCTCCATCATGCTGGAAAAGGCATTGTTCATCACCAAACTGTTCTTGGATGGTTGGGAAAAGTTGCTCTCGGAGGATGTTTTGGTACCATTCTTTAGTCATGGCTGTGTTCTTAGGCAAAATTGTGAGTGAGGCCACTCCCTTGACTGAGAAGCAACCCCACACATGAATGGTCTCAGGATGCTGTACTGTTGGTGTGACACACGACTGATGGTAGCGCTGACCTTTTCTTCTCCGGACAATCTTTGTTCTGGATGCCTCAAACAATCGGAAAGGGAATTCATCAGAGAAAATGACATTACCCCAGTCCTCAGCAGTCCAATCCCTGTACCTTTTGTGGAATATCAGTCTGTCCCTGATGTTTTTCTTGGAGAGAAGTGGCTTCTTTGCTGCCCTTCTTGACACCAGGACATCCTCCAAAAGTCTTTGCCTCACTGTGTGTGCAGATGTCCTTTTGTGGCAGGGCTGGAATGGAGTGGAAATTGTTTTTTTTCGGATTAAGTTCATTTTCATGGCAAAGAGGGACTTTGCAATTAATTGCAGTTCATCTGATCTCTCTTCATAACATCCTGGAGTATACATTTCCAGCATAAACCCTGAGGCAGCAGACTTTGTGAAAATCAATATTTGTGTCATTCCCAAAATTTTAGGCCACGGCCAATTATTGATAATAATGGTTTATTCTGCCTTGGTGATCTGTTCTGTTCTTGAGGTGACTGTGAATTAACAGTCATAAATGAGCATTTCATTTCCAAACCAAGCCATCGTCACGACGGGGCACCTGGGACCCCCAGACAGCGTCTGCTCCACTTTACCCTGTCCCTCCCCGCCTCGGCTGGAACAGACATCGGCATCTGCCTCTTGTCCCCCATCTCTCCCATCTCCTGACCCAGAGAGAGGATGTTGCCATCCACCCCACACTTTCCTCGTCATGCTGTCATTTTTATTTATTTTTTTTTAAAGTCTGCCTCACTGAAGCTTCAGTCCAGTCACCCATCGCTGTCAGTGTGTCCTTAAACTCACGCCATGCTACACCATCCAACAAAACTGTCCACTGCCTGGAGCAACTGGAATTGTGTATTGAAAATGAAATTACAATAAAAGTACAAATAATTCCTCAGCAGAGAGACAGACAAAAACACTGTAAAATCTCCAATAAATAAGATGACTTCACCATTAGAAGTATTTCATTTAAGTAAATGTGACGACTCCAATCAAGATTTCAATAATTACAGTTTACAGTGTGGAATAAATTCTCCTGTATTTTCTCTTTGATGTATTTTGTTATCTTCTTAATGTTATGTGAGCTAGTTCTTGTCTGTCCTAGAAGCCTCTGTAACAGATTCTGACTGGAGTCTTTTGAGAGGCCCAGGAGGAAGTGGAGGTAGAGGTCCAAGTGTCCATTCTTGTTCTTTAATGCCTCATCCACTGCAGTCTTCAGCAGGTCAGCTGATGTGTTTGATAGAAATACGTATAAAGCAGCGAGATACTCCTGGATGCTCAGATGTACATAAAACCCATATTCCTCTTTAAAGACGCCTGAGCATACTCCAGAGGTAATTGAAGCTTCACTAAAACTGGTGTCATTCTCTCTCAGATCCTGCTCATAAAATATGAGATTGCATTTTTCAATGTCATGAAAAGCCAGTTTACCAAGTTCTAAAAGGAATCGCATTCTGGACTGAGAGCATTTATTAAGCTCAGTATACTTGTCATTTTTAAAACTTGTCTGAAAGATCAGGAAGTGTGTGTACATTTCAGTCAGAGTCCTTGGAATTTCACCACTGTCCGTCTCACTAATAAGCCTCTCAAGAACAGTGGCTGAAATCCAACAGAACACTGGTATTTGGCACAAAATTAAGAGGCTCCTTGATGATTTCACATGTGTTATAATCCTACTGGTCAGGCTCTGATCATTAAATCTCCTCCTGAAATACTCCTCCTTCTGGGCATCACTGAACCCTTGTATCTTTGTCACCTGGTGGACGCACTCAGGAGGTATCTGATTGATTGCTGCTGGGCAGGATGTTACCCAGAGGAGAGAAGATCCAAGCAGATTCCCCTTAATGAGATTAGTCAACAGTGTCACGCCCAGCCCCGATCACCCTCCTGTGGACCACACCTCCTCATTAACCCCGTGTGGAATCCTCCCGTTTACCAGCTGTTGTTCGTTTCCTGCTCGTCACCCCATGTATTTAGTCCGTGTTCTGTTTAGTCCTGGAGATCCGTCATTGAAGTCTGATTGATGTGTGTTGCTGTCCGCCTCCCGTATGCTCCCCTGACCGCCTGTCTACTCGTAATAAACCCCGTTTTCCCCTTACCCCGGGCTCGCTCGCCTTCTTCACCCGCTCGCAGCCACGAATCGTGACAAACAGCACATCCAGTGACATTTTCTTTGTTATATCAAACCAGCTCTCATTATTCTGAAAATCTAGTGGAAGGCAACACTCATCCAGACCATCAAAGATGAACAAGACTTTGTACCTAAACAGATCCATGGATTCAAATGATTTCAGTTCTGGTTCAAAGTGGTGAAGCACTGCAATCAGACCACATTCGTAATTAACCATGTTCAGGTCCCGGAAAGGAAGAGCAAATATGAAGTGAACATCCTGGTTTGCTTTTCCTTCTGCCCAGTCAAGAATAAATTTCTGTAAAGAGACCGTTTTCCTGATACCTGCAACCCCTTCAGTGAGTACAGTTCTGATATGTGTCTTACGCTCACATAAGGGTTTAAATAAATCATGGCACTTGACTGCAATAGTATCTTGTGTTTCCATTTTTTTGGATGCTGTTTCAATCTCTCACTTAATGTTCATCACCGACTGCTCCAGTTCTACCTTTAGTTATGTAGTTCCGTGTAAATCTCTTTCAGAAGTGTTGGCTGTCCTTCCTTAGCTTTCCCTTCAAATACACACTCAAATTTCTTCTTCAGGTTGCATTTAATTCTGTGCTGACATTGCAATAGAGGTTCTGAAAAGAAATGAGAGGAAAATGCACAAACTTAAAAAAAAAAACAACTTAAAAACTTTTTACTCATAAAAGCCAAATTAAATCAGATTAAATTAAATTATAACCTGAATGTAATGCATATTTTTTTCGTATACAATTTTCTTGTGGCAAAGCAAAGATACACAGAATGATAAAAAGCATACTCTTCTCCAGCATGTCAGCAAGATCATTTTGCTCCATGGTCCTCAGGATGTGATCTTCAGAGCTCCCTCTCTACCACAGGTTTTCTGCATCTGACCATCACTGTTCTGGTCATTGTCCTTCTCCAGCTGAGGCTCAGAGCATTCTGGGTAATTCTGCTCTAGGTACCTTTTTAACCTCATCAGCTCATCATTTTCCTAAAAAGCTCACCAGTTAAACTGTAACAATAAATTGTTACAGTTTAATGAACTACTAATCTGTAGATGTATGCCAATTTAGATCAAATTTAAGAAAATATTTCAGTAATAAATGCACACCTTGAAGATGGATGATAAATCTCCTTTATGTGGATCTGAATTACGTCTTCTCACTTTGTCACTGTGAATGAAACACAAACATCCTCCCATTAATTCATCCATTTTGTGGGCTGCAGAGGAAAACCATGCAATAGAAGGAGAGCAAACAAACTGCAAAGACAGGGGGGCAAGACAGAGGTCCCGCAGCACCCCTGAAGGCATGAAGGCTGCAAACAGACAGGGGACTCAGCCTTGCGTGTTTAAAGGCAGTAGGAACACACGCTTAGCTGAGAGATGTATTCACCAAAGTTAAAATGCTAGACACAACCGTGTTAAGAACACAAGACAGAGGTCCTGCAGGACCACAGAGAGTGTACAGTACAAACTGCACCCAGACAAGGGTCTCAACCTCCAGCACTGGGGATGTGAAGCAACAGCACTGCCCATTTCAAATTATTGACTAATGCGACTAATTATAGCCATTTCAAATAAATTCATATGAGTTTTTTAACATTATTGTTCTTGAAGTCTTCAACATGCCATGCTGCTAGTCCTAGTCAAATGTAGTATGGCCATACTTCCTCCTTTGGGAGCTTTAAAGTTTTTAACCAAACTCTGGGTTTGTTCCTATGCCAAATAAACCTAGAAATTATGTAATCCCATTCAAAAAATGTTTTGTGGAGATTTCTGTGGGGAGTGCTTGAATCAAGAACAAGAATCTTGGAAGAATATTCATTTTTACAGATTCAGTTCTTTGAATGAAACTCATAAAAGAGTTGGAGCTTCATCAATGTATTTCTGATTTTATTTTAGTCATAAGGCGACCATAATTAAGTTTTGGCAACATGCAAAATTCCTTGGGTAGCATTTTACTTAAGTTTTTCAGTGCAGACTTGCCCCATTTTAACTGGAATGTACCTTGCAGATGTCTTGGTGGAGTACAGTTTAATGTTAAAATCTGGGTTTTCTGAATTAATTTATAACTCTATTATAACCAAAAATATCTAAAAGCCTAAACAGTTCAGCAAAACTGTTGGAAGGTTCACTTAGAAAGAGCAATGGTGACATTCCACAGCCTTGTCTTGTGCCTCATTGTAATGTGATAGACTCTGACAGGTGTGTTTATTTTTGCCCAGGCAGTTAGATTATTGTATAATGCACTAATTACTTCAATAAACATTTCATGTAACCTAGATCTCTCAAGAACCTCATATAAAACCTCCAACTCACAGAGTTCATATGTGTTTTAAACAGTAAATTGTTTAGAATACTTAGGTTTAATCTCCACAGTGTATATCCTGGGTTATTATTGATTTGTAATGATAACAATCGGGATGCATGATTGGACAAGTCAATACTGCCTATCTCACACTAAAGTATTCTATGGCGGTCTCTTTTAAAAATACAAAAAATAGATTCTGGAGTAGACTGGAATAGTGAATGTAATTATGATCTGTTGGGTGGAAGTCTCTCCAGAGGTCTATTACCTCCAGTTCTGACACCGGAAACTTAAGTTTTTTGTGTAGGGAGGTTTGAATAAAGACTTTTGAAGAGTTCAGCCTAGGGTTAAGGCATATATTCCAATCTACCCTGCATATAAGACTGCCTGTAGTGTTTGCTATAAAATAAAAATAAAATTCCTGTAAAAAGAAACATCAGTACCCGGAGGGCCGTAGACCTGTAATAATGTTATTTGTCCATCTTCTATCTTTCCTGAAACTAATATATATCTACCTTCCTTTATTTCTGAGTTGTTCAAATGGAACGCTGTGATAAAATAGAATGGCTACTCCTCTCCTATGACTCAATTTGTAAGATGAATATAAACTCATTCTTTTAAGCTTTTCATGTTCAGTAGAAATAAGATGTGTTTCCTGTAAAAGTACAATTTGTGCATTCTCCTTTTTCATTTTACTCATAATTTCACTTCTTTTAATCGGACTTAAGACCCCATTTATGTTAAAAGAAATCATTTAAAAAGATTATGGTGAACACAGGGAGAGCATGTGAACTCCACACAGAAAAGTCCCACGCCTGACCCGGGGACCAAACCCTTCTTACTGTGAGGCAGCAGTGCTAACGACTGCGGCACCTTGCCACCCCCTAGGTACCATGATAATATCATATTGGGAGGTCACTGGTGACTCCCATCCCTAGTTTTTAGGGTAAAACACGCTTTTCACACTTGACACTATGCATAACCCTTTAATCAGTCTTGCCCATGGCCTCTACGACATCATTGATCATTTGGATCAGGCATAAAACTGAGGTCCTGGCTCTCTGGACTCATAAAAAATTCTTAAGCATCTTTCGAAAGACTAGGTGTGTTGCCCTGATGTCCTGGCTAAATTTACCCACTGCGGCACATTGAAATCTGGCCTCCTAATGATCCCCTGTATCTAACTGGTGAATTCTCTCCTGTGCCTTCACCACCTTAACTACTGTGTGGTGAGCGTACTGGTGAAGAATGGCTGCCCTTGCATGATCCAGGTGGGTGCTACACAGTGGTTGAAGTGGCTCCCCATTGGTTCTGTGAAGCGCTTTGAGTGTCTTGAAAAGCATTGTATAAATGTAACATTCATTCATGAATGGGTGTTCCATGTTCCTCCCCGGTCATAGCTGAGATTTACCCGCAAACTGCACACGGCCCTGCCTCCCGAAAGACTGACCCTCTCTCCATTTCCATCAGAAAGATTTTTTTTCTAATTTTTTCTGTTTATTTGGCCCTGGGGAATGCAGAGATACAAATGCAAACTTTTTTTATAAAAGCCTGTATGTGGACAATGTTATTTCCCACAGCTGTGGACCTCTGGACAGGATAGTGGTGCATTCTGGGACTGATGAAGAGGACACCGCGTATAGCCCAAGCTTTGCTGGTGTGTCTGTTTCTGTCTCCCATCCAAAACACAGTTTACTTATCATTTGCGCTTCAGACCTACTGCAGACACACATTTGACATTATTTTGCTTTCCGTATATCACTCCCAGTATCCATGCTTTGATATATCCTATCCAGCAATACCTTCATTTATGGGCTTGGCCAAATGTGAAATGAATCACTGCAGATGGTACGTAATCTAGGAATGAAGAATTTGTTTCCTAAGAATGTAATTTATCCAACAGAATCCAGTAAGTTTCACTTATTCATGTGGCTCATATGACAGTTTGCAGATTTAACAACTTTATGGATGATGAAGGAATGATTTATTTGTACTTCCGCCACGCAGGCAAACATGTTTCTAACTTTTGTTAACTGTTTCCGTAGGTGTGCTTGTTACTTGTATTGCAGTCATTATCCTCGTCATCATTTTCACTGCGTCCTTTTAAATGGAAGCATCTTTCCGGTAAGTAAAAAGTCAAACTGTCCACAGCATTCCCAGTAATTCGGATGAAACTGCTTCCCTGTTGTCCCCTGATGGAAGCCTTGCCCACACCCTAACATTGTGCTCAAGGTCAACAAAACTGCTTACTAGATGCCACCTGTCTCACTGAACACAAGGAGAGCCCTTTTGATTTGCTCATGGCATTCACCAATAACAGACCGGTACACGGGCCAATAGCCAATCGCAAGAAAAGACAAAAAGAAAAGACAAAGCCAAGGCTGTTATTGGTCCTTGTGGCGACCCATCAGAGGGCAGTTGTGGCCTTTCCAAAAAAGGCCTGATGGAGTTGGGGGAGAACTACATCATCAGCCAGGCTGTGGTCTCCTGTCAGGCCCCCCTTTCTCCACCAGGAACCCGTGGTCTGCTCCAGCTGCGCAGATCTGCGTGGGCCGTTCAACCTATGCGCAGACATCTGTAGCTGGCCGATGGAACAAGTCACCAATGGCGTCGGCGATGCGGAGGCTGGAAGCCGTAGTCATCATTTTTGGTTAGTGACAACAATATGATCATCTTGCTGCCGGGGCGGGGCAGAGCAGCACAACCCTGTGACAGCGGGATGAGCAGGCAGGACAGTAAGCAAACGGTCGCCCCGTGACTGCTGAAGGATGGCTTCACTGAGAAGGGAATGGAATTCGGGAGGGGGGGCGTCACCCTTTGCGCTATGTGTGCAAAGCCACTGCTCCAGAGATGTCACATGCTGCCTCTGTCAGTCCCTGTTTGGCCCAGGCTTTTAGGAAATTACCAGTTTTTCTTGCTCCGGTCATCTATTAGGCCAAGCCCTTGCCATTCCCAGCCACCTCTAGGTGTGGTCTGGTGCTGTGTTATTTATACAGATTGAGGAGGTTACGTTGCGGGGTGATGGGCATGTTTCCAACATCAACCTTGGGGAAATTTTCCGTTTGTGTGTCGGACCCGTCAAAACACAGCTCACGTATTTGTCCAAGTTTTTTCAGCAGCATTTAGATGTCTGATGTTGTAGGATCTGTGGAATGAGAGAAGCAATAAAACAATTTAAGGCAATTTTACTATGAATTGAACCTCTGAAATATATATGAATAATCAGGAAAACCTTTTTCCTCCATTATTTCAGTTTACATTCGTTTTTCACTTAGACCACACAGTTGTTTGTGTTAAATTTGCGAGGAAAAAAAAAGACAAAACAAAATGAAAATGTGATTCGGAAATGACTGAGTGGTTAGTTATCTGAGGCCAGTTAAGGTACTGGCACCATATCCGTGTTGCTCCATCGCAGACACCCAGATCAACAGGTTTTGGAAATGGATTCATGGATTTGATCTAACACAGCATTAAAAAATCACCATCATCCAGAGAGGACATCAAGTGCCATGCTGCATTTAATCCTAAACTTAAGGTATAGAGGCCTTCATAAATGTTTAGTTTTGCATGAATAGTGAGGTTAGTCCTCTTGGAAAGCTACCAGTTGGGAGAGCATGTAGGATTATTAAACAAGACATTCAGTAATAACTGCTTGATCTGTCCTCTCTGAATAACCCCTTACTCTTTTGAATACAGTGATCTCACAGAATGCAAATTCATTGCATACCGATTTCCCTTCACTTAAATTTTCTTCAGATTGTATATGGCAAGTGTAATAACCAGAAGAAACCTCTGCCAACACAGGTGGAGCCTGGTAATCTACAGAAATATATCTAGGTCTCCTTTAGACATTCAGTCAAGGCAAGAGAAAATGTTATTTACTGATATTTAAAGTGATCTCTCATTGGTAACACTTCACTTGAGAGGGCACAAATAATCTAGTATTATGCTATGACTTATGTATTAATTTAACACAAAGTAAGTCAGTCAGCAGCTTAAAATTGTCCGTAAGGATGGCCACTGCTGCATGGATTGGTGAAGGTCACTTGGCAGGAAAGGACAACACCAATTTCATCTCAAAAGGGAAAGTGCATTAACTTCAGTGGCAATCTCCTCTCTGTGTGCATCAGTGATGAGTCCCTAGGCGGAGCAGCAGAGCGGGACAGGGTGGTCTGCAGTCCTGCACAGGAGCGGCTCTCCAGAGGCAGCCATCCCCAGAAAAAAGACTGCTGATAAACCCGGGTTTTTCAACCAATGGGCCCCACATCTAAAATCGGGAGAGGCCATTGGTCCATAAAGGGCTGCTTGCACCATGCTTAATTTGGGCAGTATATATAGCACAAAATGCTTTAAAGGTGTTAAAGCAAAATCCTTACAAAAGTGAATAAAATATATGTTTTGGAAATGCAAACAATAGAAAGTTCAAGATAAAAAAGAGATTCGTTAGCTTAGGCTAATATCATCAATTTGATATGAAAATGTGATGGCAGGCAAGTTTACAAGACATGGAAAAGTTTTTGAAGCGCAAAGAACAAGTCAATACCATGGTAAACAAATAGTCCAAATTTTTTTCTAAAATATAACCCAGACTACATCAAATATGGGTTTGCAAGGGGAGGTGATGACACCAAGCCCAAGGCCCAGTGTGTGGAGTGTGGATTAACACTTCCAAACAAGGCACTAAAACCATCAAAACAGAAGCGACATCTTGAAACAAAGCACCCCAAACTCACTGGAAAAGCACTGGAGTACTTTCATTGAAAACATGATGGACTACAGCTACAGAAGTGGACAATTGCGTCCCTGTCAACACAGTCCTTTCAGTGCCTTGAAGTCCAGCTACCTGGTAGCTAGGCATGTAGCCCAGTGAAAGAAAGCTTTCACTATTGCTGAAGGATTGGTGTTACCAGCTGCAATCGATATGTGCCACGAGATGGTCAGAGAAGTGGTTGCAAGAAAGCAACTGCAAGTACCAGTTTCGAATGATGCTGTAAGTGGGCACATTGCTGAAATGTTCTCTGACATGCATCATCTTCTACAAAATATGTCAGTAGAATGAGGGTTAAAGGTAGCTCACATTTTTCACTACAGTTGGACGAGTCCACTGATAACACCAACACATCTTTACTGTAAGTTTTTGTGAGATACCCTTGGGTAGTGATGGGTAAATGAAGCTTCATGAACCATTTGCTGTATTTTTTGACCCCACTAGATGCCCAGTCAGGACATGATATATATTAGATATCACCACGATGTCATAGATATCTAACCTATATGAGATCAAATCATAATCTCATAATGATCTCACAGGGACATCACATGATGATATCACCTGTCTCATGTCACTGTGAGATACCCATGACATCATACTGTATCCAGAAGCAGATTAAGTGATTTACAGCCCAGTAAGCAAAGATAGATAAATGCATTGTATTCATGTAGATACAGATGGCATTTAGAGGTTGTGGGATAAATGCAGCTTAAATCGCCTGCAGCTTCCCAAAGGAAGACACGCACATCCTGTAGTATTTTTAACAAGCAAGTAGCAGTGGTGGCTTAATGGTTAGGGAAGCACACTTGTAATTGAAAGATGAGTTTGAATGCAGGTTCAAATCCCCGACCAACAAGGCACCACTGAAGTAACCTGAGCAAAGTACTACCCCCAAGCACTGCTCCCTGGGCACTGAATTAGCTGCCCCCTGCTATTGCACATTGCCCCATATGGGTTAAATGCAGAGGACACATTTTGCTGTGGTGTGTCAACAATGACCACTGATTACTAAATAGA
>JAODKC010000044.1:21567854-21580431 GCA_026777985.1 Mormyrops attenuatus | reverse complement strand
CAAGCTGTGCCTGGTGCAGCGCACTCTGCCCCACCCTCCGCCCATTCTGCCTCAGCTTCAGCCCAACCTGCCCCACGCTCAGCCCAACCTGCCCCACGCTCAGTCCAACCTGCCCCACCCTCAGCCTAACCTGCCCCACCCTCAGCCTATTCTGCCTCATCTTCAGCCCACCCTGCCCCACCTTCAGACCACCCTGCCCCACCCTCAGCCCGACCTGCCCCACCCTCAGCCCAACCTGCCCCACCCTCAGCCCAGTCTGCCCCACCTTCAGCCTGATCTGCCCCACTTACAGCCCGACCTGCTCCAGTCTGATTTCACCCTTCCCCTTTTGCCCCAGCCTGTTTTGCCTGACTACAACCAATCAAAGTTGCCCCAGCCCAGCCAGTCTGTTTTACCCCAGTTGCCTACCCCTGTCCTCCATCACAATGTATCCCCCACCCAGCCCAACACTCAGATCCCAGCTAAGGGCGAAGGCTTTTCAGGCACAGCAGCCCTGCCCAGTGACCCTCAGCAAGCTCTGCAGGTGGGGAGTCACACAGGAGCATCAATGACCTGTGTGTGCGTGTGTGTGTGTGTATATGTGGCATGGGGGGGCTGCTCAGCGCTGTCTCTGTAGGAGGTGGGGGTGTGTAATGGTTGGTCAGCTGATCTCCTCCCTCCTGTTTCTTTCCAGGGCTTGCCAGCGCTGGCTGTAGATGCTGACTGGTCCCAGATAACTCAGATGGGCCAGGACGGTTTACTCCCTGCATCCTCTGGGCTGCTCCGCTCTGCGACTAGCCATGCCCCTGTAGGCATCCCGCTGCTGCTGCCCCAGGACACACCTGAGCACACCCTGCCCACAGTGCCCCCAGCTGGGCTTCCACTGTTACAGCTGCATTCTCATAAGCGGCTTTTGCTGCAGCCACAGCCTCCATTGGTTTTCTCTTCTAGCCAGCCACCCCCTCCCTCGGTGAGAGAGGCATGGGGACCAGCTCTAAGTGGTCACCTCCCGGTAGACCGGCCGCCCCCAGGTCAGGTGCCCTGGAGCTCTCCGCCTAGGCTCCGGCGTGTGGAACCCCACAGATATGCCCAGTCCCCCGTGCTCCCCTTACTCCACTTCCACGCCGAAGCTCCCCCCACACTCGCCTGCCCCCCCGCCCCGTCCAGGTCCTTCCCTGGGATTCGGCTGCTGCGGACAGAATCCGAACTCCATGTTAGAGCAGAGCGCCCCCCACCGCCGCCGCTGCCAACCCCTCGTCTCATTCCCCTGGAGGAGCTATCAGGAGGGCCTTTGTGGGGCAGCAGGCAGCTTCTCCTTCTGACTGCAGAGAGGCTGCCGCTCGCTGCTGACGTGGTCTGCCACACGGCCCCGAGCTCCGCAAAGAGGTGAGGCAGCCTTGGGCTGGACCACCTGCACGTATCTTGGGGGTGTTGTTGCTGGGGATATGCATCTTGCCGTGGAATCTTTGAGAGGGATCTGAGTGCCACCGGGGCGGCAGCTGTAGCTCTGTAGCTGCCCATCACTGCTATGGAATCTTCCTGAAGGGTCCAAGTTATTATCTAATGAAAATTAAAACTCAAACTAGAAGAAAACAACATTTTTTAAACAAAATAAGACTAGAAAAATAAAACTAAAAACTACAACTAAACAAAACTAAAATACTGCTTCCAAAATGAAATAATAATGCTGTCATACTTTCTGTTACTGTTTAATACTGTTTAATACTGTCTAATACTATATAGCTTACTTGCTATTTTTTTCTGGTCTCTCACAATTTTACTTGTAAACCATTAATAATCCCTGGGACATGTTTTGCCCATTTTGAGGACATTAGTAAATAACGTGCACTGTGTATACATGTAGGATTCTCTATAGATCAGACGCATACATTTCTACAACTTATCCCTAGAAATAAAATTCCTGAAACTTAACCTGAAACTAAAATATATACAAGCTGAAGAGAAACATATCTTTAAAATGAATATGAATAAAACTAAATCTAAACTGCATTTCAGATGAATATTTAAAATAGTATGAACTAAATTTGAAATATCAAAAGGGGATCCTGACCCCCGAGCTGGGTGCAAAGTTTTTGCTTGTTCTCAGAAGTAGCCCTGCCTTAGGTTGCCTAGCTGAAGAAGGCCCAAGGGCAGGACTGGAATGCTGAGTGCTATCCACACTTTACTTCGCAGGCAGAGGAGGAGGGAGGAGAGGCGGAGAGAGAGGGGGGATGTGGGTGTCACCTTCAAGCCAGAAGAATCAGTCACGGCCCCTCCAGCGGAGGTACAGGGGCCCTCGGCACAGTGCTGTTCGTCTGAGCTCCGCCTGTCCGTTTCTGTAGAGCTGTGGCCTAATCGGCTGGGGTCTTTGCCTTCACAGGTGTGCGCAGAGGGGGCCCAGCCCAGGGTGCTGATGGAGCAGCCTTATGAGCCCCTTCTCAGTAAGCTGGCCTTCATCTGGCCGCTCATTCTGCTTTGGGTGTCATTTGAGTTCAGTAATGAGAGTGACCTGTGACTTACGTTGCCACAGTGACGTGTGACCCTGTGCTGACGGGCCAGGAGCTTGCGGCAAAGGCTTGGTCCACTGCGGCTGAGCTGCATGCCTTTGCCTGCACGCAGAAGGCGGCCCCGGAAGTCCACGATGCGTGCACCAGTACCGACCCAGGTGCGTCCCATTTGCTCCCTCACCTGTGTCTCTGGGGCATGGTCCCACCCTATTGTATTATAAAGGATCTGTGCTGATTGGTCAACATTAGACTGTAGTCTTCACACATGCTCATGTCTGTAGGACTCGCCTGTCATCCCATAACAACTTGACTCATCTGTAGTCATGTGGTGTAACTCAGAAGCTTTGATTGGCTGTCTGTGGTCCTTGTAGCTTCTCCCATCTCACTTGCTGACAAAGCCGTTTCTGCCAAGCTTCCTGCGTCTCTGACTGCTGGCTCGGGAAGTAAGTCGTGAATAATTGGTCGCGACACATATGAATAATTCTGCTTTCCGCAGAATTATTCATATGTGTCCAGGGTTGCCCACTCTACTCAGCTGGCTGGCATGAGATTTTCAATTTGAGACAAGTCTGCACACACATGCACATGCATTTATATGGATGTGACAGTTTTATTACCTTGGAAAACTTCCTCAATGCTTTAGATGTAGCTAATTTTAGATTTATAATGGAATAATATTGATCTGCCATAAGATATCTTATGTGACCGTGCGAATTTGAAAGTGCGAGTAGCAACCCTGAATGTCATGTTCTGTCACCCTGTTCTACTGTATAGGGAGAATCTTCCATTTAAATGCTATCTGGGTTACTAGCGAGCTAGTTGTGATGCCTGGGGCTTAGCTTCGGGGTTGCTAGCATGCTAACTGTCAGAGCGTGAATGCCTGGGGTTTAGCATCGGGGTTGCTAGCATGCTAACTGTCAGAGCGTGAATGCCTGGGGTTTAGCATCGGGGTTGCTAGCATACTAATTGTCAGAGTGTGAATGCCTAGGGCTTAGCATCGGGGTTGCTAGCATGCTAACTGTCAGAGCATGAATGCCTAAGGTTTAGCATCTGGGTTACTAGCATGCTAACTGTCAGAGCGTGAATGCCTGGGGCTTAGTATCGGGGTTATTAGCATGCTAACTGTCAGAGCGTGAATGCCTAAGGCTTAGCATCTGGGTTACCCTGGGCTTGACATTGTCAGTGTGTTGTCTGTCCGGCAGGTGAGCAGCAGCGGGAAGCTGCAGTTGTGCCCCCTGATATCTTCTTGGACCTGAGGTTCCCCCAGCACCTACATCCTCATGGGCCTGAGACCCAGGAGGCCCCAGCACAGGCGAAGAAGAAGGTAAGAGGGTGCCCACTTAGGGAAGCTTTAGCGGCAGTGGTGTCACACAGCCATGGCTGAGACAGGAGACGGCGACTGCCTTAGGGCTTCTGTCCTCCTCAGGTGGGCCGCGGATTCATCAATGTCATCGACCTGGAGGACATGGCCTTATTGCGGGAGCTGCCGTCCCACCCGTCCCTTCACGCCCAGGACCGCCCTTGCTCACCCCCACCCTCCAGCCAGCTCCACCTCCTCACTGCCTCTGTCACAAACTCCCCTGCAGGGGCCTGGCTTACTGAAGGTGAGCTCAGCTCAAATTCCTCACCTCATTGTCCCAGTAATTCGAGCGGCGGGCCCCTAGTGGTAGTGTAGCCTTACCTGGAACTGACTCGGCCAATCAGCTCATTTCCCACATCTCCCAGTGGATGAATGCTGTGGCCTGTATCCCTGGATATGAGCTTGCCTGGTTCGGCTGTAGATGTTGAAGATAGGCTGCCCATGTCCGCAGACTCACTAACCCTGGTCTTGTGCCTCACACCCGCTGCCTTTCCCTGATTCCCAGGACCTTCTGTGGGGCTGGCTTCTTCAAGCGCAGCCTCCCGGTCCGGGTATGATGCTGTGGTGCTCAAGCCACCTGCAGAACAGGATGCTCGGGGGCAGGATGCTAAGGGGCAGAAGGCTCGGGGGCAGGATACTCAGGAGCGGGGTCAGCCGGACCGATGGGCGATGTCCAGGAGCCAGGCGTGGAGCCGCCTGTCGGAGATGGATGCCCAGCTGAGTGCCTTGCAGAGCATGGCCGACCACATGGAACGGGAGTTTGCCAGCAGCAGGATGGTACCCTGTCTCACTCAGCCCCCCGGCGCGCCGGCCCGGGGGGGGGGGGGGGGGGGCGCCCGGGGGATGCGTTGCTCTTTTCACACATCTCCTCCCGGAGAACTTGGGGAAACTTTGTGACATCGCCCTTATTAATTACAAAGTGGCCGACCGTCTTTATTACATTTGCATAATTAGTGTGACTGCTGATAAGCAGCATATCAAGGCTAATGCAGTGCCTTTAATTAAAAAACAGCCATTTGGACGAGTCTCTTCATTAAAGGGACAGATGGCGTTCATTAACCAACTTCTTGTCACTCCTCTTTTTTTTTAAATACAGCCCCCCTGTGTGTGGGGGGGCTCTTGTGTCTCTGTTGTGATATGGCGTCTGCTTACAGGAACCATTTTTATACCCTTTGTGTTCCTGCTTCCTCCTGCCACTGGCGGTTGCGGGTGAACGTCTTCCTGCAGGATGTCATCAGAGGCGTCCGACTCGAAGCCGTGGGATCCGTGGAACCGGCCTCCAATACCCCCGTCAGGCAGCAGGTGGCACAGCGGTTAAGTGCTGCTCTCAGGCCAGTGCTGAATTGCTTTAGGACATGTCCGGATGTAGAGGACATAGCTCGTAAAGTTCCTGGAGTATATTCAGAGTAATAATCCACCATATAGTCCATTTTCAGCAAGCAGACAGAATTCCACTGAAGGCAAATTGATGCGGCTCACAGTCAGGTGGTTACATTTCCACTGGAGCCCCCTGTTTGAGATTCACCCACACTACAGGTGAGAAGGCCAACCTTGTTAGTGTTTTTATTACATCATCATTGTGCCTCACCCTGTCTGATCTGTCTGTCCAATCAGCTCCATCCCACGTTTGTGGAGCTGACTCGCACGTGTCCAGCAGATGAATCGCATGCATGTGTGACCCCCCCCCCGAAAACTCCCCACGTACTGCAGTACGAGCCAGCAATCCCCAGGATGAGCCTCAATTAAGGACCCCTCAGTCCTCTCGCTGTGTCCTGTCAGGACTAATCACGGAGCCATCACCTCCCGCTCCGCCGACGCTCCTGTCGCCGGGACTCAGGAAAGGTCAGTGCCTCACAATTAAAGCTCCCTGTGTCGGCACAAGGGAGGAGGAGGGAGGGCCAGGGAGGTGGAGAGAGAGTATCTGATGGCTTAACTACCACTTCCTGTTCTGCTTTACCTAGCACACCTATGCCAATTTAACTATGACCCCCTACTCCTGCTTATCTATATCCCCCTATTTGGTTTAACTATGGTCCTGTACTTCGGTTTAAATGTGATCCCCTCCTCTGGATTAACCCCAACCCCGCCACCGCTGGGTTAATTATGATCTCCTATTCCAGTATGACTATGAACCCCCCCTGCAGGTTGACTATCACCAGCATCCCCTGCTGTGCTTTCATTACTGGACTCTTCCTCCTCCACCTGCCCTGTACTCCGGATTTGCTAGCGCCCCCCTGCTGTGCCTTCATTACTGGACTATTCCTCCTGCGCCTGTCCGCCAGCCCAGCATCTCCTCCCAAGCTCCTGTCCTCCTCTTCCTCCTCCGCTATCCTCCCTCTTGTTTATCTCTGCCTCCTATTCCACAGTCAGCCCAGCCGTCTCTCTCCGTTCAGGCCCCCCTTCTCCGTTCAGGCTGCTCCTCTCCTTCTCCCTCGGCACCTCGACCTTGTCACCCCCCCCCCAGCTCGCTCTGTCTCTTTCTTTCCTGTGAACTACTGCCCAGCCAGACTAATCTGAACCATCACCCCCCCCACCAATCCATCAGGCTCCTCACATTGTTTTGACGTCTCCTTAATGCCCAGCTGATGATTTATCAAATTCTTATTACAGCCCCTTGAAAGGTTCATTTATTGTCTTGATGTACGGTAATGATAGCTCCGGTGTAGCTGCCTGAATTTTAACTAACTTGTCTTTTTCTTCTCCCCCATCTCTGTCTCTCTCTCTCTCTCTCTCTCTATCTATCTATCTATCTATCTATCTATCTATCTATCTTTTTTCCCTTCTAGCTGCCCATGTATTTTTTTTGCATTGTCAGTGTATCGATATTTCCCATTCCCTCCATACATGCCTAGTACCCATGTCAGTCACATGTGCCTTATCAGTGACTCGCTCCCAGAAGTGTCTGTCCAACCTGGTCAGCTAGAGCCGGTAGATTGAGGTTCCCAGTTGTCACCGGTTTGGATTCTGTTGGCTGCACTTGTGGGTGTCTGTTATTTGGCTGCATGACATGTTCCCACTCAAGGTGCTGCATGCCCTCCACACATCCCCCCAACCTACTGCCAAAGGCGCGTGGGCGTGGCTGGTCTTGCCACATGTCAGGCACTGTCTTGTTAAACACTGCACAAGAGCCTCCCATGTCACCTATCTGGTGGCACGCTTTAAGTGGACCTGCATTTCCATGGCGATGTGGGAGTTTGAGGTCACCTAGGAGCCTGTTGACAAAATTATACCTATATCGGGTTTGCAATAATCTGGATAAGTCCAGTACATTAAGTAGGGTTCTGGGCAAACTGACTGACCACTTGGTATGATACTTTTTAGATAGCCCCTTCAAGAACAGGCGTGCAGGACCACAGCCAATACCATGTGTGACATCTGTGATGTCACTGCTGGGTGATAAAAGATAGCCAGGTCACTTCTGCTGAACCGCTGGTCATCTGCAGCATGTCTGATATTAATTCATACTTACAGGGTGACAGTGAGCCCCCGGACAAAGGCAGCCATGCCTCGGCCTAACAAAACCTGTCATGGTTCCGGGTTAAGTCCGGAACCCAGCGTGACAATCTCTGTGACTCACGGTGATTTATGCTTAACCAGGCGCCATGCTGTGTTTCATCTAGTTGGGTCCGGCACTGACGAGCTGGTGGGGGGTGCCCCCCCAGCCCCACAGCATGGCACAGAGACGTGACCGTGTACTGGGGGCATTTACGTCAGATGGGGGTAATGCTGGCTGACGGCTGACACATTGGGGGACGGGCACAGCGTGAGACAAGGGAGGTGTCTCTCTGTCATTGTACATCAGCTAGCCGGCCAGCTGTGTGTGTGTGTGTGTGTGTGTGTCCCACAATGTAATAAAAATCTTTTTTTGTTGTTGTAGGGACCATTTTTCAGGTCCCCATAAAAATTTGTGAATGCAATCAAAAAAGTAAAAATTCCAAAAGTCTTGTATTTTGTTTGGTTACTTAAGGTTAAAGTTAGGGCTGGGTAGGGGTTAAGGTCGTCATGTTGGGATTAGAGTTTAGAGAAATGAATGGAGAGTCCCCACAAAGATATAATTACAAATCTGTGTGTGTGGGTGACACACACACACACACACGCACTATTATTCCACCATCTTATTTTCACTTCCTTCAACAGAAGTCCGACCACAAATATTGTATGGTATCCAAAATTACGCCAGCACCCCCTACAGCTGACGCATGTACACTGCAGATGTATCAGCCAGAGACCATCCAGGCAGCCTGGCCCAGAGTTCATTTAGCTCCTCATTTAAATTCAGGAGACTTTATCAGCAACGGTCTTCCACAAACACACACTGACACTGTAATAAAAGCCCCATCAGATATAATCCACATTTAATATTGGGGATATAAGAGCAGATAAGAGCAGAGGGCCCAATAATTCTGCCGCCTCACCTTTACTCTCCACACGGCCCTGCTGAGATGAAGGGCGTGTGACACGCAGGGGGAGGTCGGCCGTCTAATAAGCGGAGCGTGGGTCAGGTCCCGAACGGGCCATCCGTCAGCGCCCGTGGGGCCCAGCCCTCCATTAGAGCCCCGTGTACCTGAGCGATTGGACTGCCGGTGGGGGCCGCGCACCCATACATCTCGCCAGCTGCGGTGCCTTTCCGTGGGGGTGGGGCACTCTGTCCGGGGCCATGAATCACTTGTCAGGCCTGAGCCTCCCCGCTAATGATCTCGTCTGCACCCCCATTTCTCTTATCGCTACAGCATACAGTCACCTTCCACCCACAGGCGGAGGAGGGGGTGCTGGAGAGGGGGGTGCTTTATTATTTAACAATGTTTTAGCCTCACGTGTTACAAGAAATGCTTCTGAGAACCACCACACTGCTGGGATAACTGCTGTTAAAGATCGATGGATGGATGGACATTATTCTTTCACCAGTGTGTTCTCCTATTTTTGTGTCCTGTGTTCTGATTGGTGTTGCTGCTAATCGCTTGATCTGTTTATGTCCCATGCTGTAATTGGTGTCACCACTGATCGACTTATCTGTTTGTGTCCCATGCTGTGATTGGTATTGTTGCTAATCAATTGATCTGTATGTGTCCAGTGCTGTGATTGGTGTTGCTGCTCATCAATGGATCTGTTGTGTCCTGTGCTGTGATTGGTGTCTCTGCAGATCAATTGGTCTGTATGTGTCCTGTGCTGTGATTGGTGTTGCTGCTGACACTATAATGTGTGTATAATAATAATGTGTGGGTGCCCGTGTGAGGGAGAGGCCCCACGCTGCCACCGTATCTCCACCAAGGAGTCCGGCTCGTGTCGATGTTCCGCTGGGAGGTCACCTCTGGTGTCTCAGCTGGACGTTTTTCGAGCCTCGACCGTGGGCCTGCAGCCACACGGATTAATCATCTGGAACGGGGAGGTGAGGACGGGGAGAGGAGGCTGTGTGGGCCTGTTAGCTGACAGATGTTATGGCCTTAAAATAGAGCCGGGCTGCAACAGAGATGGCCCTTTGTGTCCGGAATGTGCTGGGACTGAGGGACGGCCTGACTGCGCCCGGAGAGCGCGACTCAATTGCTGCACTGTCTTCCTCTTGCTCAGGTATCCCATCTCCTCACATTCCACTTCCCTTGTTCCAGCTGTCAGTGTGATGATGGGTGTCTGTCACTTTGGGCACCCTTCCACACCCCCATTTTATTTTGTTGCTCTCCATAATCTGTTCATTTCATTTTTCCTCTTCATTTCAGCTCTTCTGGACCAGGTGAAGGGCTCACGGTGATCTCTGTCAGCCTGTCAACCCCCCCTGCCCCTCTCCCTTACATTTTCCCCACAGTGCCGTCCATCACTTGCGGAACCCCTCCCCCCAGCCAGATCCTCTGATCCTCTTATTCATCAGTGCCTTCGATATCAAAGATCGCTTGGCCAGCTTTGCACACTGCCGGCCCTTATTGCCGTATTAATCTTCCCCAGCAGATGATCAATACCCCCTTGCTGACTTTTCCTTCTCACCGCTATCTCTCTCTCTCACTCCCCACTCTCTCTCTCACTCCCTGCTCTCCTCCACCATCTCACCCTCTTCCCATCCGTTGCCCATTGTATTTGTCAAACGACGCAGAACTGGCTTTGTGGATGAAAGCGTAGTCAGAGTCTGAAACACCTCCCTGTCCACCAGATAGCGTCTCCTCACCGGGCAAAGATGGAGCATGCTCCTCCTGCCCGAGGACCCGTGTGGCAGAGCTGACAGTATTACTGCAGTGTAAACACCACCCTGCAGGTGCACATTAGCATGCTGGATGCTATGACCCATCTCTATAAACAGTGCAGTTCTGGTTTATGGGCTCATAATCAGCTTGGCCTGCTAATGCTTGTAGATCTTATTGGAACTCCATCGTTCTTCCTTCACACTGCCTTCAACCCGCCTCTGTCAGCTCTCTGATTCTCTGTTAGATGAAAACATTTAGCGATCTGTCCTTCAGTAAACATGTGTGCTACTTTGTTACTTTTGGGAGACGGCAGCACAGGATCAGCACACGGCTGCAGGGTTACTGTAGAAACACAGAGACAGCATAGGGCTGCAAGGTTACTGTAGGAACACAGAGACAGCATAGGGCTGCACGGTTACTGTAGGATCACAGAGTCAGCATAGGGCTGCAGGATTACTGTAGGAACACAGAGTCAGTACAGGACTGCAGGGTTACTATAGGAACACAGACTCAGCACAGGGCTGTAGGGTTACTGTAGGAACACAGACTCAGCACAGGACTACAGGGTTAGTGCAGGAGCACAGAGTCAGCACAGAGCTGCAGGGTTACTATAGGAACACAGACTCAGCACAGGGCTGCAGGGTTACTGTAGGAACACAGAGTCAGCACAGGACTACAGGGTTAGTGCAGGAGCACAGAGTCAGCACAGAGCTGCAGGGTTACTGCAGGAACAGTGTCACAGGACTACTGTCACACAAGTTCTATTAGAGACAAGCAGCCTCAGTTTCAGACACATATCTCTGCTGGTGCTCCAATTACAGAGACATCAGGAGGCAGCTGCTACTCTGACAGGCTCAAATAATGCCTGTTCATAGCCTTCTGCTTCAGCAGTCCTGGGTAAATATTTCCCCAACTGCACTACAAATATAGGGACACTATTTGAACAGCTGAGAGGAGCTTAAAAAGTCAAACAGCCTCGTGATGACAGAAAGGTGAAAGGGTGCTATCTCCATTTTGGTAATATTACAGTTTGGTAAAGGGGGTGATCCCTCAGACCCATAGCAGGAGATTCCCCACAATGCAATCTGACAGTAGTGAGATACCTGCCATATTTCATTTAGCATCTGGGAATGACACACTGAAGATCTTTTATAATGTCACTGTCATTATGCTTTAAAAGATACAGTCATCTTTTTAGGGCTAGGGTTAAACCTGAACTGGAATTAGATTATCAGTATAGAATTAAACCCGAACTGGGATTAGATTATGAGTACAGAATTAAACCTGAACTGAGATTAGATTATCAGTATAAATTTAACCATAAACTCCCCACAGTTCCCTCAGCAGGTAAAGCAGCTGCCTAATTGAGAATGATGTTCAACAGACATTCCAATTCCTTTTACATGGTTCAGTTTCTCCTGAATGGCAGTTCAAAAGAAGAGACAATCATTGCCGACCCTCCCTGGTAAACATTGTCAGGAATTCATCAGAAATACTGAAATGCCCAAAAGATAAACAAAGGGAGCCTGACCAGTGCCACCACCAGAGCCGAGGGTCCCTAAAGCAGGCCCTAAGAACAGCAAGGCCCATACCTTAATCACCCTGCCCCCTGCTGTCCAAAGACTACATCTTAGCCCTCAGGGATGATGACTTGACCTGTTTTGCCGTTTTCCTCCTCTGGGTCTGATTTTTCCTGTCATTGGGCTGATAAGTGTGCAGGTCCCCCCCCCCCCCGGCATGAGTCTTGTCTTAATGCCAGATGCGACTCCTAACTCTACCACAGTAAATCTGAGATAGAGACATACTTTTTCATCGATAAAACGTAAACATGCTGGCCAAGTGAACAGAGAGCACAGGAGGGGAACGGGGGGGAAGGGAGGAGCTGGGAGGAAAGCAGAAAGAAATATATGTTGAATATCAGGCTGCTATACGTCGCTTTCTCCAGGGGATGAGGAAGGCCTGAGAGCTGATTTGCTGGCGTTTGGTGTCACTCAAAAGAGAATCAGGGTATTAATTAGCTGCTTTGAATCAGGGGCAGTTCGCTTGGTGTAATGTTTCAGTGCTAAAGTGGAAAGCCAAATGTCACGTTAGGACAAACGTGTGAAAGTGTCAAGGCTGCTACCCATACCAAGGAAGACAGTGCTGGTAACTCAGGCTTTAAGATCCTGCTGACCTCCAAAGAAAACACACCTGTCCTTGGTTAACGCCGGAACTGTGACTGGACCCCTTTGAAGGTGTGAATAGCACTGTCCAGCCACATTGTGATGCGAATGTGACCCCGTGCTGGCTGATGACGCTGGCGCTGAATATCTGCTGAATGTCTCCCATCCTCCAGCCCAGATCTGGGGTTTGAGGGATCGTTAGGGGACGTGATGACACATGCCTGCACACGTTCAACACTCAGAGAATGGCTGTGTGCATGAACACAGTTCATCTGCACAGGGGAGTGAGTCGTTGTGTGTGTCTGTGTGTGTTTTGTGTGTGTGTGTGTGTGTGTGTGCAAGTCTGCTGATGGTTGCTATCTGCACAGAGTGTGTTTTCTAGCAGTAAGGGTTCAGGTGCGT
>JAODKC010000044.1:21516744-21529566 GCA_026777985.1 Mormyrops attenuatus | reverse complement strand
CCCCCACACACCTCACCCCACCCGGCTTGCCACTTCTGTTTTTTCCTGGACTTCTTGCCCCTGACTTCAACCTAGAAGCCTCTGCATGACCTCACAGAGCACAGGATCTGCACTCACACTAAAACAACAAACACACGTCAGGGAATGTTTGCGCGCCCCCCCGACCCCGCTCTCCCAGCCCCTTATCACCTGCATACCTGTGACCATGCTGTCAGGATCCAGACTAAATTAACTGCCTGCAGTCGATTAATACAGTTAATTAATCTCAGAATTCTTAATAAGCGAGTTGAGCTGAAAGCAGTTGGTTGTGTGCACTTGTTAATTATTTGATTTGATGTCATGACCGCGTGTTGTGTTGCTATTTTGCTTGATTGATTAGTACTCATCTGTTCTTTATGAATAAAATTAAGATTGTCTCCTTCAAGAAATCTGGAAGTAAATGGGTTTATAAGGAGTGAACTCAGATAAGCTGGACTAGATAAGCTGGACTAGGTTAAACCGGTCAGTGGCATGGAAAATTACTCAGCATGGTGGGTTTTCTCTTCCTAGTCAAATGTAATGGTTCTGTTTACAGACAATTTCTCCCAGGGATACATTTGGGCAGGCTGCTGTAGGACACCTACTGACAAATGACACCCAGAGATCAACCAACAGTAAAGGGAGACGTTAACTGTTTATGGACAGGGCACTGGCGCTGGAGTGCGGCTTTTCTTGTGAAGATTTTACATGCACTTTATGGTACAGGAACATGTGAAGTTCATGTATGAAGTCCATATTTTAAATCTAAATCTAATTCCAAGGGCATGCTTCTATTGGTGGGAATGTTCCAATTCCACAGACAATTTTCCCGCTTTGTGCTAGTTACTGAACACCATTCCAACTGAGAGAGGAAGGAACGACCCTGTAATTTACAGGTTCGCATAAGGAGTAGTGTCATGGGCAGGAAACCTGTTATTTTAGAAAAACACAAAGTGGAACCACCCCAAGTCACAGAGACACAGACACACACATGCATACTGCTGAAACGGCGCACACACAGACACACCTGTGTGCACACTATCAACATGGCGCTCTCACACACACACACACACACACACACACACACACACACACAGACACTGTGAACATCGGCAACAAAGGCCTGTTGACATCACTGTCACCAAGTCTCATTTCCTGGAGGAGATGAGATTAAACTGAGCCTCAGCGGTAAATACATCACGCAGACGTCAACGTGGCGGCTACAGCAGCTGACAGTAAACATGTTTACTGTTAAGTTCTGTCCTTGTTTTGTTTTCCGTTTAGTTCTGCATCAGAAGTTAGCATTTTGAATACCTCGGGCGAGGACAGGAGCAGCCAGGGATGGATGTGAAAACCTGGAGTAGGACGGGGGGGCAGGGGAGCTCACACGGGGGGCTCTCACTTTGCCGGGAAAGTGTTTTTATCTCCTTTTTCACTACACTGATACCCCCCCTCCCATGTGATTCACAACTGGAGATGCACACCCACACTCACACGCACGCGGCGTCGGTAGTGGTTTGGAGACCGCAGGGGGAGCAGTGGTCCAGATCTACAGGGAGACGGTCATGAATGCATCTCCTCTGTCTGGCCCCAAGTCATGTTTTCACTTCAAAACACAGAAGTGCATTATGGCAGCGAAAACATGAGAAGGAGAGAGAGAGGAAAACAAACCATAGCGGAGTCCCAGTCCAAGCTCTAAATGTGACTCTGACATTCCCTTTAACCGCTAATAATGTAACACGAGCCCCGCAGCTGCGAGCGATACTGTCACCTGGAGTTTGCTGAGCTGACTTTGACGAGATGGCCTTTGGCCAAGGCCCAGGGCGCACGCATCCACCTGACTCTCGCGAGTGCCGATTAGGCCCGGCACTCGTCTGCATGCAGCTCCACTCCATTACACCCCCAAGCCGCTGCACCGTGCCCCAAGATGGAGGCCGAGCTGATGGAATTAATTGTACTGCCTGTCAGGGTAACAGTGATACAGTACAGCTCAGATACTGCACAATCAAGAGATTACAGAATGATTACACAATACCAGTCAAAAGCTTGGACACTCCTACCCATAGAAATGTTTATTTGTACTATTCTCTACATTTTTCTGTAATAAAAAAGACATCAAAACTATTAAATGACATATATGGAATTATGCAAAAAAAAGGGATTCAACAAAAAATTATATTTGTTGGGGGGCTGTGGGTTGGTTGCTGGTATAAATCCCTGCGTTGGCAGTGTGATCCCACCATTGGGTCCTTGAGCAAACCCCTTAACCCCAGTTGCTCCTGGGCCTGGCTGACCCTCCTGTCTCCTCTACACCAGTTCCATGAGGTGGTCTCCTGGGATGCTTTTCAAGCCGCCCTGCAGTTCCCACACTCATTGGCTGCTTTTCTCTCACTCTCTGGTCAAACTCCTCCAAAAACAATTTCTACTGTGATTAGGTCTGGTAGGCAGGTCATGTGATGCGACACTCTATCACTCTCCTTTGTTGGCGGCTTGGCGGATTCAAACTTCTGACTGGTACTGTATATAAGCATGCAGGGACTGAGGACGGTGCCACAGGATATGAGCACGGTGGGGGGTAGTGCAGTATACACAGCGTAAAACCATGAAGTAGTACAGAATGAGCTCTACTGTAAGTGCAAGAGCACTCAGCTGTGAGCTTTCGCTGTGTGGCATTTTGTTCTGAATAACAGGCCGCCTGTCACACCAGGGATTTCTGTTGGACCGTGAGTTAAATTGAAAACAGATCTTCGGGTCATTGCCTCAGGGCTCTCGTGACCCCCCCAGACGCCCCAGGCTGGGACAGCCAGTTAGGATGGGTCTGGGTCCAGGGCAGCCAAGTTCTGTCCCTCAGTGAGGCTTGTGCCTCTTCTTTTGTGCTCAGAACAGAAGATGTTGTGTGTCTAACCGCGGTGTGAGGTCACCCAGATCACTGCCTCACCCCCCACGGTATAAAAACCGGCCCCTATTTGACACTAAAGCGGGCAATGAGCGGCTGCTTCTGAGCCCATTGTCATGCTCAGCTGGACCGGGTCCACGGCACCCACGGATGTGATGTACAATCCGCCGTCATTAACGTGATTCTCGTGCCAGAGAGCATTTGGGGCTGAATGGCACCGATTCAGATCAGATTTTCATGTTTACAGCTTGTCTTTAGTTTTTGTCCTGCGGCGTCTCTCTGCTTTATTGCGGTCAAATCCTGACAGACAGGGACTAACTGGAAGTCAGAAGTAACAACGGAGAGGAAAATGGAAACAGGATCAAAGTCAGTCCTGCAGCGGTGCCAAGCATCTGGTCACCGCAGCTGCGTGAGTGTGAGAGGTGACTTAAAGGGGAGGAGCTGGGGGCGTGGCCAGGCACAGGTCATCAAATGGGGTAAGAAAGCAAGGGTGCAGGCCTGGAGCATGAGAGGCACAATCTCAAAATGAGCCCAAAACAGTGCTGTTACCATGGTTTGAGTAGTGTAACTCAGGTTAGGAATCTGTGCCCATGTTATGAAGGTTGCAAGTTCAAATCCAATGGCTGGCAAAGACATTTCATTGTTGGGCCAATGAGCAAGGCCCTTAATCCTAATTGGAGAGGGACTGGTTGACCCCTTTCTCTCAATTCTACATCACTTTGGATAAAAACATCTACTAAAGGAATGAAATGTAATGGGTCAGTCAGGTCCATCTAAAACTCTCTGTGGTCTTTATCTGATTTTGATGCTATAATTACCATTATTTTGCCAATATTAGCTTAGAACATTAAATTAGAACATCAGCAGCTAGCATCTTGGTGGATTGGCTTTAGCCATGAAATGAACTCAGCTTTTCACCATGTTTTCATTGACGGGATGTGTACAAAAACAGCCCAAGGGATGTGTCAACCCATAAAACGGGCCAGCTGCTCAATAATAGTGTGTGGCCTCCTTTTATTGCGAGTTTATCCAGTGTGTTATGGTACCATTCAGAGCAGTAATTCTCATCTCATACTGCAGCGTTTCTTTTCTGGCGGAATGGGATTTTCAAGGATATTGTCCTAATTGATGTGGCAGATGCTGTCAACAGGTGGCGTAAGGAGGAGGACCTCAGAGCCACCACCTCTCCATTGGCCATCCAGCCGTCAGGCCTCAGACCTACAAGAGTGCCTTTTGCACTGAATTAGCGACATTCCCTTGCAGAATAATGGAAGGAGGCCAGATCCTTGAAGAACAATTCCAGACCCTTGTTGACTCAAGGCTGCGTCGTATCCATGGTGTCTTGGCTCCATGCGCTGGCCTGGCAGCGTGCTGAACGATGCTGATTGAGTGGCTGAATAAAAGACAGAAAGAGGAGAATGACAGAGCGAGAGAGAAAGAGAGCTGTAAGGGATTTAATGAGTTGGCCAACCTTTTGACGCACTTTTGAACACAGCTGAAGAATGGCCTTAATGTCCGGAATCCCCTGACTTTTCACTTTCATCCCGTTTTGCAGAATAATTTCTAGAAAATGCCCAGGTTCCCCCCAGCGCCCCTTCTCTGTCCTGCACTTCAGTTACGCTCTCACTTCCTGCTCTCTGCTCCTTCCATCACTCTATCCATCTTTCCCTCTGTCCACGCTCTACTGATAACAAGGACCTTCTCCATGAGAGATGTACGTGTCAGTGGCGTCATCCCGCCATTGCCAAGACCTCTCCTTCGGCCTCCCATCTCTGTGGGACGCACTCGGGCGCCTCAAGCGAGGGGGCTAGCAGACAGTCTCTCTCTGCCTCATATTTAATCAGCAGGCAGTTCACTTCTCTCTCTCTCTCTCTCTTTCTCTCTCTCTCTCTCTCTGGGTGATGGCTCATTTGAAAACGTGGCCCTGGGCTCCTTCTCCCCATTCCTCTGCCAAATACAATAACTCTTCTCTTTCTTTAGCCTGCTTCGTTTTATGATTTCGCTATTTTTCAATGTCAGCCTGAGCCTTTTGAAGAATTTTTATTGAATTTCCTGCTGGACGAGCCTTTCAGGGTGAGCTCCTTTGCCTGCTCCCCCTGCCTCTCTCCTCGCCTTCTCTCACGCTTGCATTCTTGGGCCCCGTGTCACTCGATCTTCTCCCCCTCTCTTTTCTTCTCTGTCAAACCTGCCTGCTTCCTTTTGACTTTTTGATTGGATTTTCATCCCCTCTTTCTTCCTATCCACAACACTCCCATCCATCCTCTTACACTGAGAGGACAGGACATGGTGCGACATGGAACGACCTGAACAAAGCTGCCGGCTTCAGACCAAAACCTGGAAAGCTCCTGGGCTACCTAGCATCTGTCATGTAGTGGAAGTTCAAGTTATATTTAATTTCCTTGCACTGTTACCATGTCACAGTCGCTAACATGTGACCTCATGCATGTACTATGCAGGACAGTGATCTATGTCAGTGTTTCTGAAGCTAGAGCTGGGAGGGAGCAAAAACGTGCACTGGTTGGGGGTCCCCACGGACCGGGTTGAGAAACACTGGTCTATGTTGTGCAGTTCGCCTGCCACAGCACAGTGGCGAGTCCTACATTCGTCCTGCTGCAACAAATGCGGATTTGTGTAGGTCTGATCCGCTTCCCACAGAACCTCCTCTCGCTAGCCTTGGCTCACATTGGCGATGACCAGGAAACTTGTTTTTCCCCCTACATGTGTTAGCAATCCCACACCAAGAGCCATAACTCAAACGCAGCATTATCCTGAGTCTTGTTAAAGCAGGAAAGCAGCTCGGGCTCAAGCGCGGGACGGAAAGAGTGAATGGAAATGTGCTCCCTCGCTTCTTTTTTTCTGCCGGTTGATTGCCTGCGCTTGGCAGATACCGCTGTTCCTTGAGGTTCCGTGAGTATGAGAGCAGAGCAGGACTCTGACCTAATCATATTACGGCTATTATAGCATATGTCAAGCATTCATTTTCAATTTCAGCTACCCCACTTTGATATTTAATCATTTTTGTTGCTGTTTTGATGTTAGTTAGACGGCAGCTTAGCGTGGGTACTTGTTTGTGAAAGTGTGGTTTTCGAAGACTGTGGATCACATGTTTAAAATTAGCGTCCATGGTCCAGGTCCAGCTCCAGGTCGCGTCACACGTCTGGGCTGATTCCCGTCTGCTGTTTAAGAGTCTGTCACAGACTCCCCTCGATGTATAACTCTTTATATGGCTGGGAGAGCTATAGACAAAGCGGAAGGAGCACAACTGAAGGAACATATTCAGGGTGAGTTTTATATATATATATATATATATATATATATTCTGATATTCTGATCTCTGTTTCAAAACGACTGTGGAGCCGCCCCTGCAGTTCTAATTGGCTGGTGGAATGTGAAAGAGCATGATGTCACTGGTACCCATCAAGAGTTCAGCCCTGTTTGTGTGAAGAGCATTGGGTAGTATAATGGATGTGCAGGCCATACATTAATGCATGACACCCTCTGGAAACCAGATAAATCTCGGTCAGAATGGTGCCCCAGAAAATAGCAAAGAGTAATGATTACTTGGCCAGGAGCAGCACAAAGTCCAGGCAGACGGGTAATATATGGAGCATTTTTACATCAAATGAGGACCATACTTCACTGTCAAACTTTCATGGACGGTCCAGTTCATGCTAATAGGTTAAATGTGCCTCAGTGGATGTAGTCTTAAAGTGAAATCAACAGGTATATGTAACATCAGGCGGGCTGTGGGGAGTGTATAAACTGTACAAACTGGTATGTGTAACATCACAACCCCTGTGCTGCTACCTTGTTGTGGTGGGGTTGCTTGCGTGCCTCCGTGACTCTAAAGGCTATATCGGTGGGGGCTCATACCCTCAGTAGGTTCAACCATGCCAGGCAGGTTCTAGAGTAGAGGCCAGACAAAAAGCAGCAACTGGCCCTCCAGGTTGGGGGTCGGGCGTGGGGTTAACTGCCCCACCCTGTAAAAAACATTCCAGTTACAAAAACATTGATGAATAAAAACCAAATCATACACTTGCCTGAAGAAGGTGCCCCAGCAATGGGGACTGTGACGCTTACCAGCCAAACCCGCAAGGGCGCTGGTAAGCCGATACACCTTCTGACGACAAGGAAATCCATTCCCGTGGGGACATGGAACATCAGAACCATGTTTCAGGCTGGCAAGGCTGCAACCATTGCCAAGGAAATGGAGCGCTACAACCTCTCAGTCCTGGGCCTGGCAGAAACAAGATGGACACAGTCGGGTGAGGTCAGATTGAACAGTGGCCAGTCCATTATTTATTCTGGACATGAAGAGGAGGCGGCAAACCGTACGGAAGGAGTGGCCATCATGTTGACAAAAGACACCAGAAAGGCTCTAACTGCATGGAAACCCATCAGCTCTCGTATCATCTCAGCGACCCTCAAAACCAGCAACAGGAGAGTGAAAGCCCACATAATCCAGTGCTATGCACCCACCAACGAAGCAGATGATGAGGTCAAGGACAGGTTCTATGACAGCTTAAACCAGCTACTCGGTAGCATTGTAGGCAGGGACCTCATTATCCTGATGGGGGACTTTAACGCCAAGATTGGAGGCCGAAATGAGGGATATGAGGCAGTAATGGGTAAACATGGAGTGGGGACCATGAATGAAAATGGCGAGATGTTTGCTGAGACCTGTGTGAACAATAATCTGGTGATGGGGTAGTGTTTTTCCCCACAAGACAATCCAGAAAACAACCTGGATGTCACCAGATCATGTCACGGAAAACCAAATCGATCACATTTGTATCAATAAAAAGTTCTTGAAGAACTATGGAAGATGTCAGGACAAGACGGGGGGCAAATGCAGCCTCGGATCACCGCCTCCTGGTGGGAAAATTCAAGCTAAGGCTGAAGAGATATCATCTAGCAAAGGGTCAAAGAGCGAAATACAACACTGACTACCTCAGCAATGCTCAAGTGACAAAACAGTTTAAGGATATTCTCTTAAAGAAAAACGTGGAGATACAGCTTGGAAAGATGGAAGGATGGACAATAAACGAAGAGTGGGAACATCTAAAAGCTGCTTGGAGCTCAACACGTGAAGAGGCTTTGGGGAGAAGATCCCAAAAACACAAAGAATGGATAACACCAGAAACCTTCAGCATAATCCAGCAGAGGAGAAAGCTGAAGGAAAAAGTGAACAGTGCAAGATCAAGATCGGAAAAAGCAATGGCTCAAAAGGAGTACAACCATTGTTACAAAGAAGTACGACAGAGCACCAGGAGGGATAAGAGATCACAGGAAGAGAGGCTAGCTAAGGAGGCAGAACTCACAGCATCTCAAAGAAATATGAAAGAACTCTATAACATCACGAGGAAATTGTCTGGGACATATCAACAAAATAATAAACTGATTATGGATAAGAATGGCCAACTGCTTTCAACCCCGGAAGAGCAACTCGACAGATGGGTAGAGCACTTCCAAGAGGTTTTGAACAGAGCATCACCAGCAGAGAAGCCACATATTCTTAAGAATAGGACACTGCTAAAGATCAAGTGTGACAGACCAACAAAAACGGAAATAAAAACTGCAATCAAACAACAGAAAAGAGGAAAGGCTGCTGGCCCTGACAATATTCCACCTGAAGCCCTTAAAACTGATATAAATATATCTGCAGACATGCTCTACAGCCTCTTTGGGAGAATTTGGGAGGATGGGAGTCTATTGAATGGAACACGTCCCTGTACATGAATTTCATTGACTTTGAGAAGGCTTTTGACAGCTTAGATCGGACAACACTATGGCAACTAATGGAACACTATGGAATCCCCACCAAGATCATAAACCTAATCAAGAACTCGTATGATGGCACCTTATGTAAAGTCATGCATGCAGGTCAGCTTTCCCGGAGCTTTGGAGTCAAGACGGGTGTTAAACAGGGATGTCTTCTCTCACCATTCCTCTTCCTCCTCGCAATTGACTGGGTCATGAGGGAAACAACGGAGGGGAAGAGAAATGGAATTCGGTGGACAATGTGGGAGCAGCTGGATGATCTGGAATTTGCGGATGATATAGTTCTCCTTTCACACACACAGATACAAATGCAAGAGAAGACAGACAAACTTACACAAAATGCATTAAAACTTGGTCTCATTCCCAATATAAAAAAACACAAGTGATCAAGATCCACTCCAAAACCAGCAACCCCATTTTCATGAACAACACTGCCCTAGAGGAGGTAGGAGCTTTTACCTACCTAGGCAGTGTTGTGGATACCACCGGAGGGATGGATGCTGACATCAGAAGCAGAATTAACAAGGCTAGAGTGGTGTTTAACATGCTCAGGAAGATCTGGAGCTCAAAAAACATCTCCACCAACAGTAAGATAGGATTGGTCACACCCTCAGAAAGCCTGCCACAAATATTACCTGTCTAGCCCTGAAATGGAACCCCCAAGGGAAAAGGAAACGAGGTCGCCCCAGGAACAGTTGGAGAAGAAGTATAGAGGCAGAAATGTCCGAGAGTGGGCTCAACTGGGGAGAACTCGAGCAAAAAGCCATAGACAGAGTGAAGCGGAGGGTATTCGTCAACGGCCTATGCACCTGAGAGGAGCCAAGGGCTTAAATAAATAAAAATAAATATGTGTAACATCAGGCTGGCTGTGGGGAGTGTATGAACTGTACTAACTGGTATATGTAACATCAGGCTGGTTGTGGGAGTGTATGAACTGTACTAACTGGTATATATGTAACATCAGGCTGGCTGTGGGGAGTGTATGAACTGTACTAACGGGTATATGTAACATCAGGTTGGTTGTGGGAGTGTATGAACTGTACTAACTGGTATATGTAACATCAGGCTGGCTGTGGGGAGTGTATGAACTGTACTAACTGGTATATGTAACATCAGGCTGGCTGTGGGGAGTGTATGAACTGTACTAATTGGTATATGTAACATCAGGCTGGTTGTGGGAGTGTATTAACTGTACTAACTGGTATATGTTGGACTGAATTGTTTTTCGTGTCATGCTGTGCTTGGTCACTCAACGCTCAAGTTTGAAATAAAATCGATTTATAATGTTGAACTGCCCCTATACTGAAGTCAGACAAAATGGACACATCAATGAAAGCTAATAAAACAGTTACCCAGAAACATTCATAATTTGCAAAAAAATCATTCAGCCCAGGACAAAAGTAATGATAATTATTTCAACTTCACTGAGCATTATGGTTATTATCATTACTCATCTCATAACACTATTAAGTTGCTCTTTCTTCCACATGAATTCTTTACGAGTCGTAAGTTGCAGGGAACATAAAGATGTGGAAAGCTCAGAGGAGGGGAGTACAGAGACCCGGCATCTCTTAGCATTTTATCTCCCGACACAAAGGCCCTCACCGTGGCATAATGGAACCCAGAGCTGGTGACATCACTCCCCTTGCTGGCATTTAACCCCGCCGGGGGACTCCCAGCATTACACTGATGTGGGCCCAAGGTGCCCCCCCCAGACACAATCTCCCGGCATGGAACCCCTGGAGATGAGTTCATATGGTCAAAGAGGCCTACCACTTTAGCAGGATGGACAGAGGAGAAACAAACGTCTATTTACAGCAGGAAGTGTGTGTAGATGTCTGTCATTCTCCAAGGCCTTTTCCCTACACCTCATGCAAGCTGCAAACCCCGAGGAGCCGTTCATTCCAAAGGCCCGTCTCGTGGCCAAAGTCCGAGCTCCTTTCTCCACGGCGCACCAACATGGCTGTCAGTTTCTGAATTATTAGTTATTTTTTTAAGAAGTCCCATAAAGCTTTTGTGGTTGCCGCTCTGACTGCACATGTGCTCCGGTCCTTGTTTTCGTCTCTGCTATCCTATGGACATACTTCTCACTGATGGGGAAGCCTCTCTCTCCAGGCGACAGCCACGACAGAAATCCGCGACCCTGCGGGGTCTGGACAGGAGTTTAGCTGAGCTCCTTTTAGCTGGAGACCTGGCTCTTTATTTTGGGGGGCCGGACGGCAGATCGTGGTAGCTGACCGTGTGGATTTGGCCCCTGGGCGGGTTGACCTCACTACTGTGGGTGGGGGGCCCATCTCTCTGGGCTTGCCTCGTCTGGCCCATTTGGCACTCTCGCGAGTGGACGGGAACATGTGACCTGGATTGAGGAGGGGCACAATGGAGGAGTTTGAGGAGCTTTGGTGGCCCTCCATCTGTCTGCAGGCAGCCCTCCGCCAGCGGACTGCCCAGGTGACCGTATTCCTCAGCTAGCTGTGGGGGCGGCAAGGAAGCAAAATGAAAGTGGGATTGTTATACAACAGGAAGGGAGGCTTCACACTCAGGAGGAAAAGAGGGCCAATGAAGACACGTGAAGCCAGGATAGTGACATGTGATGGGATAGCTCCTTCACAGGTGTGTGTGTGTGGGGGGTATTCTAGAATTTTTTTAAATGGGGGGGCATTAGAGTGGCTATGATTTATATAGACTGGCCGCCCTTATCGTTAACCAATGATACGTTTTCAGTTGGGGGTGGTGCCGTGGTTAGCACTGTCGCCTCACACACCTGGGACCTGGGTTCAAGTCTGCACCAGGATTCAGTGTGTAGAGTTTGCCTGTTCCCCATGTCATTGTGGGGTTTCCTCTGGGTGCTGGGCTCCAGATCCCCCTGCGATCCTGAGTAGGAGAAGCGGTTTTTGGGAAATGGATGGATGTTTTAAATTGTTGAATGATGAGGGGGGGCACCGGTGCCCCCATAGCCCTGCTCCTGTGTAACTCCGCCTGTCAGCCTGCCTGCTCAGTTGCAGTACTGGGCCTTCCGTCTTCGGGGGTCAGGCTGAACATGTCGCCTGCGTGTCTTTCTTTTAGCACCTTGACAGAGCACCAGCAGCGTAGCGCCTACAGGAAGTGGTAATTAAGTGGCAGAACACCAGGCCCATGAATCAGATACGAGCTTCATCGCTCAAAGGATTAAGGAGATCCAGCCTCATTACATGCTGTTCTTGGTACAGGATTAAGCCCGGTTGTGTTACTTGGGCGCCTATCAAGCTTGGGCACAGACTTGAGTGCAGTGTTATTGCAGACAAACCTCCACAAAAAAATGCTTATGTTACTACACTGACATCACATGTTACACGAGAGGAGCGGTGTGATGGGTAATTACATATGATGGTCACAGTACCTCTAAAGTGTCCTTAGGGATACCAGCCCATGACAGCTGAAGCCACAGGATTACGGGCACAATATGTAGACACAGGCATGACGGTGGGCATCGAACCTACAATCATTATGGTGAGGCCATCATGCCCCATTTTAACCCAATATGGTGGGTTAATCAATTAACCGAATAATTTTGGGCCAGACCAAGTATGAGTCTATAACAACACATACATACCGGTATCAAACCATGATTCTCTCATGAATCATGTCACCCAAAGCCTAAAGCAGAGTCTGCGGGTCCCCTGGGACCAGATTGGGAAACACTGCCCTAGACTGACCATCAAAGCCACTAACGCGCCACACGGGCGGACATTACGAAAGCTCCCACGACTGGCGTGATGGAGGACAGGGATCATCTTCAGGGTTTGCTCCTGTAAGCCCAGCGAGCCGCCACGTCCCTCCAAATCTCGTCTTTAGGAAAAAGGGTAACGCAACGGTTTATTACCACAGCCCCGAGCGGGTTTAATTTTTTACGAGGGTTGGAGTTCGAAGCACATGTGCGGGAGTTCCTGCATCCTTGTAGAGGAGCATCGGCACCGACAGCCACATTAAAACGTCAAATTAAAACATCACTGCTGGTGACAGGCTGGGGGGGGGCCGGGGGGGCGGCGGCGCGCCGCGCCGGGGGGCGGGGGGGGGGGGGGGGGGGGGGGGGGGGGCGGGGGGGGGGGGTGGGGGGGGGGGGCGGGGGGGGGGGGGGGGGGGGGGGGGGG
>JAODKC010000044.1:21497954-21508198 GCA_026777985.1 Mormyrops attenuatus | reverse complement strand
GGGGTATTGTGGCTGGGAAAGGTACTTGAAACACTGCTGTAGCAAAATTCTACCTACATTTACTGGTATGCCTGTAAATCTCAACGCCATTTAAATTAACATGATTAATTCCCTCATCGTAAAATAATATTATCATAACAGTAACTTTTAAATAAATTTTAAAAAGTATTGCTTGACTGAAATAAAATCTTACAATAATAATTGGCAATTTACTATGTTGATGATATAAATATTTACAGGAAAGTATGCATACTTGTATATATATAAATACCGCTGTCGGTCAGCTGGGATCCGTGCTCCGGGAATCCAGGCCGGGTTTTCCGCCGCGACGCGCGGCGCTGACCGTGGGCTGTCAAACGCGAACGGGCAGATTAATGGGGCGGGCGGGGTGCTGTAATAAGCGTTTGTTTGATGTGACATGCCTGATAGGCGCTGATTTACTTACACATTGATGGGCTTTTAATTGAGCGCCTCTATCCGGCCTCACATCAAAGCTGGCGCTGAGGGACACGGCCGGCTGCGCCTGCTCGTCTGCTTTCCTTCCCCCTCCGTGGAGCTGCTTTCCCGGCGATACGGGTGTTTTAAAGCGGCGCGTCCGCGTATATGCGGCGCAGAAAAGGGGCGTTTTGCGCATGTTTTCCGAGCGCTGACGCCTCGGTTAGAAGAAACATGGCAAAGTTATTTAAGACCCATCACACACACGATTCAGATCCCACATGGTTTGAAGCATATTGCTCATTTTTGACACGTGGGAGTGACAAATAAATAAATGTACTAAATGTACTGAGATGTATTGAGAAAAGGCAAACCACTTCATCATCTCCAGCTGGAAGTCACTTTTGGAACTACTTTTACTACCCACAAACGTGTTGCTTCCAGTTAATGTTTTTGAACACTTTTTTCTCCATTCTGTATTTGCTGGATGCTAAAGTTATGAGGCTGTAGTTAACAGTTAGCTGCTTAACTAGATACGCTATAAAGCTTTTAAAAAATCATATCCCTGGACAGACACCATAATTGTTAAAGTACCTGTAAGTGGGTGATATTGGTAAGTCTAGAAGCGTCTAATGTCAGTGCTAGAAGGGGATTCTAAGCACAGAGGACTCAGCAGAGAGGACTCGGAGCGCAGAGCAGTCAGAGCACAGCAGAGACAACATAAGAACATAAGAAATTTACAAACGAGAGGAGGCCATTTGGCTCGTCAAGCGCATTTGGGGAACTTAACTAATAGCTCAGAGTTGTTAAAATCTTATCTAGCTCTGATTTAAAGGAACCCAGGGTTTTAGCCTGCACTACCTGACTAAAGGAGTCAAAGAACAGAGTATTTAGAGCACAGAGGAGTCAGAGCACAGAGGACTTGGAGCACAGAGCAGTCAGTGCACAGTGGAGTCAGAGCCAATTCAGGTGTCACTCCTTGACACAGTGGTCCCATGAACCGATACCTCAGAGTTCATATTGACTTGGTCTAATTACACTGTCAGGCTTGACTTGTGCCTTTTGGTCGCCCATCAGCTAATCATCCTGTAAGGCTGAGAAAGCCAGCACGTCCCTCCCAGCTGTCGGAGCCCCAGCTTCTTTGTCGTGTCGTGAGCGTTTCTGACTTGTGTGAGATCTGCGCCGTCTTTGAATCCCAGGAAACCCAAGTGAAGAACTCCCAGTGACTAAAGTAAACAGCACATTTGTCTGAAGGCTTGTGATGAGCAAGGACAAAGAGCAATGGAGCATTTTACTCTGTGACATGAAGCCTGTCTTTGTAACAAAGGTTTTCACTTCATCATCCTAGTCCAAGACAATGTCAGATTATGAATATCAGTGATGACAGACGTTTCTCACGCGGTCAGTAGGACTGGACCAGATTAATACTGTAAAGACTTGTTTACTGAGCCCTGAATTTGCAGTTAATTCTCCAGCAGCCTTGACATTTAAAAATAAATCGTCATCTGTGTTAAGGAATTTCATAGATGGGCTGTATTTCTATGGTGACGAGTGGATTCTTCGTTTGGCGTGTGTAAACTCCACGCTCTCTTCAGAGGGGACAAAATCTGAAGCTCAATAAAACACCAAGGAACCGTCCTCTGTCATCCGGAAGTTTCCGAACGTGGCCTGGTGAAGCACACTCCGCCATTTCCGCCCTGGGGAGCAGCGGTGGCAGCTTCGCTCCTGGACATCAAGCAATGCTGCGTCTGCCTGAGGGACTCGCAAGCTGAAGGGCAATGTCTGATGTCTGATTTACTGCTTTTTATGGCATCAAAATAATTTACTGTTTTCTCGTGGTGGTGTTGCTGGGATTTCGCTGGTTTTACAAAGTTCTGAAAATGGCGTCCCGCTGCCTTTGGAAGTGTAAAAAAGTCTGGAGGAGACGATGGGTTGGTGTTTCTGTCTGGTGCCATTACCACAGTCAGGACAAAATATGGGTATATGACCCTTGAAAGGAGTTTATGATTTTAGTGAGCGCTTGTGAATGCCACTCCTTGTTCAGCTGGACGTGAGGAATGTGGACTAAATAAAAACAAAACTCTTGGCTTGTGGGGCCCTTAAATCACCTTCCTCCAGTGTGGGAGCACAGAGAGTCCATGTTTACATGCTGCTGCGGATGGCTGTCAGCACTAACGTCTCAGGCAGGTCTTACCGCTAAAAATGCCACTTGGAAAGAAATGAAAGAATAACATCGAATGGATTGGTCACCTGCTACCCACAGAGATCAACAAACGGAAGAATGAGAGATGGCGAGGAAGGTAATCCCACAGATGAGTGATTTCGAATTCACTGGATCCAGGGGAGCATCTGGCAGGTCAGGGAAGTCAGCCTCTCCAAAAGGACCCCTGACCATTAGCTACATCCACAGAGATGGCGCCCCCATCAGACCAAAGCAAAGCCCCTGCAACCCCCACCTTGTGACATGGTGACACTCTGTGGCGTGGATGGACTGACAGTCCACTGGAGTGGCTGATTTACACATCAGCCACACTCCGAAAATCTGTGCTGGTTTCCACTTGATTATGATTCCCGGAGAACGCAGAACGTAGCAAACAGGATCCCAGTCCAAATTTCTCCATAAATCAGCCACAGAGAAATAACCATAAGTGATTTACCTTCATTTAGCTCTGCTCCCCCGCCCCCCCCCTTCCTCTTCTCTGGGTCTGTGGTGTCACAAACAGTTCCGGGCACCGTGATGAATCGCTTTTGGATTCACTGAACCCCCAACAGGATGTAAGTAGAGAATAGCATTAGGCTGCACACTCACAGAGAAACCGAATCATTGCAGCCCAAAAATGACAAACATAAAACTTCCATATCTGTCCAGATACACATACTCTGTCGAGGAAGTCTCACTCATTAGGCCTCTGTTTATAGAGCTTGCCTGCAGCACCTTCTTAAAGTCGCCGGAACTTTCACAACAGAGGCTACGCTGGGATTCTGGAATGCAGCAGCATGACCACAAAAATCTGCAAGTTCACATAGCTTAGCAGCGTTGACACAGAGACGGTAAAGCAGTACGCCGCGTCCTCTATTATGCTGACTTTATTCCTTGTTTCTCTGGTACTCTATGAGGTAGTGTTGACGTTTTTACGATATGAGTTTTTTCCAATAGTTGGAGAAAGGTTGTTAAACTAAATGTTCAATAAATACCTTAAAAACAGCTATTTTATTGTGTTTATAGACCAGACATAGATGTGCTTTATTTCTTTACCCATCCAATAGCTGTATGTACTATGGAATGCACCACACTCACGGTATCACCAGCCAACACCTATGTTCATTCTCACTCTGTTCTTGTTACTGCTCTTATGAAGTCCACCATCACTGGGGGAGGGGGGGGGATGTCGCAACAGGGAAGAATTCCTCTGACAAAATATAACCAAAAGGAAACAGCAATCCGTCAGAGACACGCCAAAACAGCTGTCACCATTCTGCTCCTGGGCAGAATAAAAGGAGAACCCCCCCCCCCATGGCCGTATTGAGCCAGTACCCGTCTCCTTACATTGACCCTCCCACAGCCTTTCAAGTTCACTTAATGTCATACTGACAGTCCGAAACATAATACTTAAACAGTGAAAAGAATCCCGACTGTGTTTCACAACACAAGCGGTAGAAGCCAGCCTGGAGAGTTCAGTCCATCTTGGTTGATACCGTTACACTTTCAGTTTGGGGAACGCGGTGTAATTATTGCTGAAACGTACATTTGAGGCGTGCTGAGTACCTCAGCCATAACAAACACTTACACTGAAGCTAACCTTCAAAACTCGAATGTAGGACAAATGCCGTGTCCTGATTTCACAAGGACGTCCTAGTGGATACGTTCAAAATAGGGTACGGTAAAGCTGCTCTTATAAACGTGAGGGTGAAGGATTAGGCGTGAATCACCTGAATGGTGTTGGCTCGGGTTCTAGGGCCAGACACAAACACCGATGTATGCACACTCACGCACAGCGGCCAAAGGCAAGTTTGTACCAGTTAAGTGTAGCTCTTTGTATGGGATAAGATCCAGTCGCCCTTATCTTGAGGTAAGCGGCGACGTTAGAATTCCCCGCTCTTCAGGTTTTATGAGTTTATTCAGGTGTTGATGGGAGAATGAGCAGCAGACAGTGCTGTCGGTGTTTACAGGCCAAACGTTGAGCTTATCGGCCACAGGATAACCGGCTACACCACACACCCAGCCCATCTCCTGGGAGCAGACAGATGGAGCTGGCCGCCCATCCTGGCTTCGTATTTTTGACACCCAGTGATAAGCTAGTGCTGACCTGCACGTCGCCACCCGGCCTTGAAGCCGCTCCGCTTCAGCTCAGAGCTCTGGAGGGATTTAAGCACCTCTTTTAAGGTTTCAGGCTCCAGCTGAAATGTTGGCTTGCGTACGATGAAGTGCCATGAGAATGGACCTCATGGTGCATCCCTAGAAAGGCATTCAGATCTTCTTCATCCATCTGAGGCCTAATGAGGATTCATTATCACTTTTGTGGTGCAGTTAAGAGTGTGAGGAGCATTCTGCTTCCTGATGTCAATGACCAGCTCCTTAGACCTGTCGATCTTCTCCACAGCATCCCCACTTACAAAGATGGAAGAATGAGAAGCCCTCTGCATCCTCTATGACCAGCTCCTCAGTGCTGCTGATATGAATGAAGAGGTTCTCCTAACACCACCCTAACCTCCTCCCTGTAGGCCAGCTCACTATCATCAGTGCTAAGGCCTATGGTGGTGATGTCATCAGCACCCTTGATGGTGGTATTGCAGCTGTGTCTGGCTGGGTTTGTTTTGGGAGCTTAAAGGTCCAAGCACGGCAAACTGGGAAATCTGGCCATTTAGAAACTGGACATGGAGCTGGAGATGGAGGGACCGCTGGTGAGGAGGAGGTCGGTGGTGGGACCTAACCGTGTGATGTGAGAGCGGCAGGAGTCTGAGCTCCACATTCAGGCTGCTGGTTAAACACACGTATGTGTAGGACCAAACGGCAGCTATTTATCATAACAGATGATGGTTAACCAGCATGTAGCAAACAAAAGCAATCCTGGAAGATCTGCCAATGTAGACTGCTTGACAGTCAATGAGTAAATAGGAACATTGCACATGGTCATTGGTCCAATGGATTTCAGTTTGAATTAAAATTTGAAATATTATTAGTTTCTCCAGCACGTCCATGCAATAGTGGTAACCCTAACCCTAGCCCTGACTCTAACCTGTGGATTCTCCCCATAAACGCACTTTACTACAAACTATACAGAAACTACATTTTACATACTGTTCGAAACTATTTCACGTACTGCACTGCAGATAGGAACTCGTGACCCAAGACTTTCGCTCACTAGTTCACTCGTTCTAGTGATGTGATAATAAAAGTGATTTGATTTGTACTAAATGTACCTTTTCCGCTAAACTTATGAACCACGGTTGATCGAAATGTGAAACACAGGTGTCTGAATGTTGAGGAAGCCAGACACGCCGTACACTGATCCGTACGGCTTTTGAAACAGCCTTCCTGCATCTTGTCTCTGGCAGTAATGACAGGCTCACCTATCAGTTTCAGTTTTGAACTGTCAGGCTGCCCTGAATCCTGGCTGCTATGAGCAGTGAAAAGCAGTTTATACCATATGTGCAGAGTACAGAGCAGGAAATGAAACACAAAGCTATACCTTTGAATTTTAATGAAGATTAAACAAACACTATAAAAATCAACCATTCGGTTCAGTAAATATGATGAAGAAAATGTGAAATTAATACACAATGGTGGATTTTCCCTTCAAGACAAATACTGTAACCAGAGAGAATATTAATAATACAAAGGCGCAGGTTTTCACATGCTCGTACAGTAGGGAGATCGCTGTTGACATCTCAGCCCTTTGGCTGTGTGATTAGGTATGCAAATTATGCATGACCGGGTACTAATACAGGATTATAGCACTTCACTGAGTGCTTATTAATGAACGTGGTCGAATAAAAGCTGAAAGATGAAGATGGCCCTGCTCCTTTCTCCAGCGGCCATGGTGAAATGTGGTAATGTGATATTTATGTCGTCTTTATTCTGACGTTTTCACATGTGACACCGGGACATACTGCTTCTCTGGGACGGCTGTGCTATATCCTGGCCGGCTGAGAAGTCCAAGCTGCTGTACTGCCCTGTATTGCTGGGTTTCTGAGGGGCTGTGTCCACACACCTGTACCCAGGCTTCAAATATAGTTCCTACACGTAATCCTGGAGTGTCTTCACCTGACTTCCTGTTAGCTTGTTGACTGTACCATGCCAAAAAGCCTATTGGGAGGAGACTTTGATTTTGGACCAAACATAAAATCACATCTCACATTCAGCAGTACAGACCATTTACCTGTGGCCTTCTCTAGGCCAGGCAAGAAACACCACAGACTATCTGGAATAAAAGCCCCCAGACTCACAACCTCTGCCCCCCCATTCCACTCCCACCTTTATTCTCCGTTTTGCGCAGAGCAGGGCACAGCAATCACCATGACAACCTGTGGAGAATCACAGGGCACTAAATGACTGTCACCTTCATTTGCTACCAAAGATGCAGAGTTCAGAGGTAATTAGGGTCACCCCCCCCCCCCCCTCCCATCAAGTGGGGGTGCAAAACAAGTGAAGGACTGTCTTATACTTCTGACTAAACACTAATAATTTTCTTAAGGTTTTTCCATGATATATTACCTCTTAGCAAATTGTAATGCCAGCAATTTATAACATGTTTTCTTTAATGTATTTTTTGTGAAGCTATAGTGATTGAGAATCAGGGATCCTTGTCATTGAACTTAACTTAACGGGCCGGTTGAATGTTGGGTCTCATTGGAGAGCCGGGCCCTGAACCCGGATGGAACTGGTTCAGTTTCCGCAGGCATTCATTTATTTCTGTAGGATTCTGAAAAGTCCCAAAATAATTTCAATAAATAATTGAGTACCTCTGGACTGAAGGATACCTGTTGGTTCTCCAGGCTGCTGGCGAGTTTGTTGACTGATATCAGTTTTACTGTTAATGTCGCACTCATACTCATCAAACTTAAAAAGCTGAAACAGGTTTGAATCTTGAACTGAGGAATAAGACCCAGAAGTTACACAGAATTATAGCACTCCGAAGATCGTGCCAGCAATTTTTAAAAACTGCAAGCGTATGTGCGGGGATCTGAGAGCAATGATTCGCTCGTGGCTTCAAGCGTTTGCCTAGACGGAATGGAGACATTTTTTCGAAAGACGGACGTAAGGACGGCCATAAGAAAGACAGACACAAAGAAAATGGACATAAAGAATGAGGGTATAAGAAAGACAGGCTGTGAGGTGAAAACCGGCACCCAAGCCAAAGTGCTGAGGAACAGAATTCTGGGAAATAGGTGATGGAGGCAGACATAGGGTGAAGTCAGCACTCCACCCAAGCCATGGAGGATGGAATGCAGCGCAGCAGGGCAGCCCTTTCTGCTGCGGGGAACGGGCCTCCGCTCTGATCAAGACCCTGGCATCTGCTGATCCAGAAACCCGTGCTGAAGCCCCGCCCTGGCAATGAGAGGACTTTCCCGAAGCATCGGGGGACAGCGCAGGCATTCAGCCCTGGTACTGCCACAGAACTTCCGAAGGTCCACAAGCAACCGATTAATCTCGTTTCCAGTTCTATCCCGGGTCAGTGCCCGGACCCGTTAATATCGGGTCCGAAAATAGCCGATGACCTTAGGAGTGAGGAAGGTGTGCGCAGGCCCCCAGAGGAGGAAAGGAACCGCGCGTAAACGTGGTCACAGGCAGCTGGGTGACAACCTGCAGGCATCGTAAAGAAGCACGATACTCCGGAAGGCTGTGCAGAGCCGAGGAATCCCAGCTCGCCCTCTGCTCGCCATTAATCAATCGCCAATTCAGACAAAAGCGTGACGAAACCTCAGCTCGAGCTTCAGGCAACCCATGGGTTAAGAGCTGCAGAAATGTCTAAGTTATATGGCAATGGGAATGTTTTTTCACCCATTACCAGTACGCACATTTTACAGCGGTCAAGAACAAACGCCGTGCGATCACACCAGCATTACTGGTAGGGAAATAACTATGCAAATATACATGAATTAGTTAACACCAGCTATGAAAGACTTGTTATGTACATTACATGCGTCACATTAACTAAAGTAAAACGTACAATTTAAAATGTTGCGTTTGAAATTCAAATAGTTCTAATTAATCAGACTACCCCGCAACCCTGACCAGGATAAGCGGCTGGAAGATGGATGGAAGGATGCAACGTCAGCAAAAAATTAAAAAGAAAAATAAATTCGTCAATGAACAGTCACAATGAAATGAATGCTTTGGAAACATACGAACGTTATTTCGGTGAATAAAGTTAATGTATTTCAACAGATGGTAACGAATGGTAAGCGTGAAAAGGGCTCCGTGCTGAATAAGTTTGATAAACTGCACAATGAAGTAACTGGCAAAATAAAAAAACGGTACGCCTAACGAATAGGCTAATATTAATGCGAAAAGGTGCCAAGAATGACAGGAGCGACCAGCATGATAATAATTTGTATTATTAAACTTATTAATAATTTGTAAGTCAACCATCACTAACGGCAATAACATTTTACATTAAAACTATAAATATAGGAGACCATTTAGGTGTCACGTTGCGGGGGAAGTGAGCTTTGAAATTTAGCCTGTTGGTCATGAGTGATAAGGGATTTTAAAAATAATTCGCCCACAACTCAAGCATTTTCAGCATCGAAGCTGTTCTGACTCCAAGCTGTTTCTAATAACCTCCGCCAGGCGTGATTTTTATGAGATTTACCTATTTCGTCGTGTTCGTGAATTAGGTTTAGCAAAATTACCACATTGTACAATCTGGCAAGAATAATGTAATAAAGTTGTTAACAATCCCGAATCATTGAGTAGGCGGGGTCATACTCTTTCCCCGGAATCTCTTGGTTTATTTACTCACAAATCATCTTAATCGAAAAAGATTTCCCAGCTGATAGATAACCTGCTGATTTAGGGATAAATGTAAAGAATATAAAAAGTATTTACTTTCTGCATGCTACAAAACGGGACTGTTGGAGAACTGGAAAAGGAAATTGGAGAGCAGAATTAATGTGTACAGTTTTGGAAGTTACTAAAGAAAGCTAGTTATTATAGAAGTTGTTAAATATTTCAAATAAGACATTGCCATGTCAAACTTTCATGTGTTAAGGGAAGATAGCAGAGACAATTAAATAAGGTCATGAAAGTGAAATGCATTTCAAGGTGACTCCGTTTATAAATTATGTGGTAGGGGGGACACAGATGGCGCACTTGTCAGTGCTTGATGAATAGCGAGGGGAGAATTTTTTAACGTTACCACTGAGGTCAAGGTACTTCAATAATAAAAGTAAAAAGTCTAGATATTTCAAGTTGTAAGAATTGGGAAGAGGGAAACCAGATGTCCCGGTGTCTGTTATCCTCTGCTGACACCCTACTTTCCCCCTTCCGAGCGAAATTCACTTCTTCTTTGCTCTTACGCTGCGGTTCAGCAGCCTCCGACCCAAGCCCGAGATGCTGACTTAGGCCAAACACAGATGTTTTCTTGTGTGAACAACTGTTCTCATGTATAAATGAAAATCTGAAATGTAAAGCAGGCCTTCCGGAAATTACAGATGTTGGGGACAAGAGGGTCAAAACAGCTGAAAGAATATCATGTGGGAGGGAGAGAGAGAGAGAGAGAGAGAGGGAGGGAGGCTGGGAGGAGCCAGGAGTAGTGTAAGATCAAAGGGAGTGGGGGGAGCGCAGGTGCATCGGATATTATTGT
>JAODKC010000044.1:21482073-21493533 GCA_026777985.1 Mormyrops attenuatus | reverse complement strand
TCATCACCTTGATTACCTTGCTGTCCCCGGTCCCTGCAGCTGAGTCGAATCTGAGTGCTCCTTGGAAGGTGAGCGATACTGTGTGCGGAAGCTTCTGGGTTGCTTGTTAGGCCTCCCGTGCCCCCCTCACAGCAGGCCGAGATGGAGGTGCTCGTCAGCGATGTCCAGGGCTGTGGCTGCTGCTTCTCAGCACCTCTCTTGGTGGGGGGGCGGATTAACCCCGGCTACATGTCAGCCTTTGTCACAGGGACGGAGGTATCTGGTTCTTTCCTGCAGCCCCCGCATGCCCTGCCTCCCCTTCCCGTCCATTTTGCAGAGGAAATGCTGTCCTAATTACTAACGCCTGTTTGTTTCTGCCTCTTGCCAAAACGCTGCCTCAGCATCGGCATCCTCCTGCTTCTGGGAAAGGCAGGCCGGTTTCAGGTTTTAACAACAGCCCTGGGGACCTGAGGGCCAGCTCCGCTTGACCCTGCTCCTCACCGCTCTGCCTGCGGAGGCACGGCGTGACGGCTCCTGCAAGAGGGAGATTTACACTATTTCAACAACCCTCTTACTGTAGTTGTGCTTCTCAGGAATAGATTCTGGCAGGCTTACTGTGGCTATTAGACCAGCCCAGATCCATAATATGACTTTATTAAATCCAATGCTGAGCACCTTTTTGTGTTCGAGTATGTGTGCAACTGAACTGTAGTGTGGACCCTGACACCTTCAGACAAGGGAGCCTGAAAGCAGGCGTAAGCTGACAGAGTCCTTAACAAGCCGCTACATCCTCTGCATCTGCGGTTAGTCCTGGTAGGCTAGCAGGGTTATGACACCCCACTCAGTGATCCAGGTGGGTAACTGGGAAGTCAGGAGCGTGTTATACACAGCGAGCCGGAGTCAGATGCTGGTGTGGGTGGAGAGGGCTGGTGTACTACGAATGGGACTAAATCAGATACCAAGTTCAGGAATTTTACCCAGGATATTAGTATTCATACCTCTAACAGTAAATCAGTGCTCCATTCCGGTTTTTAGGGTATGTTCCTCTCCCTTGCGTATTTAATTTCCCTAAATTGTAAAATTAAATTTTCCTTTGAACAAAAGCAGAGTTTATATCCATAATTACCAACCCTTCCACAGGCGAAACACAGCACCAGTTCGCAGTCACCGGTGAAACTGCAGCTTCGTTTTAATGGCTTCTCAGGAATGTTTTTGAGAATGACGGGGTTTTGTCTCCATCTAAAGGTAACAAATGGAAGTACATCTGGAAAACTGCGAGGGGAAAAAAAAACGGAGTTTTCTTTCTTTTCACGTCGCCTGTGATATGTCCTGCCACACTGACCAGGATACGCAGCTGAATGATGGATGGATGGATGGATGATGGAAGTCAGAGGGACTGCCACCCCCTTCCTGGCTTCTTCTTCTGACTTGTGTGCAGGCAGGAAGGAGCAGTGATGTAGGAGTGCCCTGGCTGCCTGTCAGCCGCAGCCTCGTTAATCTCGCCACCGCTCTCTCCTGCTGGTTAGCTGCCCAGCTGTGTGCGGTCGGTTCCACACCATGACTCTGTCTCCTGCCCCTAGGGGTGGGGGGCATTAATTCTGGTTGGTCTGCAGGGGGCATGGCAGGACTCGCAAGCAGCCTCCCTGGTGTGGGGGGGGTAGCGTGGCAGGGTCCCCTTGGGCTCCTGCTGTCGCTGCCCAGTGCATGGCACCCAGCCACCCCCCGCGCCTGACAGCCCCAGTAATTAGCCATGACAGAATGTGGAGCCGCTTCTCAATTACACGCCAAGTACACACTTCCTCACATTCATGAGAAATCAGTGGATGACTCGCCCCCCCCGCTCCTTCACCCTATTCTGCAGTTCATGGTGTTGTCATATTTATCCCAGAGCAGTTCACATTGCGCTCAATGGTACAACAGCAAGGACTTGTCTTGGTGTTTTAACCAGCTACCCACCATAAACCCTTGTCATAAACCCTTGATGAGTGATGCATCCGTAAAGGATACCACACTGATTTATCAGTCTGTTTAATACCTGCCGGTGGTGTGTGGCTGAGCCGGTTAGGATGCTGTATACTTGTAATTGGAAGGCTGCTGGTTCAAATCCCGCACTTGCGAGAGTGATTTCACTGTTGGACCCATGAGCAAAGTCGTTAACCTCCAACTGCTCCAGAGTCTGACCCTACTTCACAAAAAAAGTATGTTGTTTTGGATAAAAGCACATGCTTAATAAGATTTAATCTCTTTGTACTGCTGTATGTTTCCCTGACATTAGAGCAGGGATTGTTTTGGCCTTTGAACTAGCAACTTAAATTTCTTGTGTCCATCCCTGCCCCCACCAGGGACCCTCAGGATCATGTGAGCAAGCTGGTATGAGGTGGAGTGTGATGTTACCACACAGCCTCTATGTGTATACACACACACACACACACACACACACACACCTGCATCAATGAACACAGCAACAGCCCCTCCTTCACCTGCCTCCCCCCCCGCAAATCACCTCCGACTCTCCCTGTCGCGTCACATGACTCTCCTGATGCGCAGACAGACACCCATGCCCCTGCTGAGTGGAGCACAAAGAGTCCGTTGTAATTACTGCTCACCACTAATACTGCTGCCATGGGCCCAGCTGGGCTCCATTAGCCGGCACGCTGGGGACACCGCAGGGATGTCAGCTGTCCTGCGTCACATACACCGCGCTCATGGAAAAACGTGCCTTGGCACGGGGAACGCAGCAGCGGATCCTCACGCCGCCTGTGCCCGCCACTGACGGCCTGTGACGGCCCCCCCCCCGCCCTCCCCCCGGAATGCATCCTCTGTTTGAGCCCTCAGCCCCTCCCTCTGGCTGCAGATGCTGACTGAGCCCGACTCGATCCATCACCTCACCCCTCCAGAAGATTGATCATCTCCCTGCTCGCGAAAAGACTGCCGTGATGTAATCGCTTGCCTGAGCACACGCCACATAAAGACCGAGGCACCGGTGATTGTGGGTAAAGGGCAGCTGCTGACCGAAGCATGCACTGAATCAAAACTTGATATCAACTGCTCTGCAAACAGTAATCCTCACATTTCATTCAAGGTAATCAACCACACCCATATGGTTAAGGTATGATAGGGCAGGGATATGTTATGGTGCTTTGTTAAATCCGCAAAACATTTGAGGCAAAAATGACCCCCTGTCTTATTAAGTATAACTACATCTTAATAACTACATTGCATGATGTTGCATTTTGGGATATCCTTGTTTTATACCTGTATGTCTCTAACATTGTTCCTACCAGCATGGTAACTGCTTCATTAATAGCAATCAGGCTGTGGTGCTTGTTTTACAGCCAGCGTTCTGACAGCATGCGGGGTGGGGGCACACAATTAAACCGCGCTAAGGAATGTCGTTGATTGGCCATAAATCCCCTGACGTCCTGACAGCGAGGCTTGTAGACACCCCACTGACTCTGTGAGTTAATTATAGGTTATATGTGATAAACATAATCACGTTATTTAGTGAACATTAAAAGCAGACAGCTTCTCCACCTCCGTGCAAGTTTGACGTGATCATGCCCTGCTTTCCGGCACCTTCCCCCAACCCTGCAAGGTGGGGCTGTGTTCTTCCTGATGAGAAGCGCTCGGCTGTGAGCCCCAGGACTTTCCCTCCACCTCGGGAGCCCTGACAGCCGGCCTCGGCCTCCCCACCACTTCCCTCCACAGGGCTTTCAGGGTGGCTGTCTGGTATGTGATCGCCCACCCACAGCACGCATGTAGCCCCTTTGAGCTGAGAAGGGCAGTTATTCAAACTGGGAAAAGAAAATAACGGGAAAAGTTTTCTTGGGGAAAAATCTCTCTCTGTCTCTCCTCCCTCTCCTATGCCGAGCAATCAGCCAAGCCAGGTGTTTTGCAGAGTTGTCTCTCTATAATGGGAAGCTGAAACAGTTGTTTTTGCAGTGCTGAGACACCACAAAGTGCTCCCATTGCCCCCATAAACGCAGTTGTTGTGCAGTGTGGAACTGCTCCCTCTCGCCCCTACACCAAGGTAAGAGAACTGTGCCGTTGTTGTATACCTCCATCCTTTCTCTGCAGCGCTGTAACCTAGCTGGAGAGAGGGAGGGGAGGAATGGGGGAGAGCCAGGCAGGCGTACAACAGAGCTGATTATCCAAATACAGTCATTAAAGGGGAAATGTGTTTTTCAAACTGTCAAGATGATTAATGGCTGAGAGAAAATCTGCACAAATGCTCTTGTTTAGTCTAACTGGCAGACGTGATCTTGCCCATAGATTTATGGCAGGACTGTGTGCACTGAGTGTGAGGCCACAGTGAGTTTAAGGGAGAGCAGGGATGGGGGGGGGGGGCGCACAGAAGTTAGACATTCAGCAGAATCCGGCACATTGGCTCGTACATATTTCTGCATTAAAAAAAACTGATGGTAGACCTAGAATAAGTTTGTGCTCTTATGTATTTTTAGCGAGTGCAGAACAAAGTGTGATACATCATGCAGCGGCGTGGCTGTAATTAAGCAGAGCTGCTCCCGTGTAGCAGCCGTACTGGACAGTTTGTGCGGCTAATTAGCACAAGTGTCCCTAGGAGTTGATATGAATTTCTGTTCGTTTAATGCTGAATTTAACGACACTCCTACACAGCCATCAGGATAATCGCCGCAGTGCTCGTCTCCCGCTGATGTGCTTTATATACTCTGATTAATAAAAAAAGAAACTCCCTTTGCTGTCTTCATCCCTCCATGAAATGAGACTTCATTTGCCATTTGCAAAGGTACTTTGGGATGCAGCTCTTCACGTATCCCATCATGCTCTCTTTTAAGATATGCACATACATGGTGACAGTGATGCTAGCGGGAACAGGGTTAGCCTGCATCCGTGGAGCATTTCAGCGGGTTAAGGGACTTACTCAAGAATCTAACGGACATGTGACTATTTTGCCAAGGACAGGATTCCAATTGGCATCCTTCCGATCACAGGCACAGAGGTCTAAACCGCTGAACCACACACTGCCCACAGTGTGTTTACTTCCATGTGTTTGTCCAAGAAATTTAAGCTCTCTTCAGGTACAAATCAGGCTTCTGGATCAAAATATCTACAAAATATCTGAAGCCATTTGTGATGCAGAAGTCGTCAGCTAAGCTGAGCGTTTGGAGCAAGCTGGCTTTGTACTGCCTGTTTTGCGCATCATTGGGAAGCACCTCCTTTCCCATATTGGCAGTGTGTATAGGTTTTCACACCAGTTTCAAACACGCCGAAGGACTGAGAGGGCTTCGACTCCATCCCTGTGCTGGGTAATCATCATCAACATCAATAAATTATTTCTGAGGTGACCTTTCCCACTCCATGGTTTTGCTCCCTACATGCAAATCAGAAGCAACAACAACAGCAACAGAGGAAAATAAGAGGATCACCTGCCAGGTTAGGAGCGAACCAGCAGGTGACTCACCTAAGGCCTTGATATGTTAAGACAAGTAAAAATAGAAAATAAAGTACAAGAAGTGTGGCTGGGACCTAGAAAGTGGTGACATCCCTGCTATTTGGAGAAGGGTCTGGCTGCAGACCTCCTCTGTGGGTACACCTCCTCTGTCAGTACATTTCCTCTGAGGAAAAGGAAATGACGTAACGGAAAGGGCGTGTTTAAATTAAGAAGAGGAATCTTGCTCTGTTTTTAGTGAACGCACGTTGTCTGCGTGTTTAAATTAAAAAGAAGATTCTTGCTCTGTTTTTAATCATTACGTCATTTCCTTTCCCTCAGAGGAGATGTACTGACAGAGGAGGTGTAACCCACAGAGGAGGTCTGCAGCCAGAGCCTCTTGGCTATTTGCAGCTGACTGTTTGACCTCATGTGACCAAGACATCCAATCCACTAGAGGGAGCTGGAGTTAGCGGCCTTAGAAGAGGGGTCCGGACTGACCCTCACCAGAATAAGCAGCATGAAGATGTATTGATGGACCATGACCTTAGACTGCATCAACGGTTAAGTGCTTGTCGTTTTCTTCGGTGCAGTAGAACAAATCATGTTGATGAGTAAGTTGGAATACAGGCCACTGGGCAGGACCAAGACCTCTTCAGATGACTAACAACTAGATGCATGATGTTCCTTTCCACAGTTCGTAGTTCTTCATGGAATTCCTCAACTGTTTGTTATTATCTGAGGGATTTAGACTTCCGTTTTGAACTACCAGTTTCTGTCAGACACTGCGTGCGCGATTATTTTTCATCACAATCCCATTTGATCTTATGTTCCCATTCTGAGTGCACAGAAGAATGGCCTGCAATCATTCTCAACCGGCAGCTTATGTTCTCATCAGAGGAGCTCTGCTAAGCAGGTACATTGTTTCACTGTATTAGATACCTGGCATATACATGGACCTCCACAGAACTGTAGTGCGTAGTTCTCCACACCAGGAAGCAAACATTGCTCTTCTGATCTACTCTAGCTGTGTAAAGCTGTCCAGGCGGTGGCAATATATAGATACTTTGACTTGCCATCTGTCCCAGAATTGGCCACAGTGCCCACAGCTATTAATGGTGTAACTGCTCTGCACCCACTGTAGCTAACCTGCCAACTCAGCTACCTTGATATTTCATCAACAGGTGCCTCTTAGTGGTCACTGATGACGTAGATCCTGAAGAGCCAGTGATGATCAGGTACAGTTAGAGGTCATCTCTTTGGGTTGTTACCACTCAAGTCCTCATTGACTTTTTCTCAGGGCCTTTGCCTGGCTGTCACTACCAGAATTGGGTCATATTGCATTGTAGTCCTACCTCACCGCCGGGGAGATAAAGATATTCACCTACAGTCTTGATATTTGTAGATAAGCCAGACCTCTGTCATATGTAGTGAATCTAAAAAACAAATGAAAAAAACCCCCATGAATCAAAGTGATGAAAACAGCGATCTGTTACCACAGGATTTTCAGTAACATTCCACAGTGCTCCTGGGAAGTAAATGAAGATATAAAAATTAAAGGATATATCACACCAAAGATTATGGCAAACAAACCGCAGGCTTTGTCAGTTTCCTTGGTAAAGGTTTGTGCTGTGAGTCAGCGGGCAGTAGAATGGGAATTTCCAGATTGTTCCCGCATTGTGAATCATGGCTTGTTAGTTTGAAAGCACCCAGTTTGCCATGGTTTAGGCGGGACCAGCAGAAGACCTTGGCCAACTGAAGTTCCCGGTAATAGACCAGCACTCGCAAAACCGTGACCAGACCAACTACTGGGTTTATTTCTCACTGCTTCTCAGCTGGAGAGAATAAACAACTGCTTAGTTGCAGGACCTTAACTGGATCCCTTGGAGCAGTGAGGAGCGTGTTCCAGCGGTTATCTGAGCTCTGGAGTTCTTTCAGCTCCAGGCGTGGCCCCCTCCCCACAGATGCCACCTTCGTTGGGTCAGGAGGCTATAAAATTCTGCTATAGCATGTGACACCAGCCAATGGACACATCCAGTCAGACAGAAGAGATGGGGGCACCAAGACCAAGTAACGGCACAACAGCTTTCCAGGGTTACCTTATCCAAGCAAAGATCTTCATGAAACATGGTGTCTTCATGAGTGATGATCAGTGGCGTTACCAGGATGACATCCTGGGGTGGGCATTAGGGTATGTTGGATGGGAACCAGGTCCGGATTGTATCCTGGTCCTGGTGGGGCTACCACCTGCAGCCAAACCCCTTGGTGAGGATGCTTAGGAACTCCAGCATCTGGGAACAGCAGCAACATCCATGACATGACCCCAGCACAGAGTACCTACCTGTCGCCCTTCTTCAGATCTCACCCCCAGTGCTGACATCCTTTCTGTTGACATGAGGGAGGGGGTACATAGGCACATGGGATCTATAGACACAGGCAGAATTTTCCATTCTGTGGGTTATTCCACCTCTTGTTTTGCATTTCTGTGATAATTTGAGCAGCTAATGACTCCCAGCTGACTCACATTGAGAGGAGTGATGAATTGCCTTCATAATCAGCTGGGCTGAAGCACACAGAGAACTATGTTTTTTTATTAGAGAAAGAAGAGTTGCCTTTAGTTCACCATTTAGTATTTTTAGTTTCAGTTTTCCCATCTGAATTTAAGCAAATCATTCTTAAAGGGCCAGTTTCACTATTATGTTCTCTTTGCTCTCCTTTCGTGCAAAAAACGGAATTTTGTCTGTTTTCCAAAGTAACCACATTTTGTGCCAGCATGACAATAAATGCTCAGGAAAGAAGGGATTTAAATACGGGAATTAAATCTGATGCTTTAAATCTTCCAAGATACTTGGAGAGATCCAAACACGTTATGGTAGCCAGGAGGAGTAATGTACACAGTTTCAGCAGGAAACACGGCTTCCTCGGCAAAGACGCCTGCTAAGATTTTACGGGCAAGTCTCTTTCATCCCGCATCACTCACTCTCTACTGACTAATTAGTATTAATGAACTCATAAATTACTCAATAATGAATAATGAGTGCAAGCCAATGCTAACATTCTTCCCCAGAATATGGAGTACATCATTGGCAGGACCTACACAAGCTGACACTGTAGTCTCTGCCTACTTCAGCTAGTTCACTTTCACTCTTATGGACCTTTGGGAAGCTCTTGCTAAGTTGAATACTGCCAGCTTGAACTTGTCTGTAACGTGCCATTTGTTGATCAACACCTTTCTGGTGTCTTTGCTAAGACGGGTGTTGGTGGTTTTTCTGTGGGGTCTTCAAAGGAGGCTCTGAGCCTCGAGGTGGGTGGTGTCAGTACCTGCGATTACCTGCGATGTCTTCAACATCAGCTTTTCAGTACCCGTGTCTGTTACAGAGGGCCCATCTATATCATGCTATCAAGGTCTTTAGAAAGGTTTAACCTTCATTAAAACGTGTTTCAAGCTCTGTCCTCACATTCAGTTTTGTTGCAGTCAAGGTAAGTCCATCAATTCTAAGAACTACAGGAGTACAGAACTGCTGGTTGGTCTCCGAAGAAGACCATAGGTGCATTATTTTTTCGTCTGAAAGTTTGATCTACTTTAGAATGTTACGAGAGCACTAAATGAAGTGTTCATTTGCTTTAGGCTTAGACATCTGTGAATGACTCCCTGAAATTTTCCAGAGACAGCTCATTGAAGAACTCTAAATCGAGTCTTTCAAGCTGTAACTGGTAAATGACCATTATGGAGAACAGGATGGCTTCAAGCCCCTGATGCCTGGCATTAGTCCCATAATAAAAACTATTTTGAAACCACTAAATGCAATCAGAGGGGAACTCAGAATTGGCTTCTTCAATGGATCAGGTCAATGCTTGCATTGTTCCAGCCAAAGATCAGCTGGAACGGCACCTATTCTTCACCTTCTGCAGCTTCGGATGGCAGAAAGGGCAGAAATGCTAACCTTGCAAATCCTTGAAAAATTCTACAATAATAACAGGAAATACCACAAAATGAGTAGAGTTCAGTCACATTGTGAGTCTTCATGAATCAGCAGGGTGCTATAGAGTGTTACATTAAATCATTCTTTCATATGTCATATAACTACTGAGTAATTACAAAACTTCCATAATCACACTCCGCTGAAATTACTTATTTCATAATTAGATATTTATCCATGTAATTAAAGTTGTCATTAAATGAATATCTGACCAATTCACACAGTTAATCTGGTGGCGCAAAAAAGCTAACTGACGGACTGTCCCCATTTGCAAGCCATCATCATCAAACAGAAGCAAAGTTTTTTGGGACAAAGAACAGCGGCTGTGGGGTGTCCAGGAATAAACCGTCGCTAGGGAACAACAAAAGGCATAAGCTTGAAAATACAAACATTCAGATGCTGCGGAGGCAAGGCGCAGATCCAATACAAACATGATTTATCACACCGCTAGAACCAACAACGATCAGTTAAAACACAAGAACATCAAACAGCCCGAAGAAGGTGGCAAGAAGATGAAGGGCTTTACTGTGTGGCAGAACGGAAACAAACAAGATAACAGGATCGTTCCATTGTTCGTTTTGCTGGGGGAATGTTTTTATGAAAAGCCATGCAGGAAACAAGCAGGTCAACTTGAGAAGGAAAAGATTTTTAACTTAAGGAAGTTATGTACCCGGGGGGTCAGTAGGTGCTTCTCTCGCCTACCAGTAACGTCAACTTTATCTGGCCCCAAATCCAGCCACTCCCTGTTAGCCTTAAATGAAAGGCTAAGAGTGGGCCCAATTCATAGTTTTTCTTGGAAATGTAACATATAATATTTCCTTTTTTGGGGGGAGGGGGGGTATTTCTTGCAATCCTCGGGGAGTGGACAGAATGACAGAAACATGAAATAAGACTTTCACTTTGAAGTAACAAAAACTGAGTGACAAAAGCATCTATATAGTTGAGTCATATTAGGCTGTATGCCATTTAGCAGTAAGTGTCAGGTATAAAACAGCTGTGACAGTCAACACTTTGAGTGAGTTTTCAAAGCAACATGGGGCAGCTAACAGTGTGTTCCATGGGGTTAAATAGTTTGTGTCTGAATTGGAGATGCATCAGTCAAAAAACTGCTTAGAGTGATTAGAGTTTGAAGAGGAACAGTCACGGCAACATGTGCCAAACAGGGACAAACTGGACCAGTGAAGAGGAATAGTGGTTACCAGTTGGGCATAGACAGGCTCGAGAGCAACTTAACAGAAAACTTGCTAAACACCACAAAAGTACAACCTCAAAAATTATGCTAGAACTGAGTCAGCCCTCCTGTAAGCCATCTCAACAAAAACCGTATATCATAAGCTTCACAGAGCTGGGGTCTGTGGCGGGACTGCCGTTTGGAAACCTTTTGTGTGCAAGGCCAATGTACAGAAACCCGTAGCCTAGTGTAATGAGCATAAAACATGCACCCCTAAGCAATGTAAACAGTAAAATGGTGTGATGAGTCATGCTTTATCCTTTTTATTACATTCAGATGGGTTTATGTTTGGACAAAGTCAGAAGATGCCTTCAACCCACAATATCTCTTGGTATGGGAAGCCATATTCTGAGAGTCATTAGGTTTGATGTCTGTCACTTAATGACTAAGAAACACTATACCTTTTTACAAGACTAGGTGCACCCTATGGTGCAAACACAGTACACTCCTGACGTTCCCCTGTGACAAGACAATATCCCAAGACAATAATGCCCCCATGGACACTGCTAAACAAATCCACGAGTGCTTTCAGGAAAACCAGGATGAAGTCTCATGCCTTCTCCCATCCATCCATCCATTTTCTGAAACCGGTTATCCTACTAAGGGTCATGGGGAGTCTGGAGTCTATCCCAGAGGCTACAGATACTAGGCAGGGAACAACCCAGGGCGGGATGCCAACCCATCACAGGGCACACTCACACACCATTCACTCACACCCCCAGGGCGGGGTTCCAACCCATCACAGGGCACACTCACACACCATTCACTCACACCCCCAGGGCGGGGTGCCAACCCATCACAGGGCACACTCACACACCATTCACTCACACCCCCAGGGCGGGGTTCCAACCCATCACAGGGCA
>JAODKC010000044.1:21448255-21468795 GCA_026777985.1 Mormyrops attenuatus | reverse complement strand
AAGAAATGCAGGTGTTTGTCCTCGGCCCCCCCCCCCCCCCCTCCCCCCCTTTGTAAACAATACAAAGCCGTTATTGCTGTTGCTGAACACAGATGGTGGTGACAGGGTGGAGATTGGGGGGGCAACGGACTGTGATGGAGGGAGGGATGGAGGTTATAACTCCAAAAGAGCAGAAAAAGAGCAGAAATGAAACACAATTAACCACACGGCTAAGGAAACAAAGAAAATGACTGAAGATTTGTGGCTGAGATCCGAGAGTTACATCAAAGTCAAAGGCAATATAAACAATGTTGTTTGGAAAATGACCAAAAATGGAACAAATTACCATTTTTAAATCACCCTATGTACATTAATGTGCATTACAATCGCTCAGAACCCAGGGCAGTGCTAGTCAACCCATTAGATGACATTGGTGGCCGAATAGGACACCATCTTCTGAGGGGATGTTGACTGGTGTGCCCCTCCCAAGAAGCTTCATCACCAGGGCTCCCAACCCCCCACCAGGCACAGAGTGGGGCTAATTTTCAGCCCGGGAGTTGCATGCCCAAGACCAGCCCATTTTGTCTTCATTCTAGGAGAACTTTGCTAAATGATAAATAAAGCATTTCAAGTCTTATTATCCTGATACATTTATTACTGACATTTGAAGAAAATAAATAACAAATAGCATATTGAACTGTTTAAGCGGCTGAACTTTTTTAGTCCTACCTGGTGTTTTTCTATCATCCATCGATTGAGAAACATCCACTGATTAACAATAGCAAACTATTAGTTGTTCCACCACTGCAAAGGTACACTGGGCTCAGTCAGTTCTTTAAATGACAAATGATCACATTGACTGTTTCTCTAAGCTGAGTAATTGCTGTCTATTTTGTGTGCATGACAAAACTTACTGGTTAACGTTTTGAAGTGTAGAATTTGTTAAATTATTTTTTTCAGACCGTCTGAATTTTAGACATTTTCCAATTATTTTGTTTCTGAATGCAACCCATTGGGAATTCTCCACAGTCTCCCGATTGGCCATGCCAGGTCTGCCCCCCACCCCCCGGTGCGCACTGTCAGAGACAAAGTGAAATCAGCCTGTGAAGTTTCCCCGGGAGAGGAGGTACGTTCGGTCAGGGGAGACACCAACGATGAAGCTTGCCAAGGATTCCATGCGGGCTTCAAACAGCACTAATTAGTGTTGTACCACTGTAAGGGACCAAGAAGGAAGGCAAGAGGACCACAGGTGGATTGAAAAAAATCCCTTTTTTAATTCACAAAAAGAAAGCAATTTAACAAAAGAATAAACTTGGGCCCATAAAAAAGTCAACTTATCAAAAACACAGCTAACCATATGACAAACCAAACAAACTGACCTTCTCCTAGACAAGACACCATGAGGGCTATATATACTGGTTGGCCAAACCACAAGACACAAAAAGGGGTAAAACAATACGAAATACCACAAATAATCAAAACAAAACAGTCAGCTAATGTTTCAATCAAAACAAACAAAAACAAATCAAATTAAGTTAAATCCAAAAAAATATACCTAAACAATAAAAAGAAACTAAATGCAAACCATTCCACCCCCCCACCACAGAACAGCCAGTTGGAGTTGTCTTTGCCTGGAGCAGTGAGGAATCCCCCCAGCACTCCACACGGTAAATCAAAAGAAACAAGCAATTAAACTTAAATAAATACTTAACACATTGTTCCACAGTTAACTAAATGTGTGTGCCTCATCCAGAAAACTGGTTAAATGTGTTAAATAAAGAAATACATAAACAAAATTGTTGAATGTTAATTACCAATATACTGCAACTTAAACTAAACAAACTCAAACATAAAATGATAAATAACCATGAATGACACCTCCCTTCAAACCGGCTGCGTGGCTGATGGGAAGGCAGCACTAAGGATAGTTCCAAGGTATTGCAACGGTGAATTAACATCGTGCATTACCTGCTCATGCAAATGAATAAAAAACCAAACATTCTAGACGGTACCACACCTAAACACACCTGCCTAAAACACCAAATTGATGATTGTGGTAAATTTGGTGCTTGGTGATGGACCTCCAGTCAGGTTGCAGGGGACCAGCACCCCGGGAAGGCCTGTGTATCGGGGTAGATTACCTCCTGCTGCTGAAAAGTCTCGGCCCTGTCTATTTAGCGTACGCTTAATTAGTGCAGTCCGTATATAAAGGGCCGTTTGGTGCCATTTGAATATGGGCTTGGTGGTGGGGTGACTGCTTCCACTGGCCGTTTGTCTGGTGGGCCACCTCTTTTTGGCGCCCAGGATCCGGCATTATCATTTGGCTGCCGATATTGCAGTATGAGTAGTGGGTCCCTAAAATTGTGAGATTGCCCCCTGTGCCACCATTGTTATTTCATTACCAGGTTGACAACTCATGACTGCGTACCCACATCAGGCTCCACCGCCGTCATCAAGTTTGCTGACGACACTGTTGTGCTGGGCCTGATCTCTGGCAACATTGAGAAGGCTAATCTGGAGGAGATTAAAAACCTGGAGAACTGGTCCCAGGAGAACAACCTCCTCCTTAATGTCAGCAAGACAAAGGAGCTGATCGTGGACTTCAGCACGAAGCAGGTGAGAAGCTACCAGCCCCTTCACATCAGTGGGATGCCAGTGGAGAGAGTGGACAGCTTCCGGTACCTGTGAGGTCCTGTGAGGTGTTCACTGTGTCTGTTCCACCTGAGACGCCTCAGAGACTTCCACCTACCACCGAGGGTGCTGAGGAACTTTTACTACTACACCATCGAGTACATCCCGATGGGAAATATCTGCACGTGGTTTGGGAATAGCACCAAGCAGGACAGACGGGCTCTCCCAAGAGTGGTACGAGCGGCCGAACGTATCATTCGCGCTGAACTCCCTGACCTGCAGTCCATCTACACCAAGCGGTGCTGGACCAAAACCAGGAAGATAATGAAAGACCTCAGCCATCCCAACAATGGACTCTTCTCCCTGTTGAGGTCAGGGAAGCGTTTTCGCTCCCTCAACACTGAGAGAATGAGGAGGAACTTCTTCCCTCAGGCTGTTCGGGTTCTGAACCAGAACACAACATAGGACTGGACTTAGACCACCCCCCCACCCCTTCCCACACACACACACACACACACACACATATACACACACACTGTACTGCACTACACTGCACTTTACACCGATAATAATAATCGGACATTGTTGCTGCTAATTGCACATTTTATTCTATTTGTACATATTTTCATTTCTATTTTTTATTCTTAACTCTCTTTATATTCTATATTTTTTATGTCTATATTCTATTATTATTACAGTTTATATTTTATATCTTTATATCTTTACATTTTATCTTACTACATTTCATTCTTATCTTCTATTTTTATTTATTTATTTATTTTTGTATTCTATTTAATTCTTAATAGGTCGGGCACTGCAAATACATTTCGCTGCATGTCATACTATGTATGATTGTGTAAGTGACCAATAAAAAAAATTTGAATTTACTTCTGGTGTCCCATGCAGTAAGCCTTAGTGGATGAAGCCCTGTGTTCGGTATCATCTACGCCACCTGCGGTCTGTTAGCAGGGCTGCGCCTGATAAAGAACTTTTTTTGGGTTGCGTGCAGAGCACATGTGTACCGTTTCGGCGAGTGCACTTCCCTATGGGTCAAAGCTAGGTGGTTAACTTGTTTCTCTGGTGTTTTGGACCCGGCAAGCGTCAAGGTTTGTCTCGTCGTCGGCCTGATTGTCTCTTTTATATTTGCATAATTGTTGGCTGTCTTTATGGCACCATTTTGTATTAGAGAGAAGGGTGACTTTGTTAGCATTATGGCAGCTTTGTGAATTGCAGTGTTTTCTATCATATATAGCTTTATAGGGGACTTTCGCAGTTAGTTCCCCCATCAGTCAAGTGTGACCATGCCAGGAGTTAGTGCCAGCAATTAGGTGGGCACCAGAGGGCTGTTTCCTAGTGGGGTGCGACAGGACTTAGCCACTTCATTCCAGCTGCGTTTGGTATTTAGGATAATGGCAGCATATGAGAGGATTTGGGCAGCTGCTTCTATAATGAGGTTGTACCTGTAAAGCTTGACTGGAGTTTGGGTTTCCTGCAGTAACTCTCCTAGGTGCCGGCTGGTTGTCCCCCTGGGCCCGTTACGCTCTCCTAGGTGCCGGCTGGTTGTCCCCCTGGGCCCGTTACGCTCTCCTAGGTGCCGGCTGGTTGTCCCTCTGGGCCCGTTACGCTCTCCTAGGTGCCGGCTGGTTGTCCCCCTGGGCCCGTTACACTCTCCTAGGTCCCGGCTGGTTGTCCCTCTGGGCCCGTTACGCTCTCCTAGGTGCCGGCTGGTTGTCCCTCTGGGCCCATTACGCTCTCCTAGGTGCCGGCTGGTTGTCCCTCTGGGCCCGTTACGCTCTCCTAGGTTAATAAAATGTCAGACATGTACTGTTACATATTCTTTCCATGTTATAAAGAAAACTTGTTTCATTTGACTTATATTCTCATTTATACTTGTTCACTCAACTTTCCACTTTTCACTCAACTTTTTGCTTAACAAAAAAATCTGCAGTTTACAAGATAAATGGAAACCTGTGGTATGCAAAAACCTTTGATTGGTAGTGTGTGTGTGTGTGAGAGAGAGAGAGAGAGAGAAATGAATCTGCACATGGTGAAAGGTCATGTGACTGTATCGCAATGATTATAATATCAGATGAAATGGACTACAGAGTTGGCAGTATGGGCACACTGCTTGTCCCATGTCATGCTCCCCTCCCCCCCAGCCTGGATACATGTGACAATACAGTGTGGAAGGGAGTCATACAGCTGTTGTATCCCCTCCTGGAGCAAGTCAGCCCACAGCTGTTGTAACTGGCCTTCGAGATCCTGCAGATTGGCACTAGGACTGAGTTAACATCCGAGCTGATCCCACGCATGTTTGATTGGGAAAAAAATGGGAGACCTGGCTGGCCACGGGAGGACCTCAACATGACGCAGGCAGTCCATCGACACACGTTGTCTCGTTGAAAGATTGTCTTTCAATGTTGTCTCAGACGCAGGATGTCACTGACGTAGCGCTGTGCCGCCAGGGTCCTCCAAATCACCACCAGAGATGACCTGAAGTCATACCTTATGGCTCCCCACATGATGCCAAAAGTAACGCCGGTGTGTCTCTCCACAACATACGCGCACATGACGGTCACCCGTGGTAATGCAGAACCAAGATTCATCGCTGAACATCGTACGACGCCACTCGTCATCAGTCCATGCCTCCCGGTTACGGCACCATTCCTAACGTAGCCGTCTGTGCGCTGGTGTTAACGGCAGCCTACGCATGGGACGGTGAACCCGTAGTCTGGCTGATGCCAGTCGTTGAGACGCGTTGCGGGATGACAAGGGGTTCTGTAATGCTTGGCGCACAAAACGACGATCCTCCCTTGGTGTGGTCTGTCTTGGGCGACTGGAACCTTCACAACGTGTGGGTGCCCTCACGTGTCCATTGGTTAGCACACTGTGACATCTGCAGGCCCCACATGCCAGGGAATTGAATAATACGACCATCTGGCCTCATGTAAACCCACAATGTGATCCCTATCAATCTCTGTCAAGTGCTGGTAATACTGTCTAATGCGTCTACAAGACATCCTCTGTGTCTGGTGACTAGACATGCCACCCACAAACTATGTGGCGCTTCACTTCCTTGTATGGACAGTTCAAAGCTCAAAACAACTTATTAGGATGTCCTTGTTGGCTTTGTTTGTCATCCATCAGAAGGTTTTCTGAGAAGGATACAAGCCTCAAAGTGGGACTTCAGCACACTTTGAAACCTCGGTTTCGAACATGACATCACTACCCAGACCGGGCACTGTGAGGACCTGACCTGGCCTGGCCCTGAAGTCTTACTGCCATATAGCAACCCCCCCCCCCCCACTCCCCCACGCTGCCTGACCCAGTCCTTTCCCACACTGTATTAATTAAACAGAAAACACACCCAGACGGCTTACTGGTGCCTATGTGTGGACTCCTCAGGTCTATAGTGTCCATCTTTAGCCCACCCAGAGCTATAGAGGTTTACATCAACACAGTCAACTGTCATAGGCCACACTGACAAACAAGATTCTATGGCTACAAACTGTGTTTAAATGATGGCGTCTCTGGTTCAGAGAGACTTAATGTTGTTCTTACTACTCTGAGTGCTCACTACACTCACATCAGTGGAGAGGCAGAGAGCCCAAGCAGAAAAGAACCCAGGGGACTAGTTCACCTCTCTGTTACTGTGATCATAAACTGACAGCCATCATCTAATGTTAATTTATCTAGGCCTTTTTTCAAAGCACACTGTGACTTTTAACAGTGGGGAATTTTATTGCAGCATGGCCTCAAAGGAGATCTTTTCCTGCTGTAGCTGGGGGGAAAAATATCTTTGCTAAAAAGAACAACAACAAGGGAAGAAAACCATGTGGGAAACAGAAGATTTAGACAGAAAGTTCACGAAAAAATCACATCTAACTAAGCATACAAACAAACAAATATCAATGGCCCTTATTACAGTTAGGAGACTCAAGACTGAGCAGGGACAAGAGTTACTGATCTCCACAAGGCACATGTTGTCAAGTATACCACCAGGGAATATGAGGACACTGCTTCCTGCCTCACTGGTGCCACCTGCTGTGCGTGGCTTTCCTGGGAAGAGCAGATGAGGAAATAATGAGGAAGCTGAAAAACTCTGCTGCTCACAGCAAGGGAACACCGAATTTCTCTTGTTCTCAGTGTTTCATCAGACTCCAGACCATTTAATGTAATTTCATTTGAAATTTATTGTTGCAAGCTCCATGATTCATTCTGGGATCAGCATCCTGTGTTTGTGCATGTCACACCAGACACGATTACTGTGGCAACATTCCCATTGATGAAGGCAGCTCGGAAATCTCTGTCAGACCAACCCCCATTAGACCTTGTATAATATAATAAATCACCCTTTTTTGGACCTGAATGGCCTCTGGTTCAACTCATTTGACATTTTGCTGAATTAACCGATTCTAAAGCATGACTTCTTGGAGTACCAGAACAATCAGATAAGCAGTATAAGGTCATCATTCAATTTAATCAAGTATGAATTTGGATCTGTGTTAATTTCCATCACATGTTGTTGTTTTATAGTCTTGCCTCCTATGGCTTTACTGGCAAATCAAAGTGCTTAAACTGAGTAAAATCATTTGGGAATGATTACAGTTACAGGGGCTGGGGAACTGAAATCCGGTTAGATCACTACAAACACCTGCAGTAGTTCACCTTTTGCTGTTCAGGCTCAAAGCTTGAATTTGTTTAATCAGACCATGTTTCATAGGTCTACACCAGTACTAAGGATGATGCAGTAATGTCATTTTCTGTGCAGGATCTGCTGAGCACTGTGAGAGGATCAAGCCTCTCCTTTCAGAAGATAAAATACCCATGACTTTTAAGGACTTGTCCTCACCATATGTTTCAGATGCCACAGTGAGTCACAGAGGACACAATATTCTGTAATCCGCAAATTAGTGTAGCAGTTGACACAACTCTCCACCTGCCTCCTTACCTCCTACATGCAAAGGTATTTAATGGCTCATGGTAGAAGATGTTGCTTGGGGGTCGGCTTCTTATTTTCTCCTCTGTAGCTGTGTATGGTCCCATCTTGGTGCGTCGTTGGATACATAAGAAAATCTCTTTTTTCTTCCAACCCCCGCCAAAGAGTATTTGATGTTCTAGACTGTAATACATTCATTTTGTAAGAGATGAACATGGTTCTCCAAATGGCTGCCAATGGGAAAACTTGCAAACGTGCGTATCGATGTGTCCAGCTGATCCACAACCTGAGATCACTGACTTTTGCTACACCTGTGAGTCACACACAGTTCACTGCCTGAAAAGCCTGCATGTGCTATATTTTGCACTTGAGTAATAACTGAGTTACTACTAAATTACTCAGAGCCATACTGTAAAGTGTTACCCAGCCTGTGTTTCTCTCAAAGTTCAGCTTCTGACATTCTGCACCCTGCAGATCAATGGGAAGCCCAGCGCTGCATGCTAGGTGATAACAGTGACAGCTGCTGTCAGGCGTTGTCACACTTTATAATACGGGGGTCGTGAGTCTCTGCTGCTGTTATATCAGGGGTCATGGGCTAAAAGGTTTGGCCTCCCCTGGTCTAGAACTAGCATGTTACCTCATACCTCTGAAGACCAGAATTCGAGTCTCCACTCCAACTCTGCTTGTTCTTCCCCATGTCATTGCGGGGTTTCCAAAAACATGCTAAGGTGACTTGGTATGAAGGATGAACCATCTGTATGTGTGCCCTGCAATGGGTTGGTGCCCCATCCTGGGTTATTCCAGGTTATGTTCCAGACATCTGCAGTCCAGCAGGGGACAAGGGTGTTTGGAAGATGGGTGGATGGATGCATTCACCCCTTTCTGTGCTACTCAACAAAGAAACTTCCCCTCATAAGGATCAATAAAGTTCTATCTTACATCAACGTGGTATGAGAGAGACACTGTCTGCCCTGAGTATCTTTAGGCATAGCAGTGTTAAAACTAAAGATTTTCCCCAGTATGTCCACATACTTAATTTTAAGAATAAAAGGAGAAAAACCCCTATTAAGTTAATATGAATAAGCTACATTGTATATTGAAATAAATGATAACAGAGATGAGTAAAACAATTTTCTCACGAACGTAGCTGTATTTCACATACCTCATATTTAATTGCCGTTTTTATTACAATTCTGCGTCGGCTTTCACTTCAATCCAGAATCCTCAGAGCTGACACGATGTCTGCGTATCCCTTACTGGAAGCCAATGAGGTAGATTTGGGTGTGGAGGGTACGGAAATCCCTATACCGATTTTGGGAGTACCGTGTGTGCTTGGGAAGGACGATGGTTCGGGGGTGATCTGGTCCATAAAGAAATCAAACTTCCGCTCTTCTGGGAAGCATGTCTTTTTTAGATTGAGGGGGTGTAAAAGAATCTTAATTATCTTGGAGAAGGAGACTGACGCAACTGGGCAGTACCGTTCTATCTGAGTAAGCAACATGACGTTTTTTTCCTTTCGTTTAATTTAATTATTCCAAGCATTCGGGAAAGTTCAGAAACATTAACTCAAACATCAAAGACAACATCCGCAAACTCCCGGTGCCATGAACAGCACTTGTGAGTTGTACCGGCCAGCAGGACTTCTACAGCCCATGTGGGACGGCTTCCTCCTGCATCGCCACATCTTACGGTCGCCCTGCTTGCCCGCCGTCCTCGCCTTCTGCGTGCACTTGTTTTTCAGCGCACCTTTCCTATTCCTGGACGCGCTCGCCCACCATGTTTCCAGTGTGCATCGGTACAGGATCTCATCTAGCGGCTCCGAGCCCGTGTGCCTCCGTCGCTGGCTGGACTGCTTCGGCCGAATTCTGCTGAGATACATTGGCATCGTCCTACCAGCGAGCGCGGGTCTGCAGCGCCTGCGGACCCCCCACCTTCCGCCAGCCGCCCCGTCCTGCGCTCAGATGCTGCTGGAGGTCGGGTTGTGTCTGCTCGTCTTTGACACGCTTTTCTTCATTTGGCACGTCTTAATGCACCGGTAACGTATGCTCAAATTACAGAAAATCATCCAGTTATGTATGTGCGATGAAGTGATATGTCTAGAAATATTAAATCTCCGTCGGAATATCGGTTGCCAACTTTGCACAGCTGGGAGGAATGAGATTTTAAGTCTGCACACATGCACACGCATCTACATGCGTGTCACAGTTTAGTTACCTTGTAAATAGTGTATAGGATTTGCAAACTACCCCAACGCTTGATGTAGCTAATTTTATGTTTGTAATTATACTCAAACGTGGTGTTGAATAGCGGACGAGTACCACACACTGTGTGGTATATTTGTGTATATTGTGTTTATATGTGTATAAATGTGTATATTTAGAACATCTCTTATTTAAGTATACCTGAGAGGACCTAGGACACTTTCATGGAATAAAAAATTTGGGTGGATAAAAACGATGAAGTCAGTGTCAATAAAGGAACTAGAAGACCAGTGTCCAAACCAAGTCTTTTACTCAAAAGGGTAATCCGGCTGGGAGTAGCATGTTCTGATAAAATCGTAGGCTTCAAGAGCAGCATTTTGTTTTGAGTCTATTCTGAGTGAGCAGAACTTTAATTTAATAAAGCACATATTTCTGCAAAGTGCTTGTCAGTGCAGTTGAACATCCCGTTTCCAAATCACAACCCAATTTTAAAAGGAGGGTGGGAAAATGTGGGACCTGGGAGAAGGAGCATCTTGGAACTAGATGGTTCCCGAATTGTGTCCCAGTGTTGAATCTTTGCTGGCTCAGTGTGTTTAGACTATGTTTAGCAACAGGCTGCAATGAAGCGTCGCACAACTACTTAACACTTGGAGGTTTCCCTTCAAGTAAGCTGTTCTCTGTGCTAGTCCGTAGATAGATTGTGGATAGTCAAAAGGAATCTGAAAACAGTTTACCTTACTATAGCTCCAATATAGCACCACAAGGAGAATTGCTTCTTGAGAAGTTGGATTTGTTGTGTCTGAAAAAAGTAAGCTGTGCTATGGTGGGGTTAGGGAGGGCGATCATTTGGGACTGCAGTTTGTTCATCCGTTTGCCAAAATTTTTTATCCCAGCATGCTACTTCATCAGGCTGTATTCCTGGAAATATGACTCAGTACAACCAACCAGCACTAAGAAAAGAGATCAGCTCCAGCCTCACACTACAGAGCAGGATCTTCACTAGTTGATGGCTTGATAATGGAGGAGGTTGCGTCCATGAGAAAGACAGGCGTCTGTTGGAGTTTGCCTCAGTAGGACTTTGATGCTGTGAGTCTCTGACTTTCAGGCTAAAGACTGACCCACCTGATCAGTGACAGGAGCTCTTCAACCAGACATCTTAGCCTGAAAACAGACACTGAATGTTGAACTGTTGTGGTTTTCCCCAGAAATGTCACTATGCTGGTGGTTCAACCTCCAATAGAAACTTTATTGTTATTTTATACTAAATACACTGCAGCACTCATAGTTTCATTGTGTATTTAGTATACAATGACAATAAAGCTTCTATTCTGCTCTAATCCATTGATGATACTCAAGGTTGCAGTGTAGGAGTAAAGGGGGAAAGTATCAGACATTATCGACACATACTTTAGTGTTTGTCTGCTGGTCTGGCTGGTTCATCTGCTACAATCCAGTGGAAGATGACAACCCCTAGGTGGCCACCTTCTCATTACCGCCGTGAATCACCCATCCCTGGGCAGAGGTTTCCTCAGTTCCCTGTGAGCTTTGTCCAGCACACAACCTGACTAATCTTCAAGGCCATATTTAGCTAGATTAGATTTGATGGAGGAACAATAAAACTATCGTGCCTGACTTGGAATGGGGTCACTTATTGGCAAGGTGTGGTGAGGCTTTTTTTCTAAGTGTACAGTAAACTCTCAGCCAAACTGTGGATCAATGAAGACCATTCACGAACACCATTCAAATCGAACAAATATATGGAACAGCTGGGGGTGTCAGGGAGAGATCTGAGTGACAATAGCACAATGTCCACTACCAGCAAAATAACTGGCAGCTCCTGGTCACTGTCACTTTTCCATTAATGTGCAATTATAATTAAGCTTATGTTTGTGAAGCTGTCAATGTTTGTGAGTGCAGGAGATGATGTTTGATTCTGTTGTTGGCAGCGTCCCCTGGCTGTACGTGTGGGTGCATCGGGACCATCACCGGAACAGGGACACGTTTGCTCTAGCTGCGCAGGATGCCAGCATACCAGAGCTGCTATCCCTCAAAGTCCTGGCAGTCGTCACTGCCGCCGCAGTTGGATGCCATCCTCTGAGCGAGATCGTCTTCTACCTTCTCAACATCTGGCTGGCTGTGGAGGACCACTGCGGATATGACCTGCCCTGGGCCCTTCACAGACTCCTGCCCGGCTTTGGGGGGGCACCTTTCCATTTGGCACATCACCAGAGGAACAGAGGAAACTATGCCCCTTATTTCAAACATTGGGATAAATTGTGCGGAACATTCCTGACGGAGGAGGTGGAGGACCAAGTAGGCAGGTAGATGCCTTCAGCCCTATTCATGTTTAACTTCATGGCTGTGCATCTCACTGTGAGCTGTGCTGTACGTGCAAGTCGATCAATCACTGGAGACTTAAAGGAATTTCTCGAAATCACTTACCGTAATAACTCCAGCGAGTGGGAAGCACTACAAATGCACAGATGCGCGGAGAATGTGATTGTTATCCAGAATCAAACTTTAAATGGCTCATCACTGCATAACATGTCACTGCCTAACAATCTTTACAATCATGATTAATATAGTGGAGACTAAAAGTATATCAAATATCAGTCTTGAACAGCTATTCCCATAAAGCTTTGTTTCAGCTCTTGTATTTCATTAACCTGAGTGAAGCGAGCACATAAAACACATTTACATTCACTCTGTTTAATAGATTTATACATCTATATTTTTTATTTAATTAAAATATATAGGTAACAAAGACTGAACCTTTTAGTTCAGTAAAAAGTCCTTTTATGGGTTTTGACATGCATCTGGCTATTCATCTTCCAGCTATTTATCCAGTATGGGATTTGCAGAGCGTTTATGGTCCTCTATCAGGCATGTAGCCACATAGAAATATAACGGCTATAGAGGGAGACACTTTCCCCATTGGTAGGGTAACCTCCCCACCCCAAAATTAATTCTACGGGCTATGGACCTGTCCTCCACATGTGACGAACATCCACATATTGATGCTTGAGGCTTGCGGCGGTCCCTCATATCACATCTGTAATATCTGCAGAAGTTTTACATGGGTCAGAGATGTGATGCAAATTTTTTGTATCCATATGGTTTAGTTAAATTTAAAAGCATTAAAATTTGAAAATTAACTTATGAATTACAGACGCTCCTCTACTTATGAACTTTCAACTTACAAACTTTCAGACATATGAACAAAGAGGACTGTAAGTCCAAATTGTTTTCCTTGGGCTCCCGTTTCCTGTCCGCAACATCATTTTTTTTTTCTGAGCGCCAATTCTGTCTAGTGTGACTTCTGGCCGCTACTCCCGCCACGCGGCAGTGTAGCGTGCATACTCCCAGCATCCTAGTTCTTTGTATTTGCGTATACACTTAGAATGATGTTAAATAACGACTTACGAACATCCCAAGTTATGAACGTAACTCATCCGTAAGTACAGGAGCGTCTGTACTTGCAAATGTAACAGACTAGATGGTAGCCTGCATAGTAGGCATTCTAAATATCTAACCTTCTGGAAGGAAAGAATACAGTAGGATCTGGGTCCTTGTACCCCAACTAAATCGTCCCATACCCTGCCACATGCATTATGCAAATAAGTCGGTTGAGGCTCCTGGATTTTCCTGGGTAGGCATAGTGCAGGCAGAAACGTGGTCGACCCACTGGCAGCTCACGGGACAAATGGGGATTTATTAAGCAAACAGAAAAAAACACAAGAAACACTACAAAATAAAACAAAACAAAAAAAACCATGAGGGGTCAAAAGTGAAAGGGGATAAACAAAGACAAATTACAAAAACAGGGCAGGTAAGCAGGACATACATCTAACTTTGCAGGATTCCAACAATCAAACACACCAAAACAATGAACCACTAAGGGACAGAGCTCAGGCAGGGACTTAAATACTAAAACTAAACCGGGCAACGAGACAGCAGGAGTGAGAAAGACAATTATCCAATCGGGGAGGGTGCAAGACAACGAGCAATCAGGAACACACACAAGAACAGGCAACAGGTGGAACTAATTAACTCAAGAAACTAAAACTAAGAACTAACCAAGAAATAGGGAAAACAAAATCTAACACTGGGGAATAATAGACAGGTAGAAACACAAACACGGGCACACAGAACGAAACCAAAAGCAAATACAAATCAGACACAGGAACTAGAAAAACTCATACAAATGAAACACTAGGGAACTAAATACAAAAACAGAGGAGGTGGGATTCAAATACACGACGAAAGGGATTTACACATATCCGCATGCGCAACACGTTGAACTATGCGGCTGATAGGAAACAGGGTAAACACAAAGACTGACAGGAGGAACAGGATGGCCAGCGATGCCTGCTGGCCAAACGGGGAAGGGACACAAAAGACTGAGACAACAGGAGCTGACCCTGACAGGAGTATGATACAGTACAGCTGAGAGTAGTGGGATGCTCATTGGCTTACTCTGTACCTTCTCTACCGAAATTCTGGGCAGCAGCAGGTGAGAGAAAAATACACACAGAATGGATACCATAGACTGGGGTAATGTCAACTGAACCCACTGGCAAATTTATTTACTGCACTATAATTATAAAATTATTAAATTGAAATAAACACACACATAAAATGTAATGGATCTGTATATCATATTCATTTGGCCAACTTCCTTCTCTTAGGGAAGCCTCTTAGCCTGTCGCCCTTCTGAGCGCTGTGTATAACTGCAGTAATAATATACATGTGACCTTAAACCTCTTCTCTCTGTAGGCAAATTTTCCAGCCGATTCACCAACATACCCGAGCACTTTCGGTAATTAGCAATCCTCATATACCGCGTTATTACATATCCTTCACCCAAAACCTGTTTATGTGCAAATTCCTTGCTATCTTCTTTTCTCTCTTGCACATTTTTTTTGAAGACCTAGTCTAAAGTATTTGGTTTTAATCTATTTTTAGAGAATACTTGCGGGACGATGGCAAGAATGTCAATGTGACGTAACTGTAAAAACTTTGTACCAAACAAAGTTGCTTTAAAATGGTGAAATTCTCAAGGAACCACCCTTTCAACTAGTCTGGCGTAATCTTACATTTGAACTATTTAATAGGAAATTCAAGTAACAGAACACTATTCTTCTGAATTTCACAATTTTCATAGAGAAGGACCCCGGGGGACCCTAACTGCTGTTTGCCAGGGTTAGTAACTGTTTAAAATGTCAGATAATTTGGCAATTTTAGGGTATGGTCAGGTCTGCTTTTGGCTCATGTCAAATGGTATGACCTTAGGAAAACCTTGACAATTCATCATAATTTAAAAAATGACTTAATTTTAAAAATTATTTTTTAAATATTGACATCAAGGCCATGTGCTGATGAAGGTAATGCCTGTAAAATTCATAATGCCTATAAAATTTAATTTAAATTGAAATGTCAAACAATGTAGCTGGTTACACCATTTGACTTCTATTATAAGCCTTTCTGTTGGAGGCCAATTTTGTGAAATATCAGTAGTTCATGATGCTGATTAAATGTAATACAAGCTAACTTACTGTGTGGAACTATTTTCAAATGTTCAATGTTGTATTTTTAGGAAAAAAGTGTTGATTTATCCACAACTTTATTTCAAAGCACTGTAAGGATAAAATCGCTATGTATCACAAAGCATGAGTGAACACTGTGCCTGCTGCAAGGATTAATTACCTTGGAAAAAGGCATTAAAGGTAGTTAGTTTTTACACACACACACACACACAGAAATACACAAATGGACAGAAACACACAGACACACGGACAGACATGTTTTTACCCTGATTCATTGTTGCTAGATATTTTTCTTAACTGAAATCATAACTGAGGTTCTGGTTCTGAGCTGGAAAAGGGTGGATTGTTCACCCAGGTTGGAGATGAGTTACTCCCTGAAGCAGGGGATTTTAAGTATCTCAGAGTCTTGTTCATGAGTGAGGGAAGAAGGTAGCGGGAGATTGACAGGTGGATCGGTGCTGCATCGGCAGTCATGTGGATGCTCTATTGTTCTTTTGTGGTAAAGCGAGAGCTGGAAGGCCAAAGCTATTGATTTTCCGGTTGATCTGCGTTCTAACCCTCAGCTGTGGTCACAAGCTTTGGGTAGTGACTGAAAGAATGAGATCATTATTAAGGAATAATGTTAATAAGGAATAAGTCACATATACTTTGCCTTTAAAACATATTTGAAAACTACTCATTAATTGTTTTTTCTTGCATTTCGCCAGTTAGTATTGGTGAAATTAGTAGCACACAGTGAAATAAATGCATATAGTGATATGAGCTTTCCAGCCCGCTAAGCTACTGTAGGTGTGAAGCTTTCCAAGTAGCAGTATTATAAAATGCACTGTAATACGCTTTCTACCTTCAGACATTTGGAAGGAGCTCAAAGTAAAGCTGCTGCTCTTCCACCTCAAAAGGAGCCAGCTGAGGTGGTACGGGCATCGATCTAGGATACCTCCTGGATGCATCCCTGGGGAGGTGTTTCAGGCATGTCCAACTGGGAGGAGACCCCGGGGCAGACCCAGGACACGCTGGAGAGATTGCATGCCTTGACTGGCCTGGGAACACCTTGGTATTCCCCCGGTGGAGGTGGCTGGTGAGAGGGAGGTCTGTTCAGACTGCTCCCCCCATGACCCAGCCCTGAATAAGTGGTAGATGGTGGATGGATGGATGGATGGATGGAATTACAATAGAAGTCATGAATTCACAATTCTTCTTGGTGGATGATTTTTCTACATTGAATTTAAATAAAACACCAAGTTCAATTAATCATGTTAACTGTCATGCTTGATTTTTCAATGTCAGTTTCTTCACCAAACAATTGCCTTTGACTGTAGAAGCAACATGGTCGAGCGGCGTAACTGGTTTGTGTCAATTGGTGTAACCAGTAGTTTTCTCAAAAATATGATAATATACAGAAAATTAATGTGGAATAAAATGCAGTCATCTATTGCAGTTTAATATGATTTTTTAAAACAATTTTTATGTAATTTGTCAAAGATTTATTTAGAAAACCGCCATGTTTTTAGCATGTCCTGCTCAATATTGTTAAATAAAGTTAGAGATAATCCTAAAAAGGTTTTGTGATATTTTAGCTGTCCTACACAGGGACAAAACAGCTTTTCTTATAACTATGAATGCAGGCAGGCACCTGGTGTGTTCAAAAAAGAACCCCTTTTAACAGAAATTGGAAAGCATTCAATATTTAATGTTAACCTTGTGATTGTATTTTGTTCATATGTTTAAAGCAGACCGTAAATTGCCACAATTAAAAAAAAGCTTTGCGAAACTGGGCTTTGTTGGCTTTGGACCAGTCAAGGGGTGTTGATGCAGTTTGCTACAGGAACCAAGCTTGCCCTTTTGTATTGGTTTTATTGTGATGCTTCCATAACATGAACTGGAAGATTCCTTGTATGCTTCCCACTGGACCTCAGTAGGTCACCTTTAATGTGAGCAAGGTGGACAGGACTCTTAAATAGTTTGTCAACAGTTTAAAGATGGATTTAAAAGGTCTTCATTAGCTTCACTGCTGATGTAATAACAGTTAACCTCTGCCAAACCATCTTAACTTCAGGAAGTCAGCAATAACGTACTGTATAGGAGCCGGAGTATCTGCTGTGTTTGTTGTTGGATTTTTGACAGCCTTCTTAATCACTCCACTCCCTTTTTGCTGAATCCTGTCCTTTCGAAGACTGTAATGCATTAACATGCTCCTTGAGAAATTCCTTCATGCAAGAACATTTGGAACAAAAAACTCTTCCTGCCAAGACAAGTCCATGAGGTTCTCAGTAAAGTCTGCCTGTCTCTTCTCATGGTGTCTTCCCCATAATGTTATTCAAATGCCGGGCCAGCATTTGCGTATATATTAACTGCATCTCTGTGTTAAAACGTCCACTGGCTCCAGCTTAGTGTCCAATCCCATTACAGCTGTCAGATATCAAACAGCTGGTTACGGTTGTTTGCGCCCCTTGTCAAACTGCAGATTTGACTGAAAATCTAAGGTAAAATAAATTCACAAAACCATGCTGTGTTTCTGCATAATGATGCTTTCAGTACTAATATTTACTGTGGCTGAAAGCATCACTTCCAAATGTTTCTTGCTGCCAGTGAAGGGTCTTTTTTCAGGAAGTTGGTAGGATGTTTAAAATAGTTTTTCCCAACCCGGCCCTTGGGAACCCAAACACAGTCCACGTTTTTGCTCCCTCCCAGCTCCCTGCCAGACAGACCCGAGGACTGGTTTAAGAAACACTGGGTTAAAGTGTTAACTGCTATGACATGAGGCCAAGTGAGACCAAGTCAGATGGGAAAGTGGGCTGATTTTCAGTACAGTGTTATGTTCACTGTATACTGAACAGCAGCCCAGATGTCTGACAGCTTCCTGCGTTGGCCCACACAGCTCAAGGAGACATTTTCCTGTTCAGGAGCAGGACTACCACACTAGCTTTCCTTCAAGTCCAAAGTTCTCAATTACATCCAGCAAAGTCAATAAATCCTGCATGAGTCATTTAACCACAATGCTGAATTCCCAGAATTCCCAGAAAGGCTGAAAAGGAGCTTATGCTGCATGGTCAAAAATAAAGAGATAAAATGTAAAATAATTTTCACATATAATTTAGAAGGGGAACTGGGAAAGGACCACTTAGGCTCTGCTTTGAAAATGGCGCCTTGCCTACCCTGAGAGTATCATACTTTCGAGGTCCACGCAGCAGCTGTAAGCAATCAGCTTAACAAGGTAATGCTGGAGCAGGAAGGCTGAGATCGCACTGTGTGGGTGGAGGGCAAGAGCCTGCGTGCATCTCTGTTAAGGACATTGAGGAACCAAAAGCAAGCAAGACCTGTGCTTAAGGGCAGGCTGTCACATCTCACTTACATTTCCACACTTACTTTCATTTACGGTACCAGTCAATAGTCAGGGCACAAAAGCCGCTTACAAAGGAGAGTGATACAGTCTCGCATCGCATCTGTCCACTTGACCAAGTCACATTAGAATTGGTTTTTTGTCCAGGAAGTGAAGGAGAAGCAGCCAATGAGTGCTCAACATTTGTGGGAACTCCATCAAGACAGCTGGAAAAACATACCAGGATGCCACATTATGAAACTGGCGGAAAGGAGACAGTTTGGTCAGCCAGTCCCTGGAGCGACTAGGTTTAAGGACCATGCTCAAGAGCCCACTGGTGGGATTACTCTGCTGACTTAGGGATTTGAACCAGCAACCTTCTGAGACCCAACCTGCAGACCTGCTCCCCCCTCTAATAATGTTTTGGTCAGTACATAGGTCTATATATGATATTTTACTGTTTTGATACCTTTAAAGTTATTCTAAAATACACAAATAAACCTTTCGACCAGGATATGAGTTAGGGTTCAGTTTAAATGCCCCTAGTTTTGAACCTGAAACCACTGGCACCGGCTGGAGCTGTTGGGCTGATGCTCAGCATGTTTCTCTCCTTGTCATGGTCCCTTTGGACAGGATATGTCCTGCTATGGCTTCATAGCGCAGCATCTCGCTCTCCCCTCATGACACACGATAAAAACCAGGAGACCTCGTTGTGATGACGTGCCTGTTATGCTCATTTAGTGTTTAGCGAACGTTGTACCAGGGTTCAGTAACTGCTGGCTGGGTTTGCCAAGGCATTTGTCAGTAGGGCCCAAGGTCATTTTAGTTGCCATTGTTAATATTAGTTTTTATTTTAATATTTTGTTTCAAGTTTGTGTCTTTTTCAGCTTAGTTTATGAGTTTTTTTTTTTACCATTTTTATTCAGTTTTTCTTTTAGGTGAGCTTCATAATTCAGTTTTCATTGTAGTCTTAGTTTTTAAAAAGAAAACAGCCCTCAAATGAAAACACATAGTGAAAATGCAGCTTTAATTAGTATTGCAAAACCTAGAACATAAAGTACATAAAGTCTTGTACGTCTCTCACTCGCACTGTAGTGGTATCCATCTGTTCAAGGAGCAGACTGTTAACTTTGTTTTGAACTTTGGGTGCAGGATTTTATAGAACTGCAGAAATCCCAGCAATTCACACAATGCACTTGACACCCCAGTTCCCAATTCAATAAACATGTTTCCCAGGGCACTCTCCCCCCTGTATTTCGGTGACTGAGATGAAGTGCCCTGGGGTCCCCTGGGTAAATTTTGCTGGCCAGCCGAGGGGGTCCAACTTGGTAATTTTTGCATGAGGGCAACTCAGAACCTCAAAAGTGGGACACATTCAATCATTCAGGCAAAAGGGGCAGCTGCTCAGGCACACTCACCCCCCCCCCTCCCCCATGCCAGCCTGGCCAGAAAGCTCCTTCATGCATGCATGCAGTTTAAATTTACCTCCTGTTTCGCCCTATTTCTTTCCATGGTGCTGAAGTCCTCAGTCTCTGCCTAAACACATTTGTGGCGGCAACTTTGGTCTGTCTTTAAATTAGCTGGGTTCCTTTCCTTAAGCTGTGCACCAACGTCTAGACTACTTACATCCACGACAAATGTATTTGAGTTTGCATCATACTAAAAATGGTTTTACCCTGTGCTTTTGCACTTGCGTCCAGCTTGCTATATGTCTGTTTAATCTAATCCCTTCATCTAAATCATGATTTATCTTGTGGGGTCATATGCAATCTTGTCAATTTGAGACGCTTAGTGTAGGCTAGATTAACTGTCCATTATTTAGAGGAGGGACATCTGGTAGGCTAATACTGTCAGGGTCAGCACCCATGTGTGTCCCATTCTGTGTCCCTTCCCTGTTTGGCCAGCAGGCATCGCTGGCCATCCTG
>JAODKC010000044.1:21427011-21448155 GCA_026777985.1 Mormyrops attenuatus | reverse complement strand
GTGTAGATTCTGTTTCTTAGTTTCTTTGTTAGTCTGATTTCCCTGTGTTTATTAGTTTCAGCTGTTGCCTGTTCTTGCGCCTGCCCTTGTGTCTTTACCTGATTGCTTGTTGTCTTGCACCCTCCCCGATTGGATAATAGTCTGTCTCACTCCTGCTGTGTCGTTACCTGGTTTAGTTTTAGTATTTAAGTCCCTGCCTGAGTTCTGTCCCTTAGTGGTTCATTGTGAATTGTGTTATGTTTGTTATGTTTGTTATGTTTGTTATGTTTGTTATGTTTGTTATGTTTGTTATGTTTGTTAGCCCTTTGCACCTTGACTATTCGAGTTTGAAACCTGCCGGCTTACCCTTTGTTGCCCTGCCCCTTTTGCAAGTAGCCTTTGTTTAGTCCCTTTTCTTTTTGACCCCGCGTGGTCCTTTTTGTTTGTAGTGTTCTGTTCTAATAAACCCTTTTCCGTGAGCCGCAAGTGGGTCGTCCACTCTTTCTGCCTGCACCATGCCTCGCTCTTGTCTGCGCACCAAGTCTGCCCTGGTCCATGACAAATACAGGCTGATGACTTTCTACTCATTTTTATTTATTTTAGTTTTGAAGTTTGTTATAATTTCAGTTTACTTTTAGTGTCTGACTTGTGCTTTTAAGGTTTGTTTTAATTTTGAGTAATGCTTTTGTTATCATTATCATTAACTAATGCGGAAATGAAAACAGGTAGGGACAAGGGGGGGGGAAACACGGCGTGCCTTTGAAACACGGGGAAGTTGTGATCTTGTGTCTATTCCAGGGAAGGAAAATCCCACAAGACATGGAACAAAGCATCGCAGTCAGAGTATTGAAGATAAAAAAAAAATGAAAACAAAGCGTTTCTCTGTAAGCCTCCGGATAGCTGCCAGCTGGTTAGTCAATGCCTACTTGGGAGAGAAAAAAAGTACCCAAGTCCATTTATCCAATCACAGCAAAGAGCAGACTAAATTATCCCTGAAAAGTTTGACCCCCACCTCTGGCAAGCTGTTTAAGTTTTTATTTTTAAAATTAACCCCAGATAGTCATGTGACCTGCTTTAGTCTTGTCTTTTCAATCCTTATCAGACAGGGAAGAGCAGTACCTAAAATGTCCACACGATGTCACCATTGCGTGAGACCTAGCAACCGTGCATAACATTAGCTAAAAAAGGAAGTAAATTTTACCCTGCATATAAATCAGCGTAGTGGCTCGGCAGGTAGCAGTACGGGCAGCATAGGGCAGGGGGCACTGGCTCAGGAGCAGGACTTAAAGACACTGGCTCAGTTAACCATGATCATAACTAACTTAACTACATGGACTTTTTGAACTATGGAATGAAGTCTGTGGAAACATGGGAAAAGCATACAAGCTCTACACATATGAAGCTTGTGGAAGCAGTTGAACTTTCAACCCTGGTTGGGTGTGGCTACAGAACTGCTCACTGTGCCGCTCAAAAAAACCTAAAATCTTTCTCCATAAACCACTGCTTAGTGTGGATAGCAAAGGCTGAGCTGGTTCAGTACGAACACCGGAAGCACCGGAGTTTTGTTCAGACCAAATGGCATCACCTTAAATCAGATCAAACTTTATGATGGTCAAATGGTCAAATCTTGGTCAGTTCCTGTGAGGACACAAAGAGGACTTTTGCTTTCCTTCTGTATTCAATTAGTTCCTGACATTAGATGACAGAGTTAAACTGAATTATACATTATAAGATATATTGAATGGAGCAGCTCAGTGGTTAGCACTGTTGCTCACACCTCTGGGACCAGGGTTTGACTCTCTGTCATGGCTCCATGTGTGTGGAGATTGAATGTTCTCCCCATGTCATTGTGGGGGTTCCTCTAGGGACTCTGGTTTCCCCCCCACAGTCATGCTCAGAACACGCTGAGGTTAATTGGAGTTACCAAATTGCCCATAGGTGTGTGTGAGTGAATGGTGTGTGATTGTGCTCTGTGATGGGTTGGCGCCCCCTCCTGGGTTGTTCCCTGCATTGCGCCCATAGCTTCCGGGATAGGCTCTGGACACCCTGTGTCCCTGAGTAGGACAAGCAGATACAGAAAATAGGTGGATGGGTGGACAATATATTTAGCTTAATTTTCTTTGTTGTTCTAAATATACAATATATTTTTTCAGTACAATGACAAAGTTGATGCCCCTGTGCTCCATTTTATATTTGAACTACTCCACATATCCCTCAACACTGTGCTTGTTCCCTGGGGATCTGGTGTCATGATGGATGACAGTGGTGAAGCAGCATTCCTCAGAGCTCCGCAGGCCTATGTACCGCACACTGGAGCTTCCTCTTTGTTGCGTCTGGAGACACCGATCCTACAAACAATCCCAGCTTCTGAGCGTAAAGCTAATCTGATTTATCAGCAGGCAGAGTGGAGGGCAGCCAACTTTAACCCCAGTAGGACCTCTTCTGTCCCTATTACAGGCAATTAGAACATTTCCTCCAGTGTAAATAGCCGTGCTTAAGTGCTTTCTCTATCTCTCTTCCACTTCATCCACCCAATTCTCCTTCTAGTAGTCGCTGTATCCGCCCTCCATCTTACTATCTATTGATCTCTCTCGCTTCAGTTTGCATGCGTGCTCCCGTGCACACGTGTGGCTCTGCATGTTCAGGGAACGCCCACCACCACACAAATCCTTCTTGCATTTCTGGTTCTTTTTGTTCCTCCTTTCTTGACTCCGTTCTTCCTCGTATTCCTCGTTTCATGGGCCGGCACTTTCTGGTACCTCATCCCCAGGTATACGAGATGCTTTCAGGAGCCATTTTTTACAGCTCTCTGTTGGCCGACATTCCCCCCTGTGGGTTCCATCCTCTCATGAAGGTCTGTCTCCTCCGTTCCTCCGGCAGATTCACATGATTCACAGTTATAGATGGTTCTCATCCTTCGTTTATGGACTTTATGGCTTGTGTGTTGCTTCAGACTGCTTCTTTGTGTCATGACCACACTTAGCATCTGTTTACTCAGATGCTATTTGACCCCAGGAAGTACAGTTGAAGCCCAGAATGACTGGACTGCTGTCCAGGAACAGGGTTGGGCCAGCCACGCAAGCTGAGCTCGGGTGGAGGGTCCTGAGTGGGTGGATGCGGGGAGATAAGGAGCTTTGTGATGCAAAAGGCTGGCAGACGGGCATCATTAGGGACCCACGTCAGAGCTGAGCGGAGGAGCATGGTACAGCACGCCAGACGACACGCACACACACAGATGGACGGACCAGAAGTCACATAAGTAAGGGCTTTGCAGGTCTTAAACGCTGAACTCTTTTGCCACAATACAGGACATTATTACAGAGAAGCGGCACGAAAAACATGAAATCACTTTGCTTCCTGACTCGGGCTCTGCACACTGCTGCAAAACTTTGTGTTGTTGGCAGCCCTGCAGATTTGTAAATATTCAATTAACTTGACCCCGTTGTCAGTGTCCTGTTAACCTCTGGGTCCTCATATGTTGCTACATTTAGCAACTATGATCAAATTCTTTGTGGCTAGTCATGCTATGGACTGGAAACATGAAAGATGTGAATGTCTTCATCATTCTTGTCTTGCTGGGAGGTTTGTAAGTGTTAGGGTATCGTGTGGGTCAGCCAGGCAAAAAGAAACACAGACAATAATAATGTTTTGTTACACACACCACTGCTGTTTCTGTGGTGCTCATTATCCAGCAGGTGTCCATTTCATCAGCTGCTATTAGAGCCAGACTATTGTTCCGAGTTTTCCCAGAGAACGGTGAGTCCTCACAATCATAAAATCAACCAAATTTCAGCAGACGTTGGAAACTTCACAACCCGTTGTCATCCATCTGATCGTTGTAGGATAAATGTAGAGTTTTCACAACAGACCAACCTGTTATCTGGTATAGTCACCAGTACACTCTGTCTGACACGCTGAACCATTCTGAGGTGGCTCTGGAGTCTTGGGGGGGGGTATGCAGGGTACTGGGAGTTGTGTTGCGCTGGAGAGCTAACAGCATTCCCCTGTTCCTGCTCCACTACAAGTGGCCACTTTGGAGTGTTGACACAGGTGACAAAGGAGGGCGAGGGAGACACGGCGCACCCGCTCGCCCCGGGGACGCCTGCTCTGCTCGCTGTAGTCAGTGCCGGCCCAAGCCAGAATATTCCGGAAACATTCTGACTTGTCGCTCCAGGTCAACCATGTTTATTATACACCATCTTCAATGATACAAAAGCCGTGTCCTGCCTAGGATCAGAATATATTTCTCACAGTGCTGTGTGCCCTGTGGTTTATCCATCCAACTAACCAATAGTCTTGGGCAGGATCACTTGTCGTCTCTCCCAGGCAGCACCGGCCACATGGCTGGGCCACACACCGGATGCCAGTGCATTAGAGGAAACATGCACTTACAAACACAACCATACTCCAAGGAAAATTAGGGACACTAACCAGCCTAACTGCATGTCTTTGGACTGTGGAAAGAAATGTGCATTACCACAGGAGAACATGCAAATTCCACAAATGCAGATAGGAGGTGGGAATCGAACCCCTACCGCTGTAGTGCCACCTACTGGAATATTTTTGTTCCTAAAATACAGATCACTGTACCTGTGTAGAAACCACAGTATTCATTTATTAGCAAATTAAAGTGTTTCACAGCTATATAGCAGAGGATTTCTGCTTGTGTGGATTTCTGTTTGTGTGTGGTTACCCAGTCAAGAGAGTTTGTTTGTACTGGAATTTGTACTGTGAGAAGAACACACACTTACACAAACATACAGTGCATTCTGCATTTGTCCAGTTTGCACTACAGTTGAAATGTATCAGTTGAAGTTGTTAGCTCTCTCTGTTGTTTATTTCTTGCCATAAGTTTTTAAATGTTTAAAAATGATGGATTAAGTCCTCTTAATGATAAAAGAAAATTTTCTTTGTGGTTCATAATTTTGATCAAAACACAGCAAATGTAATGCATGAACTACATTATAAATAAGGAAAACACATTTTACGTGATTTTAATAATGTTCACTATGTTTACATATATTGTTTTACATATGCACCTATTTGTCACAGTCAATAAATTAATCAATAAATAGGATCTTTATTTACTGAAGCAGCACGGAAACAGCTAGACTGGAAACTCTGATTTTGTATTTCAGGAATTCCGGAGTTCTGAAAATTACAAGTGAGTCCAGCAACATCAACAAAGAACAGGGTCTCATTGGACACTACTCTGGAAGTTTGTCACAAGTTTCTCCTTGAGACCCAGTCTGGGGGAGTGGGGGAGGGGCGGGACCCACTGGGGGAGGTCGCCCCTTATCCGACAGGCTGACAGCGATAGGGAACGCTCAGCATCATTTCCTTAAAAGTGGGGGACCACGTAGGGGGAGAAAGGGCCAGGGATAATGGGGAGGTTTGACCTCGGCAGGTGGGGGTGCTGGGGGCCTTGCAGAGTCAAGGGTGGAGCTTGTTGGGGCTCAGTCTTAAGACTGAGGAATGTTGACAGTCTTCTCTCTCACCCACCCCCAGAATGGTGTCCAGTCCTGGCGACAGTCCACATGTTTCTCAGTGCTGACACCTTCTTATCGGCTCACTGTGGAGAGGCGTGCACGGCATGTGACTTTGGGTGACGCTTGGGGGGTCCTGGGGTTGGCAGGGAAGTTGGCCAGGAGAGATAACCCTCGGAAAGCAAAAACCGGAGAACTCCAGTCCGGTCTGGTTGAGGTTTCTTAGGTCAGTCCCATTGGAACAGTGTGGCTGGAGACATGCAGAGCTGATTGGTGCTCTGCTACAGGCTGCTGGCCGATAAGGGGAGCGGAAGGAACAAATAGAGTGATCCGTGCTGGCAGAGCAAAACCAGCCATTCGCTGGGCTCCCCCTTCCATTACCTCGGCCGCTCCTGCCAACAGTCCTCGGTCAAGCTTAAGCTCAGAGATGCTGAAAATGCTACAGAGCCCCCCAAAGGCAACACCTCCAGCACACGCTCCTTTGGAAGATCACCGGCCTCTATGTGTCTCCCTGCTTTTGAGTGTAAATCCATATTGGATTAGTCCAGTGTTCACAAGCCAACAAATTTGGGATTTTCTCATAAATGTCCAAATATAATGAATAAATTGACCATATGGGACAAAAACTTGTGTTTCAAAAATCTAACTATAGGCCTTAGTCTTGGAGATCCTCCAAGTCAAATCTTTTTTGTTTGTGGGATGGGTATTTCACATTCTGTCCGTTACCTCTCGAGTCCATAATAATCTAAGATTGGCTGAAATTCTCACAGAAAAGCACGCATTTGCATGCAAGGCATTATCTTCTCCCCTGTCCTGTTCCAAACCTAGCTGGAACACACAAAGTGACGTCACCTCCTTTAGACCTTTGATGACTGAAAATGGGAAAGTGGTGATACTGCTGTCCGCTTGCTAAGTAAGACTCCAGCCCTGAACAAAACACCTCTTGGAACTGTGATCAGAAATACACGTGTACATATATCTGTCCCTGAATCCTTGCTTCCTGCCTTTGTCACTCATTAAATGACATTAACAATGTCCTGCTGTACATTACAATTAAATATTCTTGTTCCTGAAATACAAAATATACACATTTACAAACAGTAAACTCGCACATAAATTAAACATTATCCCCCTTCTGTGTCTGCCCCACATATTCCAGGTTTGAATCACCATTGAAAACGTGATAAGTTACTCAGATCCTGAAATACCCTCATATTGTCACCTAGACACTGTGGTTGAATGCTTCGTTATGACTCTGAACAGGATCCTAATTCCACTGCTATCGTTGTCATTGCTTATAGATGCTGAATGTTGTGTAATGGGGGGTTGATCTGGTTTCCTTTCCTTTGTCATTGGGATCATTTGACACACTGCGCTATCTCAATTTTAACAAGCCCTCCCGGCCACTAGGGGGACTATCTGCAGCCACACTCTGCCACCACCATGCCATCATACTTGTACTTGTAGGTGACCACACCCGTGTCATCCAAGTAGAGCAGGGAAATGGGGTCCAGCTTGGTGGGCACACAGCAAGCCCGTGACACCTTCTGTGGGCTCTTCAGGTTCACCAGCGTTTGGACGATAGCGTGTTTGGTGGGTGTTACATGCTTGGTTAGTGGGTAGGAGCAGGTCCCACTACATTCATAAGCCTCATAGCCAGTGGGGGCCAAGATCCAGTTGTCCCACCCAATGTCCTTGAACTCGACATATAAGGATGTCCTTTTGCACTGGCTACCTTTGGCATTGCGGCGGATCCTGGATGCTGTGTCGTAGATGAGGTTGGATCTCATCTGAATAAGAGCCTCTTCATCTTGTTCCTCTTCTTCAGATGCACCATGCTGATCTCCCCACAGTTCATTCAGACCCAGCTCCAGGTTATCCTGAAGTCCCACCCCTAGGTTCTCATGTTCAATCATTTCATTCAGCTCTCGTTTATCACCGCGGTGATCTCCACTCTGATCATCAGAGAACACAATTAGCAAGGGCTTGTGTTTGGCCTCAGGATTCATGTCAATGTCCATGTCTCCACCTAACATCCCACCTTCTGCATCTTCTCTGCTTACAAAATGTCCTACTTCACCCAGGGTGTTCAGACTTGCAATGTGTACCTCCAGCCTGTGGGTGGTGCTGTATTCCGATTTGTGCCACTGCCGGACGGCAGCAGTCAGATCGAAGGACTCCCAGCCACTGTCTGTGCCATAGACCTGCCGTGAGGCCAGCTCCACCCATTTCACCAGCTCTCCTTCCTCATCCTCCCCTGGCCCTTCACTCTCCTTCACGTGGCCCTCTGCCTCTTGCTGCTGTCCCCTCACCTCGAAGATGGTCACCTTGCGATCAACACCAGCATAGAGGCGCCGGTCCCGCTGCACCAAGGTGTAGAGCCGCAGCTGTGCCGCAGTGACACGTTCATGGTGGGGGATGGACACGTTGAACAGGAGAGGGTGTCTCCTCACCTCACCCAGCCCGACGCTGTCGGGGGAAGAGTCTGCGGTAGATGCAGAAGCAGAGTAAATACAGTAAAATAAAAGTAATCAAAAAAAAAGATACAAGAAGACACAGATCAATGAAGTGTTACCTCTGCTATGTGACCATGTAATCATGTGTTTTTGACAAGTTTTGCTCTCTAAGCCTACTTAATGCATCATAAACATGCACGGGTCTGTGGTTAGGGCTAAGCTTTATATGCACACACATATAGTGTAATATTTACAATATTAAAGCTGTAATCATTAGACCTAACAGGCGGCACAGTGGTGCAGGGATTGGCTGCTGCCGCCTCACACCTCAGGGTTTGAATACCATCTCTGCTCTCTGTGTGGGGTCTGCATGCTCACACTGTGCTGCGCATGTTTCCCCCCAGCAGCCCAAAGACATGCAGTCTGGCTAATGTGCCTCTAAATTGTCCGCAGAGTATTTTTATGTGCATGTACTGTGTTGCAAATCAGCTTTTTGCCCTTACCGGAAGTTAGACGACAGATAGATGCATTTAAAATAATGTGCATGCAGCATAAATTTATGAAGGAAAAAAAATACATGTAATATCCTTGGTTGACTGAAATAGCTAAGCAGTTTCAGTTTTATGCATTGTTTCATATTATATTAGATTAAAACACGTTATATTACACAATTCATATCATTTTTTAGAAAGCATTGAATGATTTATGTTTGCATGCAAGTGGTATCTAGACACGTGTAACTTGACACTAAATTGTAAAGTGAAATCTGAACTCAGATCAAGAAAAAATCGCTTCCTCCTTTTCAACCAACTCTGCATTGACTTTCTGAGCCACTGATGTAATAAACCACCAAAGCAGGCAGAGATGACGGTGTTTCTGCCACTGACCCTGAAGTTCATCACAAACCAGGGCTTAATTATCAGCTTTTATCTGATCCTCCCAAAAGATATTTAGCAAAAAATCCTACGCCAAGAAGCCGACAAACCACTCCTGTACTGGTGCTAAAACTGCAGACTGGGAATAGTGATGGTGAAAATGAAATCTGTGACCAACATCGGCATTAATCCACAATACTTTGGGCTTAACTTTGTGTAAACGTGTGTAAAGGCAGAAGCTCAAAATTATCAATCGATAAACGGTGATCTCGAATTAAGAACATGCAGAGAGCTGTGGAATTTCTAGGTGAAGGTCGGTGTGAAGCTTAGGGACACGGGGGGTGGGGGGGTACCTTCATTCTTGAAGCTACGGATAATGTTGGCGGAAGGCATGGCGGTGCGGTCGCTGGCGAAGCGGTTGTACAGCTCCAGCATGTACTCCGGCGGCTCCACGCGAGACCCCCTGGGTTGCAGCGGTGGGCCCATGCCTGACAAGTTGAAGGTGCGCAGGAACTGTCCCCTCAAGGTCTCCAAGAAGCTCTGCATGTCCAGATCTTCATCCTGCTCCAACAGCAAGGAGTCCATGGAACCCCCCCGGCTCCCGGCCATCTCCGGGGCCGCGATGGGACTGCCCTGGCCCCAGCGGGGCCACAAGGGGAGAAGTGGAAAGAAGAATGTTACATAGACGCCCCACAGTCGGAAGATCCCAACCTTAGCCATTGTCACAGGAGAGTTCAGTGTTCAGAGTAGTTTAGGATTCGTTTGGACCTTGTAAGCTCTGCAGGTGCAGCTCAGCGGAGCAGCATGAACACGCGGCAGTGGTAACACCTCGGAAACTTGGGGCTCAGCTCGCTTTCACGCTCTTTGGGGACGTCGTTTTGGCAAGGGGTTAAAAAGCAGGTCTGTCCTTGTTGATCTTGTGATTCGATGGAGAGGGCAGGGCTGTGGTGGTAACCCTTTCTGCAGATAAGTGTGGAGAGTTCACCTCTCTCTGCTCCTCTGGCTCTTTTATGACCACCAGATCTTCTGAGGAATTTGTGTTTCTCCCTTATGTCCCATGCATGCCTTTGATATATTTTTCCGGAAACTTGAAGTTCTGGCAAGAGCGTGGTCCAGCTTTGTCCTGCTGTGGCATCTCTTTTCTTCTGTTTTTCCTTCCCCAAGCCTCTCTTCCCCTTGCTCTCTTTCTTTCTCACTCTTATCTCTGAAATGGGAAGCTCTGAGTTTTTTCTGTGTATGTTGTTATCTGCCTTTTTCCTTAATGAGGACTTTGTAAACATGGTTGGGATTCGGGTTGTGATGGCTTCCTAGTGAGTGTGCTCTGTGGCCGGGGTGGGAGAAGATGGGAATCTTGTTTGAAAGTTTGTTTATTTTTTGTAAATGGGTGATTTGGAAGGATGGATACTTGCTTCATTGACCATGTTCTTGACATTCAGGAGCACAGCCCAGAGAAGCAGCATTCAGAATGAAATAAGGGCTTGGAGTCTTCAGAGTCTTTGTTGAAAGATGGTAGGTAGACTCTAGGCCTGCGAGATATCAGATATGAATTTTATGATGGTTAAGAAGACCTATGAAAAGAGAGCAAGGCAAATGGACTTCTATTATGTTTTTGAAGAACACTGCAGGGAGAGAGAATCAGAATATCTCAGAAGATGCGTGTTAGACGCAACCTCTGCAAATGTCTGTCTGAAGTTTTGGGAGCTGCAGCTTTTTCCACCATCTACCTGCTATGGTCTCCAAGAACAGGGCACTCATGTGCTCAAACAGATGTCACAGGCTTAAGTGAGAGACACAGTCGAACCTCAGAAGTTTCTGGAAGTTCTGCTGATTTGTGCTTGGCTGTGTTACAACAATCAAACACCTAGAAAAGGCAAGGTGAGCTGAGACACTTCTGTGAATGTCAAGTATCTCAATACAGGCTCGCAAGTCTGGTAAGGGACTTTCAAAATAGCTGCCGTGAGGCCAGTCAATGGCCACGACCCTCGGGTGGGTGTTGACAACATGATAAGCGTGGCAGTTTGGAGCTGAGGGTGATAGTGTTTGAGTCTCCATGGAGACCTGGGGATAACACAGCCCAACAGTCATGTGCCTCTCTCGCTCCCTGTGGAGACGAGCAGGAGATCCTCCGAGATTCCAAGGCAGCTCTGAGTGTGAACCATTTACGGTACTAGCGAATGCTGTCCAGGCGCTCGTGCACGTTTTTCACAACCACTTTGGTGGTGTTGACCTCCCAGGGCAGCCAGAAGACGTGGGAAAGCACGGGCTCCGTCCTCTGGTGGCCACTCCCCCGTCATCTGGACACTTGACAGACATGCTGCTATCTGTTCTGGAGCGCCTTACATAATGCCCCGTCTAATGAGATGGGTCTCCTCCGCTTGTTTTGGGGTGTGTGATAACAGCTGTCCCCCACCCCCCACACACATACACACACACACACAAACACGCACACTCAAGTGAGCCCCCACAAGGAGCAGTGGGACCAACCAGCTAATGACATTCCAGCCATTTCTGTCTTAGCTTCAGCCACATTTTATCTGCCCTGACCCACTCTCGGAGCTTAGCCCCCCCCCTTCCTCACAGCACCACCCTTCCCCCCATGAAGCTACTGTGCCGATAACCTGACATGGGGGTCACCTGGCATCCAGGCTGTCAAAGGCTCACTGCCATAGGGAAAGGAATTATGGCAGCTAACCAGGTAACAGTCTGCTGGTGATGTATGAAGTGACAGTTTTAGGGAAGGGGGGGGGGGGGGCACGGTTGGCTTTCCTAGTTTCAGGGTGGTTCATGTTTAGACTACACTGGATTGACATCACATTTACCGGAAGATCTCGAATCACTGAACCATCTCAGGCCATAGCTTCTGCCACACAATGGTGGGCAGTATGCGGTGGTGGAAAGTTCAGGTCCAGAAAGTAAAAATGTGTGTGTGTGTGTGTCTGTGTGACCGGGTATACCTTACCTTATGGGGACTCAATGTCCCCACAACGTGATGAATACCCGTTTTTTAAATTGAAAACTCAATTTAATAAAAATCTGTGACTGCCATGAAAAAACTAAAAATGCAAAAACTCTTGTATTTTGCTTGGTTACTTATGGTTATGGTTAGGGCTGAAGGTTGTCATTTTTCCCATAGAAATGAATAAGCGGTCCCCATAAAGATATGTTTACCCGACTGTGTGTGTGTGTGTGTGTGTGTGTGTGTGTGTGCGTGTGTGTTTGTGTCTCAAATGAAAGCAAGATGGGATATGACATGAGAAGCATTCCAATATATTGCATAAATGGCAAATAAAGCATAATTTCATCATCATTTCACAACCAGTTATGAAATATGAATAATACTGACAAACTTTCCAGGGATATTTGTGAAGTTGAGAAAATATGACTCTCCATAAAAGTTCTCAGTCTAAAAAGGCTAAAAAGCTTGTACTTTATTCAACCTCAGTCTTAAGTCTTACTTGGCCATATCCTGTTCCAACACACGTCACATTTGAAAAGCCTGACCTGAAATTGCATTTGGCCCAGACAAAGAAGATAGCAGGTACCGTGAGAGACATTCTCCTAATGATACATTTCCAGCCTTCGCTTCTATTTTTGAGGTAAGTCTTCTTGAGGTAAGCTAAGCAACATTTTGAAAAACCGCCAGACACTTCACTCAGGAAAGAGCCCCCACATATAAATGTATGTCCACAGATCTCTGCATGCTTCGAAAGCCGGGGCTTCTACAATGCGAGAGCGTGTAGATGAGACCCTCAAAGTGCTAAACAATTGTAGCAGCACGACTTTGCATCTCCACCGTGCTCTGTGTGTCTGCTCCATGCTCCAGGTCCACTCGGACCATATTTGGACTGCGTTCACTGACCCGGAACCCCCACGAGTTTACGCCCGTGGCAAATGTGTTCCAAGAATGTCAACGACGAAGGACCGGTTGACCTCTGACCCTCAGGGTGTGTGGGGGCCCCTACGGTGGGCCGCCTCTTGGCCTGGGGAGAAACTCCTGGATCTCTCGTTCTAGCCCGCGGTTACGCCTCTGGGCCTCATAGTGGCTCTGCTCTGCGTTACGCAGCCGAATCTCCAGCGCCGCGCTGTGGCGCTTCTCTGCCTCCAAGGCCGCCTGCAGCTCCTTCACCATGGCAGTGAGCTCGCTGTTCTTCTGCAGAAGGCTGTGAGGGCGGCAGGGAGAGAGGGAAAGTGAGTCGTAGCATCCAGCTAACCCCCGGCTGCTGGCTGTTCGTATGGTCACTCTGCGTCGATACCCAGTGCTGCTGCTCACCTACTGATGCGGTCCTCAGGTGAGTCCTGGCTGCTCTGCTGCCTCCCAGGCTGGTCATTGGGCTTCTTCGCATTTGCACATGCCTCTAATGACTCTTCCTGAGATGATGGAGCGAGTACCAGGGAGCTCCCACTGCTCTCACTGCTGCTGCTGTGCCTCCTGTCCGGGGGGGTGACCTGTATCGCTGTGGCGTCCCTGGTACCCCCACACCCACCCTTTCCAGCTGAGCCTGCCCCTTCTAGGGGAGTAACCTGTGTCGCCATGGCATCCTTGGTACCCTGACATCTGCCCTTTCCTGCTGAACCCGCTCCTTCAGATGGCGCAAGGTTGTGCAGGCCCAGAATTTCGAAGATGTCCTCTGAGAAGGTCCCTCTCTGGTTGCCCTCGTCCAGAGACAGCATGGGACTCAGCATGTCCCCCCCTCGCGTGCCCCGGCTAGAGTAGGAGCAGGTCAAAGCTGGGAGGGTCTGCGTGCGCTTGCGTGGACTCCCGCTCCCTGACCATGGGTCCGCGGCTGAGGAGCAGGGGGAGATGCAGGAAGTAGATGCGTCCACAGCGGCCTCAGACCCCTCTCCTTCCTCTCTCACACTCCCCAGTGTCCTGGCTTCATCTTCCTCGGGGACCTCAGACAGAGGCAATATGTCGGGCTGTGAAGACAGTGATAGTGAACACCTAGGTTGGGTTTGCCAGGGATGTGTCGCAATGGGGTGCACCAGTAATATAGAAGGTGCTGAGTATCTGTGAATAGTGACCAAATGTTCCCTACAATGTAATAAAAACCTAATTATTTCACATTGTGGGGAACATTTTTCCCACAAAGATCTGTGAATGTAATCGAAAAAGTAAAAATGCCAAAAGTCTCCTATTTAGTTTGGTTACTTATGGTCTGTGTTTCGCTGTGGTTTGGATGACCGCCGCCTGTCTGAAAGCCCTCTGTATTCTTGACAACCTCCGAGTCTCCGCTGGGATTATGTTCTGCCACATTTACATGGTTATCTTAAGGATGGAAGCTGGGATGCTGGTTTTTTGCCTTTGCTTGCTCCCCATGCACCGCCACACGGGGGCACAGGAAGTGGGGGGCACAAGGGGGCTTGCACCTCCCAATATTTAATATAGATTCATTCATTGCCCCCAAATAGACCTTTGTATTTCAATTATTAAGTTGTGTCCCCTCAATACGACGGAATGCAATAGTTTTGCAAGGAAACGCAAAACTGTTTCAAAATAATATTTTCCAACCCTGACCTTTTAGGGCAGTGGTTGTCAATCGTCTTCCTCAAGCCCCACTGCCAGAATGTTTTCATTCCAACCCACACTACTTTCAACCTGCCACATTCATTATTAGCCTATTCAGGACCATATGAGTCTGACTACGGCAGGGTTGGAATGAAAACATTCTGCCGGGGTGCCAGGAACAGGACTGAGAACCACTGCTTTAGGGGGCCCGTAGCAAACCCACAAGTGAACCTCTGTCTGTGTGATTTTGTATGCATTCAGTTGCAGTCACATGATTGGCTCTTTGCATTAACGAGCAGGTGTACCTAATAAACTAGCCCCTTAGTATAGGTAACATGATCAGTACACTTCTAACCTGATTGGACTCACCGTAGCGGAGCAGAAGTCGGCAGAATCCCACCCCACAAAGCTTCTGGGGGCGCTGGCTTTGCTCTCGCTGTTTTTGGAGGGTGGTGGGGGGGTCACGTCCTTGGAGGGGGGAAATAACTCTTCATGCTGCCGGATCATGGCTGTCATCAGCTTCTGTATCTGTGGCGTGCCTGCACGGAACACACATCATCCGCACGCATGCCGGAAGGCTGGCAGAACAGCATGTAATCGACCTGTGTGTGTGTGTGTGTGTGGGGGGGCGGGGGGCTCACTCTTCATCATGGTGACGGGGTCCTCGATCTGGGGCTTGAGTAGATTCACGCCAAAGACGGTGGCCAGATTCTCCACACTCATCTTGTTTACCTTGGAGTTCAGCTGCACCTCGTACAGGAACCTTCACAGGGTCAAGCAAACACACTCAGAGTCAGGCGTGTGCCAGACTGCAGGCTGACTGTCGACTGAAAAGCAGCATAAATGTCAAAGTATTGCACTACAGCATAACAAACCATTTTGGTCTTATGGCAACAATTACAAGACAACAACAAAATATTACCGCTTGCATAATCAGAAGGGCTGCGTGTTGCTGGTCTGAGTTGTAGTAGGAAGTTCAAAAACATACCTGCAGACGTAGCTGAGAAGGTTGTAATTGGCTTTTGGTATAAGGGATATCTGCATCTCCAAAGCATCCCGGCCCTGAAAGCAGGTCCACCTACATGTGACTATCACTGATAACACTGAAGCCAAATCTCCCAGCAACATCCCTGTATAGACCAATTTATACAGCCGGGGAACATTCAGTGAGAAATGGCACCTAAGGGTGACGATGCAGATACAGCCGCTATTGGCTGGGGCTGCTTTTCATTCCAAGCAAGAGGATCCGTGTCATAGCTGCTCTGTGGTTTTTTTTGTATTCTGAACACTGTGCTAACACTGAACATTGCCCAAACAGTAAATACTGACTTGCTGAACACTGCCCAAGCACTGAACAGTGCCTAAACACCGATACGCTCAACACTGTCCAAATACTGACTCACTGAACACTGTCCACATACTGAACACTGACACACTAATGCTTTTCTTTATGCTGTCAAGCATGACAATTCCGATTCTGAACACTGTCCTAACTCTGAATACTAGGGAAGATTCACCAACTTACATGGGTGCATCGGCATAAAAGTTCACGAAGCAATTGCCCCGATTAAAGAAGTTTGCCCTGGATACCATTTGGGATGAACTCAGGATACACCGTTTCTAACATCTTTGCATCGGTAAAATCCGATTTATTAATGTAAAAGTTAAATCATTTTTCTTTATTAATCTCGTATCATTTATTTAGTTCACAACTGGTGTTATTAATGTTTTCCCGGGTCATAAAGCTTACAGACCACAGGAGGGCATGTGGTTTGCCACGAACCTGATTGTGTTTGTAAGCTGTCACGTGCTTTGAAAAGCAGGCTCTCTTTGTGTCTGTGTTTGTGAATTAAGCTAAAATATGGCTCCTGGATCATCCGACATGTAGGAATAATAAAATCACATCCATACGTTTACATGTTGAAGCATGTTTGGTAATGAGCTGGCTAAAGTTTATTTATTTCATTTAATTTGATTAAATGTAATATGTCTAGCGATTTTCAAAATGATATATATTTCAACAATCATGGTGCCCACTATGGTAAAGTTAATAAGCAGTGAGTTCTTCTGGGGCATAACTAAGCCAGTAACTGGTTAAATATTAATCCTTATAATTTTGTTGTAAATGCCCATGTTTTACGGAGCCAGCATTGAAAAGTTTGATTAGTGAATATTGCAAACTCTCTTTTGTGTCTGTGAAGGGAAAAGAATCACCAACTTGTTCTTATGTTTATGGGAAAGAGAGGAAGAATTTAAATACAGTCCGAAGTTTGTTTGGTTTTTGTTTTGCTATTTTTGCTCTAAATGAAGACATAAAAAGGTTCTTTTTTGTTATGTTTTAGTTTTATTTGTTTTATTTACAAAGTTTTATTTTGTTGTTTAACTCATATTCACCTCCGGGGTGAATTCACCATCACCCACCTCTCCCATCACTTCGGTTACTGCAGCTGTGCCACACCTGGGTCTGCGTCTCCCTCACCGCACCACATCACATCAACATATCAAAACAAACATCCAGGGTCTGGCCTGCACTGTCCGCTGGAGTTATCGAGCAGGAAGCAGCTCGTGGCCAGGGTTACATAAATATTTAATTATTAGCAGAAGCCCTATGCCTTTATTATTTAGAAATGTGACCAATAATTTTATATTTAGATTGATTCCCCCTCTCTAAACTGTTTCTGAAAACACATTCTCTCATCTCCAGTTCTCCACTGATGTCAGTGGCCAATTCACTGCAAGTCTCTAGGCAGAGTCTCACGCAAGCTGGAGTTGCGTCCATCAATGCATCGCATCGTATCATGTCGAATCGCAGTAGGGGTGAATCCTGTTGTATCACAATAGTAGTTGCTTCATACGTATCATCCGTAATGTATGTGATCTTTGGCGATCCATCAAGATGTGTATCACATCGCCTGGAGATGCACATCCCTACTGAACACTGACCCCCTGAACACTGTCCTAACACAGGACATTATCTTAACACTCAACTAAAAGGTCACTGCACCTGCTGTCATTAAAAAGCTGCTTTTCAGAGGTGTTCAGGCTCAAAGAGTTTGTCGGCAGGAGGTTAAAACAGAATTTCCATTTGAGAGATGAGAGATGAAAGTGAATCCGAAAACATCTGAAAATATGAAATATGGCTCATGCAAATGAATCAGGTGGGGGCCCACCTGCAGGTGGAATCATATACTTGAAATGAATCGGCTAACCGTATAACACGTTGAAAAAGGTCGAAGCCTCATGAATGTCTTAACCATGCCATAAAGTGGTTAGCGCTTTTCTGACTTTGCTAAATGATCAAGTCGATGTGAAAGAAGCTCTCAATGAGTCAAGAATGCCTGTGTTCACATGGTTCACATACAGACATTGCAATACTATAGCCTCCTTGCGGTGGGTGGAGCACCTGCTGGATGCAGGATGATCAAAGCAGGGAGCCTTTTACCTGCGGTATGCTTTGACTGACATAAAGGGATTCTCCTACCTCCCTTCCATTGGGATTCAGCTGATGGGTGCAGTCCAGGAAGCTTTGGTACTGTCCACAGGGCACCACAGGCTCCGGCAGCTCTCGCAGGTACAGCTTGAGCAACGATGCCACCGTGTGGACATCCGTGTCACTGCAGAGAAAAACAAGTCATATTGACACCGCAAGGGCAGAAATGGCACCTCTCTTCACATGTCAGGTTCTGGGTATCATGGGCCACTAAGCCTCGAAAGGCAACGGGGGATTTAAGTTATGCACTGTGAGTCTGACTGCTTGCCAGTTTCATGGCGTTTGCTGAGCAATCAACATCGGAGAGGCCGACGTCAGAGAGACGGGATGTGGTTAAGGTGGCGGGGCAGGGCAAAGCTGAGTGGGAAGAGCATACAGCCGTTCCTGCCGCCTATCTGTCGATCAGTGTGAGTGTATGAGTGTGCATGTGTGTGAACGACACTCTGTGTTACTTCCTCAGGACCTCTCGGCTGCAGTGCAGAGCTGACTGTGACCGACGCTTGAGTTCTGATCGCTCATCTGAAGCTTTATTTAATTGATGGAGGAGGCCAGCAATGGCATCCTCTGCCATGAGGCCAGAACCTGGTCATTGCTATTGTACCTCCATACAGTGACGGCAACTTGCACTTTTAGTAAAATAAGCCTGTGATGAACCGTAGTTCTTTTTTATCGCCTGGTCCAACAGTGACACATAAATGCTGGGTGATTTTTTTCTACCCAAACACTGGGTTGAGCCTACTGCGGTATTTTGCTGGGTTCAAACGGCTGATGTGGCATAGATGTAACAAGGCAATATTCTAACTTATTGTTTTATACTTTTATTAGGGCTGGCAAAGTTATCGCGCATCAACGGGAATTCATTATAACGTGACTAATTTTTTGATGCCATTCATGCGTGCTGAGTCGGATGGCAGCTTGGGAAAAATAATGAACAAAGAAAAAGGTATTTTGAATGCCAGGTTCAGCTTCAAAACTCTGTTAGATGGATACGTCGACAAGGCCAAAGTTATTTGCAGTTACTGTCGATGTGAAATGAGTCACCACCGAAGTACATCTAGTCTTAAATACCATACCAGGCTGCAGCTCTTCTCAGAACGATAAACGCATTCGCATTTTCATGTCTTAACATATTATGATAATAGGCCTACTTTCGTAAATGTAAATAATTTATTTATGGGTTAATATTATTATTTTTCATTTAGGTATTTCTTTAGCTATATGTGAATGAGGTGGTCCGTCGGCCACTTTTGTGATGTCTTAACTGCAAATCTTCCTCAAAGTCATTCTCTACGAGAGTATGTCTCCGGTCAAATGGCATGCCAAACAAAATTGGGTGAGGGTGAAGACTATCGCTACAGAACTGAAAAATATAGTGATATCAGTTACCTTTGACCTTTGCTGTTACGCGTCCGACTGATTTAAAACTATCCCCCCGGAATTATATTTCTTTATTTTTTGTAAGTACTTGAAGTTTTGTTTTTGTATTAAATGCATATATACCGATATCACATTTTAAAACGTTTCTCAAACCCTCTTCTCTATCCATTGGGGCTCTTTGTAAATCTTGGCTCAGACATTTAGGATAAAATGGCTTTTTGCTTTAAAAAGGTTGCCGACCTCTGACCTATACTTAGTTATATGACTAATATTTAGCAGGTCAACGTGCCGATCTGTTATTGGGCTGGGGTTTTTCTTAAGTTATGAAGGTTTTCTGATGACCTTTGGACAATCTGTGTTGTTTATTGTTATGGATTATTTGTGATGAGCTATGGACAGTTGTGTGATTAACATTAGCTAGTTAGCTAGTTAACTGTCGGCCAAGTAAGGGATAACGTATTTTCAGTGGGTTATTGTCACACCAAAGTGCAGTACAGTTCACTGGTTCACTAGATATTCATGTTCTGAAACACAATTCTGTGAACAGCAATAAATAATTACAACAACTGTCAAGTTGTCAAGCTACAAGTGATTATATTTAATACATTTATATTTTATTGTCAAGTGATTATATATATATATATATATATATTATCTCCATGGTCGACATGGTGGTGCAGTGGTTAGCACTGTCTCCTCCAAGTCTCCGCCCAGGTTCCATGTATGTGGAGTCTGTATGTTCTCCCCGTGTTGTCGTGGGGTTTTCTCTGGATACACTGGTTTCCCCCCACAGTCCAAAAACATGCTGAGGCTAATTGGAGTTACCAAATCGCCTGTAAGTGTGCATGCATGAGTGACTGGTGTGTGAGTGTGCCCTGCGATGGGTTGGCGCCCCACCCTGGGTCGTTCCCTGCCTTGTGACTGTAGCCTCTGGGTTAGGCTCTGGATCCTGATTAGGACAAGCGGGTACAGAAAATGAATGAATGGATATATATCCATTAAGGATAGTGTTAATATGTTTTTGATAATAATATTTGACTAAAATGAAAAACCCAGTATCAATGGTGAATTTAAACCAGCATTGGATAGGTGTAAGAACCCAGCATCATGGTTAAATTGGTTTGAAATAATCCAGTGTGTGTTCTGTCCAATATTTTCCCAGCATTGGGTTGCCAGTTAACCCAGGTTAGGCTGTGTTTAACCCAGTATTTTTGAGATTGTAGGTCTGAACCGAAGACAAAGGTTACCTGGGGAAGGACGGCCTCTCGCCGGCGTCGAAGGCGTCCCGGAACTGCTTGACCTGGTTGTCTTGACCTGGCAGACGGAAGATGCCCTCCTCGCTCAGGCCGTGCTCACGGATGAAGTCAGCGCACTTCTGCACCAAGATGGGCACCAACTGGGGTCCAAACCTCTGCTCATGGGCAATGGTCTCACTCAGGCTTCTGCCAAAGACCGCTGAGGCGACACAGACAGAGCAGGCTACAGTGGGCCCGCTGGCGAAAGAAATGCACAGGCACTGCAACAGGCAGCCACTAGCCATACATGGGGTCTGGCAGCTATACTAACAATTGGGGGTGGCAGGAAGTGCGTGTATCCCCCCAATATTTAATTTGGCTTCATTCAACCCCCTCCAAAAAATATACCTTTACATTGAAATTACTAAGTTGATCCCCCTAATAGCAAACTCTCTCCTATGCCCTTATTAACAATGTGATTAGTATCCTCTACAGGACACACAGTGACACCCATCATGCTGGCAGACAGGCAATTTCTCAAAGTGACCAGAGGGCTCATTTACCAAACTGCATAAATTTCAAGATTCTAACAGGTCTGGATGCTGTTCAGTCAAATGGCTATTTCAATATTAGTTTAAATACTTGAACTCATGGCCATAAGTGGAACATTTTAAAATGAACTTGAGGAAGCACTTCTTTACACAGCGTGTAGTTGGAGTATGGAATAGTCTTCCTGCTAG
>JAODKC010000044.1:21407098-21426911 GCA_026777985.1 Mormyrops attenuatus | reverse complement strand
ACTCTGAGCTATTAGTTAAGTTCTCCCCAAACGAGCTTGATGGGCCGAATGGCCTCCTCTCGTTTGTAAATTTCTTAAGTTCGTCATGCAAATGGGTGTACACAAAAAATAATTAAATCATCAAACTGGGCATACAGACGTTTCCCCTCCTAAATATCGGAACTGTCATGTAAATTTATGTTAGTGCACAAGCCTGAGATCCTGCCCAGCTGCCACCCACAAATAACCACAAATGGTCAATACAAAGGAGCTGCATGTATATCAAGCCTTTCTGTTTGCAGAGTAAATGAAAAACCAAAAAGAGGATTTTTGAACAGCGCGAGGTAGTGGCGTGAAGAAATGTTATATCTGGGAGCATAAGCATATTTATCGCAAACAAGAAAAAGTTTAGAAGTATATTTTCTAAAGATTTATCACACATGTTGTTCATTAACAAGTTTAAGGTGCCCTTATCGCAATGTCGGTACAGTCGATTGACCCGGTTACACTTGGAAAACTGGACATCCGTGCACGATTTGTTCACGGGGAACGAGTCCCTTACAGAAGGGGGGGCAGTCTTATCCTAAAAGGGGTTCTGTGTTAGTGCTGGCCGGTATACCGGTTCATACCGAAAACCGTTTTTTATTATTGCTGTGCCGCAATACCGGTTTAATTAGCCTACACAACGTTCTGGAAAGTGGCGCAGCTGGAAACTTTAAGGGGTGACCTCTTTCACTGCTGCGCTGCAGAAATGGAAGATAGCCGACGCTGGAGTTGAAAATAATGAGACACTGGGGTTGTCAAAAAATTGATTCTCAGATACTAATCGATATTTTAAGATGGGCCACAGTTTGTGCCTCATTTGCCGTATTTCACACAGCACCACTACAGCGCAGGCGCGTGTTCACGCAGGCACATGCACACACTCGCGCAGCCCCTCCCTTCCTCTCAATAGCCGCTGAACACATTCGCGCCGGTTAACACACACATACCGAGTTGACCGAACGTGGCATATGCTGCAGTTGAAGGCACTTCGCAAGCTGCTTTAGTAAGAAAAAAAAAAAGTGCCATTTGAAAGTATTTCGCATACGAGCATGGAAAGGCTAAAGATGTCGATAAGCCTCTATGCGAACAGTGCTACAAAGTCAAGTAGCACGTCAAACCTGACCGACATCCCGGTCTTTATGAGAAATTTCGCAAGGTCAATAAAGCTCGCGTTTCAGCAACACTGAACTATTAAACACTTATCAAAAATGTTAACTTGGCCGGCGCACACCTTAACATTAGCCGTTTCTCTATAAGCAGTTAGCCAACAAACACGTTAGCCATATGTTATCATTAAGGTAGCGAATAGGCGCAATGGCTAATAATAAAATAATATGGTTAATGTGGGAACAATACAAAAACGTAAAACAAAAATGTATCCTGTAAAATGTGGCAAACGCCCAGTCATACTTTTCAAAAAATACCGTCGTATACTGTGAAACCGATATAACCGTGATATAAATTTTTGGTCATACCGCCCAGCTCTACTTTGTGTAAGCAGGTTTTTGCTGCAGCTCCCTAATTAGATTACCCATTGTGTGCCTGATTGGCTGAAGAGTCCTCACACATGGGTTAGAACAGCTGACCTAAAGGTTATCCAAATACCTGCATACACACCGGCCCTTTGAAGATAAGATTGGCCATCCCTGCCTTACAGGAACTATACACTCACGTTCACCTCCCTGCATTGATTTGTTCTTTTCGTTCTTCTGCTTGTGCTCAGAAATATGACATGAATGCTGCTTCCTTCCTCGAATATGGCCAGTGAAAGTGAGGGATTTAAGGGCGTGCTGTAAGCAATCATAAAATTGGCTGGAAACCAAACTTTGGAGCGAACGTATACGCCTACAGTGAACAACCGAGAGTCTCTCATTTAGTTCTGAAGGAGAGAGTCAACGGCGTGAACTAGCTAGCGAGTGAGTCGATGGTCTCTGCAGAAAGACTGAGTTGGTCTCACCAACTTGGTGAGTGAGTCGGTGAAGGAGAGACTCAGATAAGAAACTGAGAACCATATCTTGTTGTGACTGAAATACACCATCTACTGGTGTAGTACATAGCCTACATTTGCAGGGACTTCCCGTATGCTGCAAGAGAATTTTTGAAATGCAACATTTTCACAATTAAAAACGTTTTTAACCAAGGATTGTAAGCGTTTGGACTAGTTAACTGATTATGTGATAAGCTGTTTGAGTTTGCATTTTTAACAAGCATGAGTAGCTAAGGTACAGTGTTGAGAGACTTAGAATATAATTAAATAACAAATATTATTTTTCTCACATGGCTTATTGGCAGTATTTAGCTTACTCCTTAGCACTATTTAGCCTAAATAACAGGGTATTGTTTTGATGTATCGGAACATAATGTTTCAGATCTGTTTTATACAAATGGGAAGTGCCAATGAATGAGTTGGTGAATGAATCAGATCTTTTAGGTGAAATGAATCAAATGAACTGCGTCACAAAAAGAGTAATTTGCCCATCACAACTGGACATTGCTGGAAATGTCGTTTTTAAATTTGTCTGTTCACCCACATATGTTTACTCTAAAACAGAGTAAAAACACATTATATACAGTGCAAACAGAAAACTATTAGTAAAAATAATTGGGATGGTCGATGAAAACTTGTTTCTGTACATACTGTATATGCATTTTTTGTTTAATAAATATGGAATTTTACGTAAAAAGTTGTGTATACACTTTTTGTGTGTCTTTTTGTGCGTTTGTAATTTTAATAAATGAGACTCCATAAGCTCTTACTGTACATCCCACTTCCCATATTGCTTAGATATAAATTCATAGGTTAGCATTTTACATTTGCAGGCGTATTGCAGGTGAAGCCATGTACATATATGTATGGGACTATGTGTGTTGCTGATGTATACATCATACTCACACGTACCTCCACTGGACTGCGCCCCAAGAACCCTGCGAATGGCTCGAACCCATTCCTCCATCTCATTCTGAGAGTTGGCCATCAGCACACAGGGGTCACGCTCGCGGTCACCATTGCCTTTTGTCACACAGAGAAACACTTTACACGCAACTACAAAAAAAGCTTTCTCTATATTGAGTCAATAATAAGAAGAAGAAGGATGTGAGAGCTGTGTTACCTGTGTCTCACATAGCAGGAGCTGTGATACCTGTGTTACACCTAGCGAGATTGTGTTATCTATGTTACACACAGTGAGAGCTGTGTTACCTGTGATACACATAGCAGGAGCTATGTTACTTGTGTCACACATAGTGAAAACTGTGTTACCTGTAATACACGTAGTAGGAGCTATGTTATATGTGTTACTCATAGTGAAAGCTGTGTTAACTGTGATACACATAGTCATAGTGAGAACAGTGTTACCTGTGATACACATAGCAGGAGCTATGTTACTTGTGATACACATAGTGAGAACTGTGTTACCTGTGCTATAACATAGCATGAGCTATGTCACTTGTGTGATACATAGTGAGAGCCATGTTACCTGGGTTCAATATAACAGGAACGGTGTTACTAGTGTACACATAGTAAGAGCTATGTTACCTGTGTTACTCACAGTGAGAGCTGTGTTACCTGTGATACACATAGGAGGAGCTCTCTTAGACCCAGCAAGCGCTCTGTTGCCTGTCTGTCTATAACCCTGTCAGTTCTGTGTGTTCTTTTGGCGTGACGTATCTGTTTGTTTTCTGTATGTACCATATGGAGCAAATACACAAAAGCAAACTACCTATAGAAGGGGAGAAATAAGGTAAATGCGAACTCACCCGGTATAATTTCGAAAAGGAACTTCCCCTGCTCATCTGCGTTTGATGGGAGCTCATTCACTTGACTTGATTTCAAAGGAATGGAGCCCTGTGTACACAGATGAGAGCAGGATGGGGAAAAAATAGATCTCTTAAATTCCCATGATGCACCATGATTTTGCTCCCAGGCAGAGTTTCCAGATGACAAGATTCTGTGCAATATAGCACGCTGGTCTCAAGTGAAGGGAAGAATTCAGGCCTACATCCCTCCGGGCAGACAGATGTAAAATACAGAGAGAGAGTTCTGCACCAAACCAGACTTTCAGCCACAGACCTCATATCCTCCAAACACGAATATCCCCATGACAAGCACAACTGAAATATCCTTCGCTGAGCTATTTGTATTTAAGTTATAATTTTAAAATGACTTCATTTATCTGATGCAGTAGAGGGAAAGATTACAATGCGTGGGATTCAAACCCACGACCTTTGCGTCAGCTTATTAAGTGACGTCCCACACACCATACTAGACTAATATATTAGGTAAAAAAAAAAAAAACACCCAAAGGCCTCTGAACAGAAACAGTGAGTAACCCTGTGCAGTCGTAGCCAGGGAGCCCCCACCCCTTACCTGACATGAGCTGTCTTTGTCGTCCTTGTGGTAGTACAAGGTGTGGCCCCGCAACACAAAGTAACGTGCCTGCCAGTTCTTCACGATGGACCTCTGCTTCTTCAGCCAGCCTGTCTTCAGGGGCCTCTCCAAGGTCCGCGGCGAGCCAGGCCGGCACGAAGCCGGGCTCCCCTCGCCTGGCATCACGCTCTTGGACCGTGCTTCACAGTCCGGGAGAGATGGTGCAGAAGAAGCTCAGTTAGAAGAGCGGCAGATGAAAACAAAACCCACAGATGCAGACCCAGCGCCGCTTCCTATGTTACTCTGCAGATGCAGTTCATGTGGTCGGAACTGAATTCAATCCAAATGGCTGATAAGAGGCCAGTGTCCGATCTGTTCCTGATGAGGAGAGCAGCAGCGTTCCACTCGTCGAGCAGCAATAGCAGGAAAGCAGCCACCCCACCGTCTGACCCCAGAAACTTACTGCTCACCACAATCACTTCAGTCTCAAAGCAGGAAACATGCGATTAATTAAAAGAGTATCGCTACTGTTACAGAGAGAGATAAAACACGGAAGGCTGCCGGCTTGTTCTTTGTGGTCGAAGGCGCGTGGCTGCATCAGGCCGACGGTCCGGAGCGGATGCAGTGCAGTGACCGTGACCACGGCAGTGTGGCAGCGGCACCACCAATGTCCATCTCCAATTGATTAGGCATCACAGAAGCTGGTGGAAGTCCGGGGTGTAGGTGGCGGAAAGGGGGGTGGAGGGTGCTCACACGGCCGCACATTTGCAGGGGGGTGGAGATGAAGCAGAAAAGATTGTGATCTCCTCATTAAATAAGCAGGAAGCCACCATATGCCACCCATTTAGTTTAATGTTGCTCCTTGCAAATCAGTAGCTGCTTGGTTCAAACCCCAGCTCCACAGACTCCCAGCTCAGGAAGGGCACACAGACTGCAGCACAGGGAATAGAAATGCAGCTGAGGAGTCGAACCTAAGATGCCCCTCTGGCCGGCCTCTGTATCTAAGCGTGGTGATGAGATCAGGCCTGCTTGAGCTCCAAATTTGCCAGCTTGCCATTTTATCTCTGAGAAGACAAGCAGATATGAACCTCTGCTGTGTGCCTGGATTCAGCTGGTGCCAACTCTTGGGGGCAGTGTGAGGCCCAGAGGGCTAAGCTTCTCTGCCTGCGATTGGAAGATCGCTGAATCGAGGCCGGCCTGGGCAAACCTGCGGGAGCTTGAACAAGGCCCTTAATCCCCCAGCTCCCTGGGTGCTGCTGTGGGTGGCTGCCCTTCATGGCCAGCTTGATCTCACTTACACAGAGTGAGTTAAGGGAGGTGTAAAGAGAATATGCCCATGGAGATCAATAAAAAGTATAAACTATTATTATTTACAGGTCACCTGCCATTGAAGTCATACAAATGGCATGAGACGCGTGTCACGGCTCTGGCAAACAAGCTGAGTGCCACTTCACCCTCGCTGCCCCTGGCTACAGATGCCATTATTGGCACACGCAGAATGCAAAACAAAGTGACTTAACACAGACTGCGGGACCCATGACTCACAAGACTGAGGACACCAGTGCATGTTTACCTGCTTATGGAAACATGGGGAACAGATGGGAATAAACGTTAAAATCCATCACCGACTCATGCAAGAACTGATAAAGGTTCCTTGATGTGGCCGGCTTCTGTGTTTCAGGGATTTTGCAGAAACTGGACGAGCTGGACTGGCATCCTCTAACTCAGCATGACAGCGATTTGCTTCCTGCTTCTCATATTGAGACACAATTCATGACTGACAGCATGACATACGATAGGAAGTGTCACCAAAAACAGGTTAGTGATAAAAATCTTTACGGGCTCTGCAGTTAGATACTGCAGGCCATCTGTTCAAAGAGCTGGATTGAAGCAAGAGAAATGGTCAAATCTTATATTTTAAACTTCTCAGGGTCTAAAAGTCTGCAGTGTGACAGCAGTGTGCATTTTTAATCTGTCTTTGTTCGATTTGTCAGTTTTTGTTGGCATGCACAACAGCACAGTGAGGTGGGGAAGTGTGACGACGTGCAGAGATGATCAGCAAAGCAGTAAAGTCACTAGTATGGGGAGGAAGATTAATTACCCCAATACACAGAAGCCACGAAGAAGCATTCGCATTAGGTGTCAATACTGTTTTGACTTCAGTTCCGATATCCCATTCAGTGCTGCCCAGCATTAAACTGGCAACCCACCCCTCATCTCCGGCTCAGGCTCCCACCCTCAGCACTGAACCAACACCCACCCCTCATATCCGGCTCAGGCTCCACCCCTTATCTCTTTCTGCTTAAAACAAAGTTGCAGCCCACCATGCTACAGTAAAACACCAGGAATGAGTACTACTGAGTACTACAATATGAGTAGTATTATTAGACTGCACAGCAGTGGGGACCTCTGCGACTAGTCGATGTGATTAAACTGACCAGAGTTACAGCAGATAAATGAGCCCCGGGCTTGACACGTGACTAAATGTGTTACGGCATAACGGTGGTGGGGGGGTTTGCTGTCCCCCCCCCCGCATTTCGGAATTTCTGTAGGGCCGATTACAGCTCTGCCATATCATACAGCCCCTAACATGCTGCATATTTCATCAGTTTCCGGATAATAGAGTTTGACGGCATCAGGGGAAGCGGGAGGAAATCTGAAACGGGGTCAAACTTCACACGCTGTTCAGCAAAAGAGCCCATTGCTTCTTTTTCACAGCACATTGGGTGCATGGAGGAGGGCTGCGGGGAAAGGGCCTCACATCCTCTGACTCATTTCAGTCATTACAATCAGCATTCAGATTCATTGTGCTTCACATGCGGGATTAAAATAAGAAAACAGGACGGAGAAGCTCTATAAAGGTAGCGGTCGAAAAAAATGTAGTAAAAAGGAAAGAAGGAATCTAAAAATAAATTCTAAATCAGTATGTTCACAAAGAATGATTTAAAGTTAAAAATAGCTGTATGTTTGTGTGTGAGGACACAAGAGGACACAGCAGGGATGGGAGCAGGTAGCTGACACCGTGGAAGAAGACTTTATATTAATACAGAAGAAAATCAGTGTCCCAAAGTATCACTCTTGCAGAAGTGTTTTTTTTTGTTTTGTTTTGCATGGTCATGGAGCCTGAGAGAATGCCCTGTCGGCTTACAAGGCCCAGAAGCCCAGGTCCACAGTTTAGTGCCAGGAACACACAGAGAGGAACAGCTCTCAGATTAAAACCTGGTAACGTAACCAACATTTCGGCCCTGAAAAGCACGCCTGTCAAGCAGCGCTGAAAAAAGCGTGCCCTGAGGGCTGTAGTGAGCACACGCTTCACTCAGCCAGGCGAGCCGACACCCAACACATCTATTAAAAATAGAAAATAAAACGGAGCTCAAGAACGAGTTTCACTGCATCTTTACCACACCACCTGCAACCGTGTCCGCAGTTGAGGTTATAGTGGTTATCAGGTATGGGGACAGTGTTAGGTGAGGGGTCAGCTCTTCAAACAGACAGGGGCACCAAATCACGAGCTCCCCCAGCCAGCATCTCCTGCCTCCTGACCAATCTTATCAAGGCCACCGGGGCGATTCCCAGCCCCTCGCCCCCCCCGCCTCACAAGCGCCGGCGGAACCCCTTACCTATTTTCGCAGATTCAGCTCGGAAGGCACTAAAGTCCCAGTTACGCGGTAGCTTAAGAGACATCCTTGTTATGTGGAGGGTCCGTCTCCATGCACACACATACTCACACGCACCACACACACCCTAGCTGTACATACTGTCGCCCGCTTGCTCTCCGGCTCACTTGCACATCGGCCCCTCGCCCTCTCTGCACCTCACTTCCTCTTTTCCGCGCACGGATGTTTCTTCTACGTTTCCGAGCACGTTCATTCATGCCCTGCCACTCCCCTGCCCTCCTCCCGAACGCCTCACTTCCTTCTCCATAAACACACATGCATGCAGTTTGCTGCCACTTCTGGGGACTCCCACTTTGCAGTTCAGGCTCTGACCCTGATGCTCGGATGCCGTTTTTCCTCCATTACTCTCGAGGAAGTGGCACATCACCAGATGCCAGCCTGTGGCAGTCGTGTGCACACACAGACAGACAGACAGACAGACACACAGATAGAACACCGCACACATCATCTGTACTGAGAACTTCCTGTTTTGCCACCGGTGGAGCCTGTGTGTTGGAGTTCCTACATTTAACCGGAACATTATCAGACTGAGTCTCAGTGCTCTGCACGTTTTTCAGTGCATGCTGTCAGGTGAAAAGACCGCCTGCTGGTTTTCCACAGGACCTCAGCTGGTTTCATCCTCACATCCGACCTCGTTTGTTGTATGACAGCCTGCAGTCAACGCCCCCTTGGTTCATTTTATTAAATGGGCTGCCCTTTAAGTGTATCCAGAATTCTCCTTTTTCAAAAAGGTCCCCAGCATTGACTGCAGCCCTGCAAAAGGCAAGCAGGCTGGTCAGAAAAAGGGAATTCAGACACGACATGGAGGAGACGACTCACCCAGAGCCCCAGAAGGTTCAGTTATGATCATTATTTTTATTATTAACCATTTAACAGCTCAACACAGCACTTACTGGAGGAGCAAGAGCATTGTTTCAGGGTCAAAAAATGCTAAACGTAACATCATAGTACAGTATAATAATGACAATAATAATAATAAAAAAATTACAACAACCTTTGAGCAGGCCCAAAGACCCGAGGCAGTGACATTTCTTAGACATACAGGAAACATTATAAGTGTTATTAACATAGAATGTCTTTGTGACTCTGTTCCCTGTTTGTTAGCTGCTAGCAGGCCAGTGTATGTAATACATGTACCACTTACTGTATGTTTGACTTTAAGGATGGAGACCCAACTTTAAAATGGGCTCTGAGCTAACCAGCCGAAAGCAAACTGGAATATGCAACGATGACAGATCCTAAGTACTTAACAAAATCTTTTTAAAAATCTGATTATCATCGTAACAAGTGTAACATTTGACAGCTGAGCTCCCTCTGCTGGAGTATCTAGAAACATCAGATAAAATACAGTATATATAACTAATTAAAATAAAAAATAAAAATTACAATAGTAAATCTGAAAAATATTACCTTTATGTCACAGCAGGAAATTACTACAGCTGTAGGTTTTTTTTTTTAAATATTTGTGGGGCTTACTTATGTCCACATCTCAGTGATTGTATACAATATCATTACAATATCATTAGGTCAGTATTATGTCTCTTTGACAGACAAACTAAATGATTTCTTATGGCACACAGAGAGCACAGCCAACTCTGTGGAACACAAATAAAAATGGCCATGCCGACCTTGGCTGACACCAGTAAACATTCATTAATAAACGGCCTCTATCAATCACCCAAACCATCAATGAGTTATATAACAATTATAAAAACTACACAACTTCACCTCTAAATAATCTTGATATGACAACATTTGCAAGCAGAATTCAACAAAAAAAAAGACATGAGCTGCACATTAGATATTATGGTAAAGAGAAAACGACATGGTAAGACCGACAGAGGAGTTTATTATTGTGTCACACATGGGAGCCTGACAGAGCAAACACAACCATGCCTTGACAGGCCTCCCTCTCATTGGTTAGGGTCATGTGATCAGCAGAGGCGAAGCACACAGGGAGCAGGTTGCCTGATTGCACAGCAGAGGAGAGCTGATCTCATGGATGTTTCTGAAACAAATTTAAACCTTTGAAAAAAGTAGGGGTGGGGGTGCCTGTGCTCACCAACAGGCTGACAGAATTCATGCTCGGTCTGCTGGGGGAGACAAACATAAGGCAGATTACCACCTTGGCACAGGTTCACACAACCCCCCACGTACTGTTCTAATTTGCCCGCTGTACTGCTTTTGCCTGGTGTCAGTGTCATCGGGCCAGGGTTTGCTACTTTGACAGGGATCATCCTACACCAATGATACTTCACGACCAAGCCTGTAACAAACACTTTCATCAGGCCAAGATCAATCACCCTTTCAAAAGCCAGCCGGCGGCTTTGAAGGACGCACCAGTGATTGTATCCAATGAATGGAGGTTACAGATACACAGCACGGGAAAAAACAGCGAGCGCTTTCAATGTCATGGGTGGCCATGACTAATAAATGGGTTTAAATTTTAAGTGTCTCTTTATTATTATTATTATTATTATTACTGACGAAACTGCCCTTGAGTATTATTATCAGACGAGCAAACCAGACCTTTCAGTGGAGATGTGCGTTTCATTGCCAAATCACGATCCTGGACCCATAAGATTACCTTCTGCCTCTGGCAGCCTGCAGCCCACGACCCTTGACCTTTCACCCTTGACCAATAGCCAAGCGACACACTCCTCACTGGACACCGCTGTCAGCTCCATTTAGTTCCTCTGAATCAATAAGACGCTCAGTAATCCCTCCTGCGCAGCTGCAATGATTCTCCTGTAAATCACTCAACTGCACTGGTATCAAACAATGGTGGAGCATTCAGTCTCCCAGAGCAAAAGCCAGTAGGAACCCACTTCAAAAAATATCTGCAGACAGGGAAAATAAAACAAAGTAAAAACATAAAAAAAAATACTGCCATTGTGTTCAAGCGTAACCCGTATATCAACAAGAGAAACGGCAGATAAAACCAAGGAATTCAAGAAGACCCATGGACAAGAGTCCAAGAACAGGAGGACAAGACAGAGCTGCTTAGAAACTTTGCAAACACAAAACTAAAACAATTTAAAAAACAGGTGATACGAGTGCCAAACAGTAGTCGCTGTATCAGGTAGTCAATCTTCACAGGACTTGCCCAAGTTCAGGCATGTATGTAGTTCGTCAAACAAGCTTGTCATATTTTCCCCGAAAAAATCCTGCAAAAACAAACGCCTATGACTTTCAAGATCCGGAGAAAATACCTGAAAGGTCATTTTATGACACTAATCAGACGACCATGTCACAATGTAGAATAGTGGCAAAAATGACTCATTTCAAACATGAAACTATTGGAAATAATGTCGGTAAAGACACCTCCAAGTCTGAGGGGGCGCTGTTCGTCTGGTTAGAAAGGCTGCAATGCACTTTGCTGACCTTGGCACTGGACTCAAACTTACTTTAAATAACACAGAGCTTTCTGATGGCCTGTGTACACCCTCAACTAGGGACAGCACACAAAATTCCCTGTTTCCCTCAGGATTCACACGAATCTGTGATTCTTCTCCCCACACCTATACACACCGACCGGCTAGGCCTCAATGTGAGCTTGTAGCTTTTCACATGCGTGTCCCATAAAGCAGTTCATGTGAAAAACATACCATGGGTCAGTGAGTGGATTTCTGCTACCCTACATAAAAAACAACATACAGAAACAGTATATAGAGACCTGTACGTATCAAATAATCTTTCTGATGAATATCCTACTTCAATAATATTCAAAACAAAACTTCAGCACACCAACATATAAATATATATTGCAGTAAATTGAACAGTTAATAAACAGAAACTATTCTGCGGAGGAGGTCACACCGTAAATGCCACGCACAGCCCACTCTTGCTCCGGGCTCTTACCAAGGCTTTGTTTAACCATGACACTTACAGCTGGCCTTACAGCCGAGCTCGAAAACAGTTTGGCTAAGACAAAATGTACAACTGATTACCGACGACCCTCGCGCTGAATGGAACGGCCCACGGCTCAGTGCTACCAGCCGCGGGCCCACCCCCTCCGTCTCCGCCTACTCCACCTATGCCGCCACCTCATTGGGTGGCAGCAGCCCTCTCTCTGTCAGGTGAGCCTTCAGAGAGTTAAAAATTTGGAGCTGCTGGTCCAGTCGCAGGGCGAGGAGCTGCTGGATGACTTTGGTGGGGTTCGGACCCCTGGGGAGGGAGCAGAATGAGAGGAGGGGGAGGAGAGAAGAGAGAGAGAGAGAGATGAGCTCTGACAGGCCACTTTTTCCATCACGCAGGACAACGTGACCTGATGAGGAATCCAGATTATGGGGACGTGAGCATTCCTTAGCTGCACCCACCTGATGAAGCTGGCGATGTAGACGTTGACGAATGTGGCCATCAGGTACTGGCAGTCAAAGCGGTCCATGATGCCGCCGTGGCCGGGGATGGTGTTGGCAAAGTCCTACAGAGACAAAGAGAAGGGGGAAGGTGAGGAGCAAGCATCCAGGACAGCAGGGCCGGGACCGGCACCCGTCTGCAGTACCTTCACCAAAAAGCCCAGTATCCCAGCAGAACACTTTACCCATCCTCTGTGGTAGGTTGGCATACTTGGGCACTAGAGCCCCCTGCTGGGCATTTACTGGTAACACAGATATAGTTACCTTAATCTTAAAGGCTCGCTTGAAACCACTGGCAAAAAAGCCCCCAAACGGGCCCACGATGGAGGCGAAGGCAGAAAGGGCGATGCTGTGGATCTGGAAGGGGTACATGTGGACGGTGGTCTGGAATGAGGGATAGAGAGAGAAAGAGAGAGAGAGGGAGATGTCTTTGGGAACTCACTGGGAGTGTGATCTTCTACAGGCCTCTGGAGAACACAGAACTTCAAACTTAAGCATGAAGTCCTAAACAAAAGGCCGAAAGCATGTGATGCGGCCGATCGCTGAGCGTGGCGTACGTACCCAGCCGGTGAGGGACTGCAGGGCGGCAGGCAGCCCGTACTCCTGCAGCTGGAAGAGTTCGGACGGCTCACAGTCCACGGTGAAACTGTTGGAGTCGCTGTTGAACTCCACTGGGCAGACAAAGTAGCGATACCCCGCCATGACGTAGGACAGCTGGAGGGATTGCCGGGGGGAGGTTAGATCACTAACATAGCAGGGACATGGCATCCAACCACGATTCGCTCTGATGTGTTTACCAGAATCCCGAAGACGACGGTGGAGAAGAAGCCGCCAACGAATCCCTCCCAGGTCTTCTTCGGGGAGAGCTGAGGAGAGCAGAATGATGTCAGATAGGGACCTACAAGGGCACGTCAGGCCCAGAGAGCCTGCAGGAGCCTCACCTTGATGAGCGGCGTCCGGCCAAAGAAGAAGCCAAACATGTAGGCCATGATGTCATTGCAGATGACACAGGAGATGGGAACGATGAACCTGCAGATCATCAGTAAACTGAAGAAGCACGCAGAGAATCCAAACATACTGGGGAGGGGGGTGTGTCATACAGCCGACTCATACCAGATCATTCCCTCGAAGAGGTTGTGGATGATGAGGTGAGACTGGGTCACAACAATCAGCAGGGTCACTTTGGTCCATCCAAACTGGGGGGGACATATCAAGCAACCGTCTGCATGCCACGCTCGGTGCCCATCTGGTGACCACCCACCCCCCCCCCCCCCCGGCACCACACTCACCATGTAAAACTGCAGCCTGTAGTGTTTCTTCACCAGGCTCAGCACGAACATGCAGAAACCTGATAGGAGAGAGAGAGACAGGAGAGGCGTGGGGACTGAGCATGACAGGCATAGATGGGGGGGGCAGGGCAGCCTTTATATGCACGGGACAGTGAGTGTAGTCAGCTCAGCTTCTGGGGCTGTGGTCAGGATGGGCTCTTAGATTGACAGCAAAAAAGAGGGGGGTTAGGCTCACAGTCTGGGTGGGCTCTATGGGAGCCAATGAGAAAGTGATTAAACCAGTAAATGCTAGACAGCAGCCAGTAACCTGACCCCAGTGGTTTTCCCTTGTTCCCCTGGAGCGGTAAGTCAGTCTGCACACACTTTTGTGAATCTTGGAAAAGAACATAATCAGAAAAAGAGAAAAATGAGAGAATGTTTCGAAAAGCTTATTTAGGCAGAACTAACTTCACCCTAGACACGGTTTCCTCAAACTCACGGCCCAGAAACCAGGGGGAAAAGGCAGGAGCGGCCTAGGCTGAGGAAGCTGCAGGCCTGCGCTCGAGAAATGGAAAAGAACAGAGCCACGAGATGCAAGCGCCCTTTACCACTTCCTGTTCGTGGAGGTGACAAACAACCCTCTTTCACGGTGTCAATTTCCTGACACTGTGTGAATAACCATAGAAGGACAGACTCCATTACATCGAGGCTGAGTGACAGAACAGACAAGAGATCAGGGCACATGCGGACATTTCGGAGCTTTACCGCCCACTACAAGAAAGATCTTCTGTTAATGCAGAAGATTTGGCTGGGGAGCCGGGCGCAGTTGTTTATCTACCTGCGTGTCACAGGAGTAGAGACATTATAACAGGGAAGGGAGAGAGCCGAGCAGGACACGAGAGCCCTGGGTTACTGTTCAGGCTGACGGTGAAACTGGAGTAAACAGGAAGGAGCCTGGGGCGAGGTCTCCCTCTACAGGTAGAGGGTGGAAGTTATTTAATTATTTATTTTTTTAAATGGTATCACAGTAGGATGAGGTCTCACCTGTCAGGTAGAGGGCGAAGGAAATGAAGCGATGGTATTTGCTAAGGATTCGCAGTGGTTCTTCCCGCTGCACCAGGGTGAAGAAGTAATCAGTCACTGTCTCGCCATAGAAGAAGTAGTTGACGCAAAGCAGGAAGTACCTTAATGGGGAGAGGAGGAGAGTACAGGTAACCAGGACAGACGGTGCAGTCACAGCAGTGGATGGTACTTCCTGTTCACCTCCTACACACTCGACTTCACAGGAAAGCCCAACTAATTTTACCTACATTTCATACTTTCACACTGTTGACGATGTACAGCGATCAGTAGCAGGCTTCCTCCGTGCACTGACATCATCAGTTATCTACATCTCTGTGTTTCACAGAGTCATGTGATCCTGAAAAACCTACATCATCATGCACCGAGGGTCTACGGCGAAAACAGGGTCAGGTGACCCGTCGGCTTATGACCTGACTATTTGCTGCACATTTTCAAAACATTAAATCAGTTAAGTGATACACAATCAATAATACAATATAAGTTATCATCAGTTAACAGTTTGTTCGCTTGTTTGGCTTTTAGATTACTTTAGCATAATATCATTATTATTATTATTATCATTGTTATTGTTATTATCCTTATTATATTTTTTGTCTTTTAAGTGTGATTTTAATGTCTCTTATTTAAACATGCTCTTCTGTCTTTGCAAATCACTTTGAATTGCCTTGTGTCTGAAATGTCCTAAATAAATACACTTGCCTCAAAGTGTAAACAGTCAATAGCCAAAGGGTAAAAGTGAACCAGGCTAATGAAAGGAATTCATCTGGAATATAAACAGGAATTTAAACAGGACAGGTGTGTGTGTGTGTGTGAGCGTGTGTCACTCACCAGCTCAGTGTCCTGAACCAGGGCAGATGGTAGGAGTGATACACACTGTAGCCAATGGTGATAATCTCTTGAAAACATTTTATCTGCACACAAAGGACCTGTTTAAAGTGAAGGGAAAGTCACACATTATGAGCCACACTATTTGGACGGAGAGTGACGCTGGGTGCTATCCTGCGAGTATGGGGTCAGGATTAAAGTGACATGATCAGGGTGGCCGGGGGGGGGCTCACAGACTCTGCCTGAGAGAGGACAGGGAGTACTGGGGAGGGATGGGGAGGGAGTACAGCTCAGCTATGGAGCCCCAGCTGTGGTAGGCAGGCTAGAGGTGCTCGTCCATTCTGTCTGAAACGGAACCCTGCCCACTGTTGCCCATGGGGGGACGGCGGAGGGGTGCACTCACAATCATCATGAGCACCATGGGGCCCAGATAGATGATGATGAAGAAAAAGGAGATCATAGCCAGCGTGAGGATGCCCCGCACCCACCAATTCTTCCAGCTGAAAAGCAACAACATCCCAGCGTTAGTGCGAGATCCCCGGGCTCGAACCCAGGCCGAGACCCGCTCAGCAGTGTCACGCCATATGTGTAGGGTGTCGGATACAGCAGCCGGTCTGTCAGGTGACCAGATGACTGACAGGTGCTCATGGCTTATCAGAAGGTCTGCCATCAGGAAGAGAATGAGGCATCAGAGGTCTGTAAACACACAGTATGAGCCAAGTTACCGTGATGAAAGGCCAGAGAGGGCTTTGTTGAGGACCTCCGGGGTGTCATCAGGGGGGACAGGAACATCAGGCACCCCCGTATCCCCCTTGGCCTCACTGTCCGAATGAGCTTCTCCATCAGGTGCCCCATCTTTGTCCAGACCCTGAGGATAGATAGGGGATTTGATGGTCATATGACTCAGTGTTCCTCAACCCAGTCCTCAAGGACCCCCAGTCAGTCCACATTTGTGGTCTATTTATTTACTTCTCACAAGTATGAAATGCAGTGCAGTGTCTGAGGGAGACCACATAGTTGTAGGTGTGAAAACAGGCTCTTCACGTTTTCAGGGTGGGGGCAGGGGGGGTGCACCTGTTTACCTTGACCTGTTTTGACTCTAACGCCTTCCACCTACAGCATGGCAGAAAACCACATGCCTAAAATACAGCTCCCACAACTGAAACGAGAGGCGGAAAATGTGAGCCAATCACACCTTGTTACGTGAGCGTGTGTTTGTGAGAGAGACACAGTACAAGGTGAAAAAATTCCACAAACAAGCTGCTGCACTTCAGGTGACCATAAACACTTACGGTTCACTTTGGGCCCATTTCATGCCGACCCACCTAGACCCTTGCAGGTCACGTCAAGGGTTTTCATGAAAATGAAATCTAGAAAAATTTGTCTATTTTAGTAATAAACATGCGCAAATTCATAAAACTGTAAACCCAACAGTTTTTCTTTGAAAAATTACAATATTTTCTCAAAAGGGATTAATGCTATTTGCATCAAACTTTTTAATAAGTACCAGGAACCATATTACATATATTTAAAAAAAATCAAGAATGTACTCTTACTCCTTCATTATGAAATAATTGAACGAAAACAGGCAATTCACAAACAGAACTTGGGGGCCGGAGTCCAAACATTGGTCTATCTGAACAGAAACCTATCTCCACAATGTAATAAATTATTTAATTACTTTGGGCATGGCACCAGCCCTGGGGGGCCTGACATCACTAGCAGCAGAGTCTGGACCCCCCTCTGACTGCATCTCTTCCCTTTTTCAGTAACCGGATCGTGCTGCATGTTCATCAGCCTGTCACTGATACCCACAGATTAACACGCACTCTGCTGATCCCAACATCCCTCCCACACACACACACACACTCATGCAGCATAGAGGCGAGGAGACCTCCAGGCCATGGAGACCATATCCTGTCACTCAGGATGTTGGGATTAAAAACAAACCAAACACGAGACTATTTGGAGAGAAGACAGCTTCCTGCAGGAAAGTGGATGCTGTGAGCTGCAGCCTGCAGATTACCCGCTCTGCGGTGAGGTAAATGGCTCCCATCACACACATCTGTTTCACTCAACAGCTCACAACATGCACCTTCTATTTAAAGAATTAAATTAGGAATCCATCACTAAATGAGGAATCTCGCTCAGGAAGACAGACAAGGTCAGCTTCCACAAATCCCACCATTCTCATCAGCCAATAGGAAACACGTGGGCGACCTTAATTCGGCAGCACATGGGAGTGCAAGCTCCTCAAAAGCACTGTCAGAACACTAGGGGGTGTCTCCTCAGAGGAACACCCTTTAAAGCAGAAAGCCATCGATGATCAGCAGCTGAAAGGATTCAAGTTACTGCATTTAAAAGTATTAAAATTTTCTGTGCAGCAGTGACCTGCTAAGGGGGCATGGAGATGGGTCAATTTGCAAGGCAAAATAAACACTCACAAATCACAATGAACCACCCGACAAGCCAGATGGAAATGGTGGGATTCTTCATCTATGCCCATAATGCCTTTAAGTACCTCCTACACAATCACAATCCACGAGGAGCATCAGGAATCTGAATCTCTGACCTTACAAGCCACACTCAACCATCACCCCCCCCACCCACCAAATTTCCTCTGTGGTTTTACTTATCAATGCTCATGTATAATGGATTACAACCACAAACTCCGGGACACAAACACACACACACACACACACACGCACACACACGAGCATAAACACACACACACACATACAAACACGCACTCACCAGGCGTTTAACCCCTTCACATCAAAAATCGGAAGCCCCAGCATATCAGAATCATACACATGAAGCCCCAGGCAATATTTTCATTTGAGAGCAAGTGATCAGATCATCAGCAGCTTTAATGTAATTTGCACAAACGAAGAACCAAGACTATTAAAAATATTTTGTTTATTTTTGGAGTTCCTTCGGGGTTTTAAAAAAAAATGCAAGGATTTCTGAAAGAGAGAAGCAACAAATAAACAGTACTGTTACCCATTTCAACATAGAAAATTTATTACAAGCACTGACAGAAAGGCCAGCTGCAGCCAGAACTGTCCTTAATCAAACAGGCCTTCAGACTGCCTGGATCCCTACAGTACTTATCAATTAAAATCAGAACGAGAACATCCCAATCCCCTGACGGCACTTCCTTCGCCAACACAGAGCAAAACGAGGGGAAAGCCGGAAGGCGGGTAACAAGTTATTACATAACCCAGAAACTGGCAACAAGCTGCTTACTGGGACAAACTGGGACAGCCAAAAGCAACAGAAAGAACACTATTAAATCAAGAGGAGTTAACTTCTTCTATTCAACGCTAAAACCTCAGGTTCATGTATTCCGTCTGAATCTGGAATTTTGTTGCTGAAACGTCATTTTCCTTTTTAAACAAGATTTTACATTTTGTCTCCTCTCCTTTAATATTTAAACAACAATAAGACCCGACACTGCAACACTGAATCCAAATTGTGTTTCAGACTAAATCTCAAGGATACAGTGTGATACATTACTTCATTACTTTGGGCATCTGCTGACAGAATGACACTGGGTGTAGATTTCACTACATCCTCATCTGACCTCCCAGCAAAAGGCTGACTTGAGCTTGGTGGATATGCATTTCCAAACACATACAATGCACCCATCCACCTTTCATAACTTCAATATCCACTACAGGGTGTTGGTGAGCCTGAAATCACGGGGAATCCTGGACAGGGTGTCAGTTAAATATACAGTATCTTTATTAACTTCTACATAAATATCACGCAACGTTTAATTTCATAGTGCAATGCAAGCCCTTCTAACAATATATCAAGTTGTTATATTGTTACAAGGAAACCTGATCATTTCAGACCCCGCGAGTATGTTTAGAGCGCTAAAACGGAGCTGCAGTTTAGTCGCATCACAAACAGACAAGGTAATGGCCGTGGAGACCGCTGACGTCACTATCCTGAAACCATGGTAACGGAGAAAATGTATTTTTTTCCTACCCCTGTTGTGAACCTAAGCGATGTTTATGATGTAAGAAGCCGATGTCGCGGAGACGGATATCGCAATTCGATCCATTTCCCACTAAAATTAGTTGTTTTTCAATGGCGATTGAGGAGTGAGAATAAGGCACACGGGCGTGATCAGTATCATTTCATACCGCCTCGGACAGGCACGCTATCATGTCACTTCACAGCGGCGGCGGCTACACGGTTAGA
>JAODKC010000044.1:21377336-21405116 GCA_026777985.1 Mormyrops attenuatus | reverse complement strand
GTACTTTTAATTTAGTAAACCTACAATAGAGCAAAATGAACAATGAACAATTTGAACAAAATGAACAAAATGAACAATGGTTAGCGCCGGGATTGGCTCCGGACCTCCGCGACCCCGCATAGAACAAACGTATATTGTATAGAAGTTTGATGGATGGATGATTACAAATTTTTTTAAAAAGTACGGTACTTGCTAAAGATGAGGGTGTCAGTTACGGGTTTTAAACAGCAGGGGTCAGCAAACGCGCACAAACTCCCTTCACCATTGGTAGACACCCTGTCAATTACGGTAGTGTAATTATAAGGAGACAACTCGATAATATCACGAGTCCGAATACAATTCCAACATCAAACCAATTAATCGAATCTATGACGATACACGAAAATTGCAGTAATAAAACGTAGAATATATTTTGATAAAGATTAAAAAAAAGAATTATTATTGTTTATACTGAGGACACAATCTTGTTACCAAAAAAAAAACATAAATACTTGGACAGTATAATTTTCTGTGCATAAACCAGAGAGGCCTCTGGACTCCTCTATGATTTTTACACTCAAGCCTAGGATTTTGAATTTCTGCTGTATATTGTTACAGAGCATTACAGATGCATGCTGTACATACACTGTGTGTCTGGAGCAGCAGCTCGTTGTCGTTCCACACTGTGGCGTCACAGAGGTACAGTAACAATTCTTCACGCTCCTGTTGGGAACATTCCAGCTCTATACCACTATACAATAAAAAAAAGTACGGTACTTGTATTGGTGCTTATTTTGGTGCGTTTTCCAGCATAAAGTGCCACACGCTGCTCCATGTGACTTCAGCATGACCAACTCGTATTCCCTGAGAGGATATTTAGTGTAGCCCTGAACATTTCTTCATCGAAACTTAAATGTCTAAAAGAATCTATGTTCTTTTGTTATTACATAATGTCCATCAAAGAGGTGAGGTACTTCCTGCCGATATTTTAGAGTCTCCTTAATCATTTAGCTGTCTATAAACTGGAAGTTTGAAGTGATGGACTCTTTTCATTTCCCTAAATGCCTTAAACCTGACCCTGCTGCAGATGAAACTGACACGTGTCCTTTCACTGCGAATCGCCCCTGACCTTCCCTGTGGCAGAATGGAGCTCTTCATCTGTGTCCTCTCATCCTTCTTAAGGTGAGATAGACTGTGGGACATGCAATACCCAATGTTCACTGTTTTTAATTGCCCACTATAATTCCTTCAGCTGATAACATTAACTAAGCTGGGATAGTACAGCTACCATACTTATGTTATGCAATAATAAACATGTGAAGTTCGTCATTTCCCAGCATGCCCTTTGGTAACTTGCTGGAAAAATTGATTTTTGACATTGTTGTTGAAGGTTGTTTTTTGTACACTGCAGGCCCAAAGTCTGCAATGACTTGACAGTACGTGCTCCCATGTGCCAGGAACTTTGTGTTTGACCTGATGGGGTTCAGTCCTACCAGGGTACAGTGCCTTCCAGCAGAGCCAGCCATGCCGCGTCCATATGACCAGACTGCGGCTTTCACTTTGCCGCACTCCAATGTGTCCGTCGCTCTGGGAGACGGTGGCCTCCACTGTGAGAAGGCCTGGCTCTCAGCTGCAGGAGGGAGCCACTCTGACAGAGCTACAGTGCACAGGGCCGTGGGACATCTGCAATGCAGAAGTCTATATATAGCAGGAGGTGAGAGAGAGAGGGAGGGTGAGAGAGGGAGAGATAGAGAGGGTGGGAGAGGGGAAGGGAGATGCTGAGGGAATTCAGAAAAATGGGACAGATGTCATAGAGTTTTACTTTGAAGAGGAATGAGTACAAATGAGAGGGAAATGCCAGAGTCAGGGGGAAGGATAGAGAGACAGAGGAGAGGAGCAGATCACAGAGGAAAGGACAAAGAATGGCAAAGCAGATGAAAAGAAAAAGGAGTCATTAGCTGTATCTGTCTGGTTTACGTGACCCATTGTCGTTTCATAAGTTATCTTACCTTTCTCATGATTTATGAATGAAACAAAGGAGGTTATAAGTGGCTTGAAACTGCATTCCGCAAAGTCATGCTTTACTTAAATAAATAACAAAATTTATAATAGTTTGCCACTTGTGAATAAAAGCTTCCAAAGCCCACTGAGTCAGTACTCCAGAGTCAGTATTGGTGAGACTGTACCACAGAATGAGTACTCCAGAGTCAGTATTCATGAGACGATACCACAGAGTGGGTACCCCAGAGTCAGTATTGGTGAGACCATACCACAGAGTGAGTACCCCAGAGTCAGTATTGGTGAGACCATACCACAGAGTGAGTACCCCAGAGTCAGTATTGGTGAGACTGTACCACAGAGTGAGTACTCCAGAGTCAGTATTCGTGAGACCATACCACAGAATGAGTACCCCAGAGTCATTATCCCAGGCCACAATGCATAGCAGACTAAAGGGGAGACTGTACAATATATACATACACATACATTACAAATGTCATCAAGTTAATATTATCGTTTCACAGAAAGCATCATAAGTTCTTTCCCTTTGGGGTGTGGGGTGGGTACTAGTTTACGCTGTCTTCTCTGGTCAGATCAGACTGGCACCATTGTCTGGGATGCTCTTACTCCAGTTTGTCCTCACCAGTTTAAGGAGGACGCCAGAGACTTGCATGTGGGGTCCCAGAGGAGCAGTGAAAACATTGTCGTTTGTCTGATTAATTCTGCATCCTTGACCTCCATGAAGCTGACATCACATTAAAGGCCTTTTCAGAAGCCCATTTTATCTTTCCTGTCTGTCAGGTTTTGTTAGTGTACCAGTGTCACGGGCAGATGTCATTTTGTCAATCGTCTGTCCGTCTATCCTTCCAAAAATTATGGCATCCCCACCCCCACTTTGCCATAATTAAAATCATAAGTCCGCCCTCTATGTGATGGCAATGCTGCATCTTGTAGTTAGAGTGATTTTCAGGGCTATAATAATCACAGACTGGCAGGCAAGTCACTGTCTATGCCTGCCAACACCTGTGTATCTGGGAGCTCCAAGGACGGCCAAAGTCTGGACAGTCCCTCCCGCTGGGAACGAAACCGCCGTCACGAACATTGGACTGCGTGATGCCCAACTTCAGCACAGTGCTCCTCTGCTGTCGGTGATGGTGTTCAGGCTCAGATCAGCTGTCCGGTAACTGCTCATTACATTAATCAAACATCCTCTTTTTGTAGCACAGACACAGAGGATGGAAGCAATCTCAGAGCCCTAAGAGTCTAATCTCAGCTGTGATAATAATGAGAACAACCAGTGTCCCCTTTCTCTGCCTCTTTAGGATGCTCGTTAAGATCTACCACTGCTGTCTGCGTGATTGTGGCTTCCTCTATCCAGCCAGGCACTGCCTCCTTTTAAGGCTGCATTTGAAGACCGAATGTGTCACGGTGCTACGACAAGGCCGTCCTATTTCAAAGGCTCCTTCAAACGCGGTCTGGAAATGTGTTCTTCTTTTCCTGCTCCATGGAGGATGCACCCGATGGATCCTTCACAGCCCAACATAGCCCAATTCATGGTGCAGAGGTAAAGTGGGTGTGTCCCAGCTAGGCAATAGGAGTGGTGCTTTGTGAGGCAAGAGTAAGGGTGGGTACAGCTGCTGATGCAAATAGGAAATTATCCGGAGGCCAGACTGTCCCATTTGACCAAGCTTTCTGATCAACCTTCAAAGAACGCAGCCCACAAAGGCTTCATCTTCATAGACTGTGTCCTTTGAAGTATGCAGCCCCTGAAATCAGACTCAGCCACTATCTCACCTCTGACTTCCTCTTTGGAGAGGTGGAGAGGGGAATGGACAAACACTGCTGGTGAAGCCAGCTCAGTCTGATCCCTTCACTGTATTCATTTATTAATACTGATATTAAGATACTGTTTGCAGTGTTGAGGCCATTTCTTCTGCTAGGTGCAGAATGCAAAATGAGATTTTGCATTAAGACAATCATTTTTTCCTTCTGAGTGGGGATGGAATGTTAGATTCAGTTATGCTAAAGGGACAAGGACAGTCAGAATGACTCAAATTAAACTGAAGTAATTTAGATTTAAATTCAGTCATTTAAATTTAAATTACCTCACTAGCAAGTAGTGAGTGCAGCATGTTAGTGATTTCACAAAAAAACAATGGCTTTTCTGTCTGTCATAGATCTTTTAACACCCCCCCACCCCCTGAAATAAGCACTCACAAAACTGCTGAATTAACAGTGTCCTTGACAATGACAACACAAATGAGGATGATCACCATGGTGGCACAGAGTTTTTGGTTAATAAATGGCTTTATTTAGCTTTTTTGGAAATACCACTGCATGGGTTCCAACACACACAGTCACAGTAGCTGACCATTAAGACCAGTAAGGCCAGTAAGTGTTGACACCCCTGCGCTGCCTCTGCGTGAAGACTGTGTTGCTGTCACTCTTCGTGGTTACGGCAGTCAGCAATGGGCAATCTCACTCCGCTCCCTACTGCTCCTTAAGCACCCAGAGTTAGGTCATGCATTCACTGCCTGTTGACTGATTCACTCATCAATGAACAACATCTGCAGACCAGGGGCCTGTCGCTCTCTCCTCTGTTTGTCTGCTCATGTGCTTCTCCTGTGCTTTTAATCTTAAGGCTCTGTTCTCTCCCCCTCTCTCTATCTCTGTGACCCCCCCTCCGCCCCCTTTCACTCTCTCTAATACACTGTTTCTCAACCCAGTCCTCAGGCACACCCAGACAATCCATGTTGGAATGTGAACTGTCTAGCTGGGAACTGGGAGAGAACAAAACATTGGCCCGCCTAGGGGTCCCCAGGACCAGGTGAAGAAACACTGCTATAAAGCAATAAGACCGATTTACTACCATCCAAATTTTGCAGAGATGAGATATTTGCCCTGGTGTTTCTTCTCAGCCTATCTCATATTCTTCTCTTCTTAATTCTCACCCCCACTACATCAGGCTAGCTCTGTGTGACTCACTGCAGGAACCGCCCCTTCCACAGCAAACGGCACCCATGTGAGAGTCAGACGCAGCCCCGGGAAAGAGTGCCGTCCTTGTCAGCCCCAGACGACCTTTGACCTGTCCGATGCAAACCACAAAAGTCACCCCCCCAAAACATGAACAGTAAGCCCCTCCCCCAAACAGAGAGACACGTCCCCCCACACACTACTACAGTCGACACCGAAGGGCTGCGTTGGCCTCCTGTCAGAATGGCTCCAGTCTGTCTTCCCAAAGATGAACATTAAGGAGGAGAAGCTGGTTCAGCTGAAATTTAGTTAAGATAAGTGAATCAATCAAGGAGTGATATTTTTAATCTAAACATAAAAGGCACAGAATGATAAGTAGCGATTATCTTTTCTATGTTTTCATTCCCTGCTGGATATTCATTCCCCAGGAAGCACCTTTGGCTTCTGTCTCTGCTCTTGTCAATATTAATCTATTTTGTTTTTCGCCATGCTTTGACCGAGGTTAGCGCAGTTAAACAGGCAAAGTAAGTAAAGATGGGCGAGATGATAACTTTGCCATGTGTCGAAAAGAAAAAGAGCGATGGGTGGACCATCCTATACCTTCATCCGGTGAGTGAAGCCGAGGGGGGAGGCATGCAGGATACCGGCCGTGATTTTGTCCCACAACGTGTCTAAATGTGCTGTGGAAGGTGTTGGTTTGCTGCCTGCTTTGGCTCAGTAACGTGAGTTTTCAGTGCCTCTACATTAATCAGCACCGTAGCTCTGGGGTACAGACACAGGGTGCTACCCAGCCGGCCAAAACCTTTCCTCAGATTCAAACGTCGGAACCTAACAAGCGCGCACTCATGCTGTCGGTCCTGACCTCACGGTCGTTACCACGCCACCCCTCACAGCCGTCAGGCGAAAACAACAACTGTGGTCATGTGCTACATCTGCAAATGCTAATTCTAAGGAAAGGTGTGTGTGTGTGTGTGTGTGTGTGTGTGTGTGTGTGTGTTGTGGTGATTGCATGTTAGTTTTACTGTGATCTGGTTTGTGAAACTGACATTGGTCACTTTATAGCTTGATGCGAGTAACTGGCAGCTGACTCTGTCCCAGAAAGCAAAGCACATGGAAAGAAACTCACGGGACAAGTGTGTGTGTGTCTGTGTGTGTGTGTGTGTGTGTGTGTGTCTGTGTGTAGGATGGAGATTAGGGATCAGATACTATGGAATGTGGATGGAGAGCAGAGCGTGTTGCTGGACACAGACAGTGAGTCAGCATGTTTAGCTCTTGCTTCCCTTCTTCTCAGAGGCTCCCTTCTTTTCATCTTTTTCTTCTTCCTGCTCTTCTTCCTCTTCCGCCTCTTCTTGCTCCTCACCTTCCTCTCCCTCGCCCTCTCCTTCCTCCTCCTCCTCTCCCTCCTCCTCTTCTTCCTTCTCCTCTTCCTCCTCCCCTTCCTCTTCTTCCTCTTCTTCCTCTGCCTCCTCTGCCTTGCTGCCCACCTTCCTGTAGGTGGCACCGGTACTCAGGACGTAGGAGCGGGCAGCAGTGTGGCTAAAGCCTGACATGATCATGGCCCCGCCGACGTTACTCATCCGGCACTCCTCTCCCTCCAGCAGCTTCCTGAAGAAAGAGAAAGAGAGAGAATCAGGTAGTGATGCGGAGGACCTCAGTGAACTGGTCGTTATGTCAGACCAGATTCATTAGTATCGGTAAGCCCAGTTTACATCTCTTCCCTGGAACAACCCATGTGACAAACCTGTAGGCGGCAATTTCGATGTCCAGGGCCATTTTAACGTTGAGGAGGTCCTGGTACTCGCGCAGGTGGCGAGACATCTCACCTTTGGTGTTTCGCAAGGCAGTTTCCAGCTGCTGGATGGTGTCCTGAGAGTTGGAGATACATGCAGACACATCAGCGGAAGTAGGACCAAGTCACTCACCGGCTTCCCTAAATAGCCACATAGCCTTTTGTGTTAACAGACCAATCAGTCTTCGGCACCCTCTGTTCTCTCTTAATGTGTTTTTTTAACTTTACACATCTCTCAGGTTCTCCATTGACTCTGGTTTTTACCCTTTTATACAGCTGTATTTTCATTAGTGTTACTCAGCTTCAGTACCTTTCTCATGGTTACTACAGCAGAGTCCCTGGGACTCAGTCAAGGTGGGCTTTAATCACCATGTCATCTGCTGGCCTGTTGTGGAAGTGTTCGGTCAGCTTGGTCATTAATACCCCACCATGTGGCCCATATCCAGCGAAACCCCACTCTAATGCACAGACCTGCAGCTCTGCGATCTCGCCACTGTGGCGATCCTCCATTTCAGCAAGCTGCCTCTCCAGAGCCTCGTTGTGGCCCCTAAGGGCCTCAGCCTCCAGGGTGCGGGCCTGAACCTGTCTCCGGTACTCGCTCAGCTCCTCCTTCGTCTGCTTGACCACATCCGAGTTACGGGCTGCAGCCTCGGTCACGCTGGCGAACTTGGAGCGGTACCATTCCTCAGCCTGCTGCTGGTTCCGGGAGGAAAGGGTTTCGTACTGGGCCCGGATGTCCCTCAGAGCCACTGCCAGGTCGGGCTTGCTCACGTCCATCTCCACAGACACCTGGTAGAGAGTATTTAAGGTCAGACTGGGGGCTGAGTGCAAGCACAATGTATAGATACATACACTAGTGGCCAAAATTGTGGAAACAGTTCCAATTTTACAGAGATTGTAGAACTTTATTGAAGTTACTCCAGTTACTTATTTAATCACCCAATGTATGATATTTGCAAACATTCTTTGACTGTTTATAAACATTACCACCAATATTTGTGTAGTAATTTTTAAAGCATAATGCCAAAAATGCTTGGTGTTTCCACAATTTTGGTCACTAGCATACATTGTGGACGGGGGCATAAATGAACTTAATCTGAAGAATTTGAAGGATATAATGAAAATAAATTACAGATGTTAAAAAACTGATTGCTCAGGTTCTTATTCTGCAGAGAAACTGCAAATTATGGGGCCCCTGTGGGGAAGCTGGGGCCATCAACAGCTGACTTGGCATCAAGGGTGGGATAATCAACATTCTGCTGACCTCGTCAATACGCCAGGATTTCACACCCCTAGTGTTTTCTCTTTTTTTTTGTAAAACTTTTCTAAAATCCATAACCATGTATTTATTATTAACAATTATTTACTGGCTTTTAATCAGCTTTGTTTAAATCCCGCATTTCTAATGGGAAAATACAAATTCAGTTTTTTGATTTGGTAAAGGTTTGTGGGGGACCTATTTTATACAAGTTAAATGTGTTCGTCCTCTAAATAAATTATAAATCAAAGAATGATTATTGAAAATCTTATATTAATGATCGGCGTGAGCAATATGTGATAAATTTAGATTAATGTTGCCTCAAGTGCCTATTTGCATCTACGGACCGTTTTAAAGTTCTATTAAAAGGATTTTATTGACTTTATCCGAGCTGAGCAGAGGTTACAGCCCCTCGCTGATCTTAATGCGCGCTCCTGAAGGACGCTTTGCCCCAAACCCTGAGCCACACCTAGAAAATGCGCTTTGCGGCGCGTCCGTTGCTCGAACTCCAGACCCGGTCATTTCTTCCTCCTACCCCGAAGGCAAATGCACGAGTACATGTCCGTCACTGTATTAAAATTAAGTGCTTAACACGGGTTTGTGGCATTATTAATAATGCATATAAGTAAACACTCAGATTATATGAGAAAGCCCCCAGCTAGGACACTGCGGAAAGTATACGCCGAGGTGTTGAGTCAATAGCTATTAAAGATAAGATGGTGGAAATTATTATTATTATTATTATTATTTTTACTATTATTCATCTCTATTAAGACAGATGCACAACAGTTTCCACGTCTGGTTGTGTTTGTGTCATAGTGCGTTGATACCTTTGTATGTAAAATGGTTGTCCCTGATTGTCTTTGCGGGGTCGGTATCGTTACTGCTGGTGCAGGACGTCGAAGCACAAACTTACGGATAGTTTTTATATTTTATCTTCACCTTCTGAAGGAACGCTGGGTTCTCTCAGAAGTGCTCTATTGGGAATACATTATGGTGTAATGGTAATGTGTTTTTTTTTGGATGACGGTTATGAGAGATGATGGTGAATTTCCGCACCTGTGAGGCTTGCAAAGATGCCTGCAACTCTTGCAGCTCCTCCTCATGAACTTTCCTGAGGAACGCGATCTCATCCAGCAATGACTCGACTTTCTTCTCGAGCTCCAGGCGTGAAAGGGTGGCGTCGTCCACGTCCTTGCGATACCCCTTGAGGGTGCCCTCGGCTTCTTCACGGAGTTTCGTCTCCTCTTCCAGCTTCTCCTTCACCCGATCCAGCGCATCCTTCATCTGCACGCAGTCAAGGTGCATCTGGCTCTTTTCGTGGGTAAGCTCCTCCACCCTCGCCCTGAGCTCCCGTATCTCCTGCTCGTACAGATCGTGCAGACGTGACGGCTCCGAGTGGCGCTGGCGCAGCAGGGTGACCTCTGCCTCGAGCACCTTGTTCTGCTGCTCCAGGTTGTGTACTTTCTCGATGAAGGTGACGAAGCGATCGTTCAGGCCCTGTAGCTGCTCCTTTTCGTTCGTGCGAATTATCTTCAGCTCATTGGTGATGGCCGTGGATTGTGACAAGTCAATGGATTCCGGCAGACAGGAGAACCCGCTGCGACCGGCGCCCAGCTTGCTGCGGTAACTGGAGGGCAGCATTGTGGGCGCGGAGCCATAGCCACGAAGCTGGGAGCTAGAGCGGTATGTCGCCGAGCTACGGGACGGGCTGCTGCTCATTGAGATGCGTCCCGACACCCGTGGAGCATCGCCGAAGATCTTCCGATAGGAGCTGCTGGAGTACATGTCAGTAGAATAACTCATCTCGAAAAGGAACGATCACCGGAGTGCTCTTCTTCACCTGCTGCAGAGTGGTCTGTTATCAGTGATCGTGTGTGTCTGTGTGTGTATGTGCGTGCGTGTGTGTGCGCGCGGTATGTATGCGGGAAAGAAGGAGGCTGAGAGAAGCAAGTGCGGTCTGAGCAGGACGGCGATTTTTAAAGCCGGAGGACGCCGGCGTCATTTGACGCAGTGGCCGCAGCAGAGACGGGGAAACTTGCAAGTTTGTGCAGAAATCCTTGACTCCCTCGGGGCTACACGCCCACCTTCTCCGAGTTTAGTTGTATCAATTCGTTTCCATAAGCCGAAACTGAAGTAATCGCCTTCCGTGTAATACCTTGCATACGTAATTGATCGAAGTTTCGTGCGGAAACTCTGATGAATACCCCCCCCCCCCCCCCAAATATAAAATATATAGAATTGTTTCTGACTTTTTCACGTGCACTCATGATGGTGGGTAGAATAGCTGCGATATGTAGGCGGCCCATGATTTAAAATGAAATTTCCTAAATTTCCTTGGGGATAAATAAAGTATCTCTATCTATCTATCTATCTATCTATCTATCTATCTATCTATCTATCTAAAACAGACGGTTTGAGAGGAAACAACCTATTTTACAATTATCGCAGAATTAGCCTATCAGTAAACAAATTCTAAATTGTGTATAGGCCCTATTTGTTTTAAATTATACAAAGTATCATTCATTCTCTTTTAGCTTAATGAACGCTGGGTTCCAGCGCATTCATTTACAAAAGACGCCTTTTCCGTTAGACGCATTATTATTATACGTGTGTGTGTGTATATATATATATGCATATATATATATATACACACACACACACACACACACACTTGCCACTGAGATGGAGCATGGACTGGTTACCCTAAAGAGGTCGATGCGGGTGGAGGGGCGCATCCCCCATGGAGGTGCGTGCTGTAATGCAGAGACTTGAGCATCTTTCGTGCCGGCTCCGCAGTATCGGAATACGGAATGAGCTTTGCGGCCCGCTCTCCCTGACCCTGCACATCAGATAACGTCGCCTCCGCTGTCTTAATAGGTCAGTAAGTTCAGCGAAGATATATTCCCTCGAATAAAACACTACGAACCGGAACATTGAGATTGTAACGGTGTGTGAATCACCACGTTGCGTCGGGGCGGATGAAAAGCAGGGAGCGCCTCTGATCGTCGCGTCGATTCCGCACTGAAAAGGCTGAAGCACCTGCGGACGCCGGGGCCGTGCAGGCAGCCTGTCCATTTTACATCGTTAACACCCAAACGTGAACTGAGCCCGGTGTCTCTGCGGTAATGTCGGACTCTCCTATATATCTCACTCCGCTACGGTTAACTTCCTGAAACAAACAAACAAAAAAATCAGATAACAGTTATATGTGGCCGATAAAAGACAATGTTTGCTTGGCAGTTAAAACATATTTTGTTTTTTTAGAGACATCAGATGAGGAAACGTGTGTTTGCGCCGGTTTTATATGTTATTATTTAATAAATTTATTTGAATAAAATCTTATCACCATTCATTCACTGAAGCTTATTGTATTGTCAAAAATTATATATGTGACAGTGCAGTAATAGGTTGGATCCGTTGAGATTAGCCTATCTATAGACCTATGTGAATGCCGATAACATATTCGACTTAAATTGCATGTTAAAGAACACTCGGGGTCACCTATTTGGGATTTTCTTTCAGTGAATGCACCTGCAGTAATAGATATTCCCCGGGGAAGTGCAGGCTATATAATTTTATAGATAGGCATCAGTCTCCAAATATAACCTGCCTAGTTTATTTATCAGTTAATTATTCATTATCTTGCATTTGAAACAATTCCATTGGTAGCATTTTTATCAAATGCCTTCACCTTTTATAGTAAAACCTTACTGAACCCCGCAATGACGGCCTTTATTTAACCCGCGTATTTGAGCCTTACACTGTTTAAAGGTATATGGAATGGGTCGGGAAGAAGTTCTGAAAAACCCCTAAAAGAGTATGAATACTTATATAACGAAGATTGTTTTGTACCTAACTGTACAATTGGACTTGTAACGCGTTTTGCTTTACTTTGTAACTGGCCGGTACATTAAAGTTAGATCCACGTAACAAATTCTGAAACAGGGTTTCATGATAGTGCACCTCCCCCACCACTTACCACTAGATGGCATTATAAGCCATAAAATATCTATCCATAGGCTCTATGCGACGGGGGAGTTTACATTGCCGGCTAAGGATTTATAGCATTACAGCCTGAGGATATTAATATGGAAGGCAAGTGTAAATAGCTTTAGTGATGTACGATTGTCGCTGATGGCAGTGTGTATGCTCGTTTAGCACTGTTTAAAAGGGGAAATTCGAAACGGTCAAGTTGCAAACTGGAATAAATAACTGATGCACTGTGGAACACATCTGTAAAAACTGGTTTTCACAGCTTACTGTATTCCCCCTCCCCCAGAGATACACATGCAGAGGGAGAGGAACAAGTGCAGAGTGTGGTTATAACACTGTCTGAAAATTCCAAAATTTGATCTAAGATAATATTTGTTCTTCATGTCTGTTTTCAGTCGGTATTTACGCACCCTGCTGGCTAGTATTTTAACCAGCATTATTGTAAGGTCAGAGAAATACGAGAATAATGAAGCAAACACAGTCATTCTTAAAACAATAAAGAGCAAGCACCTAGCAGAGCCCAACTCCGGAGAAATCGCACACACTCACATTCGCAAAGTTGTAGGCTGGACAGGCTAAACGAGCGGCCTCCTGACTCATGATCCCGCAGGAATGCCCCTTAATCCCCAGGTAGCTATTTTCATCTCTGGATCAGGCCTTACACTCAGAGGAATAATTCGTTTTGCTGTCATCTTTCCCACACCTGATTCATATCATTATGTTTAAAGGGAGCTCTCTGTTTCTTGTCAGGGTGTAACAGAATCCTTAGCATGAAGCTGCCCGCTTGGTCGCGTGTAAAACTCATCTACCAGTGCAAGAATCTGTCTGCATGTGTCATGTGACTGTAAGCTAGCAGGACTTGTCAGCAAGAGACTGTCTGATTTACTCATACCAAGGACACATAACCATACATGTAAAAAAATCCCATTATCTTTCATGGGTTGTTACCCCATTTACTTTGGTGTCTAAAAGCACTCACAGGGATATCGCATGAATATTCAAAACACATTATTTGAGAAGTCGTCAAACTTTGATTGATGTCTGCATGATGGGATTAACATTCTTAAATAAAATTCAGGGACGACACCCACTTTTAGTTGTCCCATTCCATGAGAATTATAAACCAGACAAATAATACACATAAGAGTACACACATTTTATTGCTATTAGTGGAGAACGAACCCATGTACCTCTGACATTATTATGGTAGTGATTCTGCTTGAATGGGACCCGTGTCACTAGTATGTTCTTGATGCTGTACTGTCAACCTTCTCCAGCCTTTTTTGTCATTTATACACATTATTGTGTGATTCTTCACTGACGCCCCCTGCCTATCTGCTTACCCTCTTTGGGTCTACTTAAAGCTGAGTAACATGATTCCCTGCCTGCTCATAAAACCTCTCCCTCATTGGTCTAGGTTTACCGTCTTCTCCTTGCTACGAAGAGTATTAACCCACCCCCACCTTAAAAACCTCTGACTTTTTATAGGGCTGTGCCACCTATGACTCTGCAATGTCAGCTATACCCTTCTCTCCTGCAACTTTCAGTGTGCACTTTGTGTGTTACACACTTTGCCTCACCTCCACACCACATAATCCGGTGTGATACGGGGCCTAATTTTGTCTGTTGCTGCTCTACAATGGTTTGTAATAGTCAGCTGTTTATCCCATTAGTACTCCTCATATCTTTTAACACTATTCTGTTTCCTCCTCTGTGTCTTATTTTCAGTCCATGGCCCTTTAATCCTGTTTCCTTCACTTAGTGTCTGAAAGCGTGTGGGAGTAATCAAGCAGTGCCGGCCCCAAGCCTGTGTGAAGGTGACCATGCCATTGGGCTTGGGGCATGCAGTCAGTGACCTACACAGCGAAGGTCACAGCTGGTGGTGCAATGTATGCATTGCAGGGATAAGCTGGTGGATTTCACCAATCTGACAAGCGTGGGGGGAGGGGAGTCATTAGGACTGTAAGACTGACAAAGGCCTGGACATACACTCACAAGATGGATCACAACACTGCCAGCTTCTATAGGACGACTGCTGTCATCCATTATGGCTGCTCGGTCCCTTACTCCACACACATTTGCATCAACACTGCACGTCCAGCACCTCTCTGAACACAGCAGGATTATACACATGTCATATCAGCTCAACATGGACAACAGGAGTGTCACTGTGAGAATGAGTCAAGTAACCAACCCCGTACAAAACAGTGTGGTGCACTTGACACTTCAAGGGTTCTGACTTGATTTCAGACAGGGCTTTTTCCCGTCGGTGCTGGAGCTTTGAAGAATCTGTGCCCAGAGTACGGAGTACCCCATCATGACATCACTAATAACATTAACCACACAAGCAGTAAGAATAAAAGTAGAGAGTCAAACGCAATGACATTTTCACCCATACATGCATCAGAACATCAGTACTATTTAATGTGACTCTTCCACGGCAGTTGGTGACTCGCCAGCTACCTCCATGTTCCAGTGTCACTCCGGCTGAAATTGTGTGTTTCATACCGCTGGTTTCAGAGCTGGGGTCACTCCAGCTAGGTATACCGTGCAGATAATTCCTTGAATCTCTGAAAAACAGCACTCAAAAGGATTCTGGAGAGCAAACTATTAATGAAGGAGAACAGAAAGAAGAACCTGATCCTCTCTGGAGGATGCTTGGACATTCGTAAAAGGCTCTTTTTCATGCCAGTGTAAACAGCCCTTCCCAGAACATCACAGGAATGCAGCCATTACGGGTCTCATATTTTATCTGAACAATGCTTTTCGCATTGGGGTGTAGCGTGAGGCTACATCACATCCTCTGTTTTCTGTCCACAGTGTCTCTGCCAAAGATTTCAGCATAGACCGATGACACTAAAGCTATAGCATGGATCAAGTGCATAACAAATGAAAAGCATCAGTCTGAAATGATCTTAGACTACAGCAGTGTCTCCCAATCCGGTCCTCGGGGACCCACAATAGGTCCATGTTTTTGTTCTCTGCAAGCTCCCTGTCAGAGTCCACATTTTTGGGAGGGAGCAAAAGAGTGGACTGTCTGTGGGTCACCAAGGACTGGTTTTGGGAAACACTGGACCACAGCAAGCTGATGGTTCAGACTTATCAGTATTACAGCGTAATGGAGTTTCCCTCCTTCTGCATATGCTGCTTCTGAGCACTCTTCATGATGTAATCTATAAATTCAGCTCAAAATAAGGCCAGCACATTATTTTAAACTGTATTTGTCCGACCTAATTTTATTCACACTTGTCTCTGTTAAGTATTTCAAACTGGTGTGAAAAGAAGACCTTACTGACCACAGTGGGTTATTTTTGTCCTTTTTCAGTCTTTAGCTTTTTATGAGTTTTCTGGCCAGGATGTCACTATAAAAGTGAGAAGGTTCTAACTGCTTATATAAGCATATTTAAACACTTTTTTAAGCTGTGCTGGTACACAAATACCATGAGGAGGATAATTTTAAGTCTAATGAGAGAACCTGTAGAAGACTAAGAAAAGCCCTCCACTGAAGGGAGGAACAGCCACACCCCCAGCTCCAGGTCTCATTTTTAACAGTTTGCTCTACTGTATCATCTGCATGCATGAGACAGGAAGAGGATGGTTTGGTAAATTTTCACTTCAACCCGTGAGGTTGTTGAAGATGATCAAGTTAATGATCTGGCCGCACACTGGAGTTATGGCCACAGAGAATACAAGACCGACCTTTGGGGTGGTTATACTTGCAAAAATGTCTGTATCACACCTGCTACTGCAAATGAGGAATTGGTGACTAATGGAAGGCACATTTAACTATATTAAACTGTTACTATTGAACCTGAAGAAGTATTTCTTGAATTCATAATGAAGACAAAAACCATATAGGTAAACAAGTTTTTATTTATTCTATCCATGTCACTGGCAAATATAAATAACTGCTCCACATTTTCACAATGTTTTTCTCATTTTTAATGTTTCTTTTAAATTCAATGTTGTCCAAATTTCCCAATTCTAAAAATAAGTGCACAAAAATGTCCACCTTCTGTTTGCTTGTTTAACAGACATAAAACCACGTTAAGCCTGTAAGAGGCACAGAGTCAGTCCTGACTGCGTGTGTGTGGGCAAGAGAGGGACACACCAGAGACACAGCCACAATGAGCAAAGGAATGTGTGTAATGTGTGTAATTTGTGAGACAGATTGTATACAGGATGCATACCCGCATGTCATCATACGCATGTAAGCATGTGGTGGTCATCATACTGCTGTCATACATCTGACTGTTTTAAGGCTTCAGTCAGTTTACAGAGACAAACAAAGGTATAAAAGGAAGCAAAGTCGAAGCCCAAGTTGTGCCCCGCTGATGTAAATGGACTGCGTCAGGACACTGTGCAGCTCTGCTTCCTCAAACCGCAGTCTTGCTCTGAAATAATGCACACCTGCTGGCGGGGTGTGCACCGAAGCACCGAGATCGATACAAATTCTTCCGTGAAAAAGGGCAAACGTTATGGAAACCAAACTAAATGAGGGGCCCCGTAAACCCTGTGTATGGCCCTCTGCACCACTGCCCCCCCCGCCCCCCTCACGTAATGCTCCTATGTGGAGGATAGGGAGGTGGAAGACGCGCACACGCCGCTCACAGCAGCAGAGAGAGCAGACCGTGACATGACACTGACACTTCTTACGAGCTCGAACTAAGTGGACCTTTTTTTTTTTCTTTTTTTTTTTTGCACCTTCCCCTCCCTTGACAATTAAAAACCAGACAAAAGCTTATCTATATAAATGGCTGTTTAAAAGTGTAACACCAGCCCCCCCCACCCACCCCCCTACCTCTTTCTGAGGACAGCGACGAGACCAATCAACAATGACGTTCACTATTACCACTGTCCCAGAGCACGTGAACGGGCCAGTCATAGGGCCGACACATGCAGGCCACAGTACAGATCCCGAGCACATCTATGCTGCAGCAAGGCCTTCACACTACAGAGGAGCAGCACCGCACAGACTCACTCACATATCCTACTTTTAGATTTTTTTTTTTGGTTAGTTTTATTCATTTTGAACCGACTCCACTTGTCAAACTAACTCCATCTGCTGCCATAGGGCAGGGATGGACACTACATTCAAAAACCTTGTCAACTCACAGTCCCTGGCCTCATGACTGCTTACATTCTTAGAAGTGTAAAACCTACACCTTGTGTCCAGACCAAGCTGTGTGTGATTTTTTCTTTTCCTAACCTATAAGGTTAACGATTCACAGGCAGGCCTAACGGCAGCTGCCCTGTGGTGGAGTGCTGGATTTGGACCAAGTCACAGCTGAGAGTCCCATGGCTGCAGCTGCCTGCTTATGTGGGGGAGATGGACGGACCACCTCCATAAGGCTCACAGGCAGGAGAGACCGCTTCCGCTCCACTACACCCTGCTCTACACATTCGGGCTCTCTTTGCTTCTTTACTTATTTTCCCCTTTTTTTTTTAATATTTCCATTTTCGGCTCGCATGCATGAAAGACGCACGGCTTTTTAAACAGCTAAAAATGTCTCTTACAACGAACCATGGGCAAAACATTTCATTCCCGGAGCAACGGCTCACTTTCTGAACGCATGTAAAATCCTATGCACTAAAAGACAGCTTTAAGACCAATTCACAACGCAGTGCCAAACCAACTACACATTTAAAACTGCTGGGAGAACAGAAAGCAAATTAAGCAATAAGTATACCTACTGAAATATAACCTTTAGCATATTTAGATCAAATATAAATTACTTTTTAGATATAAATATCTTCTTGTAAAGTATTTACATGAAAATGGCTACATTTTGCTGAAATAACAACAAACACATGGGCTGGACGGCAGAGCGTGCCTGTGCCAGCAGCACCCTGCCGGACACTCACCCCCACCCCTACCCCCCCATCCCCACAAACATTTCATCACTTCCTCTAAGTCACCCCCTAGACTCTCCCGCTCCTCCATCAGGCCGCATCAACTTGACATGGAATGTGCTTCACACTTTGCTCTGCCGCACGTTTGACAGGCTACCTGACCACGGGATGGAATAAAAACAGGCAAAAAGCCGCTGTCTTCAGAAAGAGGCCTCTCCCCCCAGGCCCCGGCCTCATGCTGTACGTGGTTCTTCACAGCGCTTTTCTGTCTCTGGTCGTGGACGTGACCGACACAGCTTAGGGACGTAAACGAGCCCCGTGAGGAAGAATGAGGGAGACGTGGGGACCCGCCGTGGGGACCCGCCGTGGTGCCGACGCGGCTGATGGAGGTATTGCTCGGCAGGCCCTCAGGGCGGGGCCCAGCCCCCTGAAAGGGTGGCGGTGGTTAGCCGTCGGCCTTAAAGTGGCTCAAAACCACGCCTTTACTGATACATTCTGAGTAGATGCAGGTCTTCGGAACACGTCTACCACTGATCAAGTGCAAAATATCATGGTCAGACAATCAGCGGGAGTTGGCTGACACCGCCCCAGTTCTTGGCGATGGAAACAGGGCCCCGCTTTATAGTGCAAAGGTACAGCGGCCATTTACTGGCCCCCACAGCTGGAATGGGTAGGGGCAGAAATGGGACAAGCGGTCCTCATGGATCCAGCCATCTAAACTGGGCCAGGCCCATGAGAAATTCACTAAAATGACTGGACACACAGAAGACCGTGGGGATCTAGAAGCCAGAGAAGTTCCTGGCTGTGTCTCGAACGTGTATAGGCCTGGTGCCAGGACGTGGGGGGGGCGGGGGGGGTCTCTTAGGTTTGGTCTGACCAGTTGTGCTCGGTGTCAGATCTGACTGGTGGGGACTGGCTGAGCAGGGGCTGGAGGTTCCCCTTAGAGGCTGCATCCCAGCACAGTGGCCTTGTCCTGAAGGTTGGTGAGGCGGCGCAGGCTGGCGCTGGAATAGCCTTCGTCGCTGCAGCTGCTGCGCATGCTGGCCCGCTCGTCCGAGTCGCTCACACTGCTGGTGCTCCACTCCAGGTCTCCCAGCAAGTAGTCCGTGCCCTCCACATCCACATCAAGCTCCTCTGGAAGACACACAGAACAAGCACATGATCACTGCTACCCTTGACCACGGTATGTGCGTGCTGCCCTAACCTTACGTGACCCGTCAATGGATTTTGTCACCCACATTTGAGGCCGTGGTGGTCCTGTGTACCACCAGCAATCACGGAAAGTAGTTATAGCTCAATGACTCATTGTGGTTAATGGGGCTGATATACTAGAAATTAACCAGTAAGTTTTAACTCATGCCAGTTCCTGCGTTTTTATACTTTCTGATTCTTGAGCAGCAGCAGATACAACCTGTCATCACAATAAGGAAGTATTCAGATTTTTTTAACCTAAAGGTAAATGTCATTCACAGCGTGCACCTGTAGGGGCTGCTGCAATCCGAATCAGTACACATGCCCCAGAGCTCTCCTGCAGGAGCACACGCGCAGCTAGGAGGACGCGGGCCTCACCCTGGTCCGAGTCGGACTTCTCTGAGGAGACGGTAGACCCCATACTGTCCATGCGTGTTCGCTCCACGCCCAGCTGCTCCAGGCGACGTCGTAGGTGCCTCTGCTCCCGCTGCAGCTGGTCAATGGTGTGCTGGGCCCGGCGCTCGCCCTCCTCCAGGCGCTGTGAGCAGACACACATGCAGAGCGTTATGCACTCCCTCTGCCTGCCTGCTGCTTCCGCAAAGGACACGGTGTGCACAGCCTAGCTGCCGCATGCACACAGAAGGCCTCCCTCAAATCAGTCTCACGACCCAGACCCACACGGCGGATGGGTACGCACATGAGGCATCCAGGCCATACCTTGATGTGTTCCTTGGCTTTCATCAGTAGGCTGAGGGTGGTGTGACGGTTGGAGTCAGGTCCCAGGGGTACCAGTGACTTCAAGCGCTCCAGACACAGCCGTAAGTGTGCACGTCTGGGGGGAAGGGGGGCAGGTATATAGTTACATGAGCAGGCTTTATTCCTCCATTAACTAAAACAGACTCCAGCACATGGCGAGTGCTGCAGCAGATGCAGCGGTGCAGCAGCCAGGGCTGCAGAAGGCAGCCTGCATTGCCAGCCGTGCCTCCCAGCCTGTCTGCCTCCCATAACCTCCCCACTCACACCCATCACAGCCCGAACAAGGGCCCAGTGACAACAACACACTTCCTTTCAAAAATACACCACACAAGGTCATGAGAGTTTTACGCTGCAGAGACACCACAAACACACAATGGAGGTTTGGAGCACGTCAGCCATAACAGAATCAAAGAAGATGACCTATCCAGATGCATGTTCAAGGGGAGACAAGTGCACGTGGCTTACGGTTCTGCCTGTCACTTCCTGTGGTTAAAATGTCTCCCAGTAGAAGACGTCAGAACCCATGTGAAACCAGCACTCTCCAGAGTGCAGACATAAGCTACAGGTGTTAACCAAGTGTCCTCCATTATTAAGGAATTTGTAAGTGTCCTCACCCTCCCAAGTTGGTAACCTCAACTGTAATACCCCAACCACTGCTCTCCAACTGAAGGCAGTTAGACAATAAAACAATGCAGAAGCCAGGCGGGAAACAATGTGTCAAATGTTTAGCAATTAGTTTAATAATCCTCAGAGGTTATGGGACCAGACAAGCTAAAGGCACAACTTTATCCCAAGCAGACTCTATAGTTTATAGACTTGCAGCCACCACTACTGCAGAGATCAGGGAATTGGCAGAGGTAATTATAGCTTCTTTCAATAAGACTTAATAAAAGGAATTCCTGAGGAACAGAAGCTCTGGAAGCCCAGTAGCATTTGGCATGGCAATCTTTCTCTTTTCTTTTTTTTTTTAAATCTTAAGGGTCAAAGGATAAATCATTACCTTCTTAAAGTGATCATTTTTAATAGATATCTACAAGAAAAGCCATTTCACACAAGACCAGTTACATGGACACCGCCCTATACCTGCTGCTTTTCATATTTCCTTAGTAACAACAAAGCAAAGTTCAGACAATCTGATGATAATGATGAGCACACTGTCAAAATAAATACTATGCTTTAATTCATCAATGAGTAAAGCTGCAAGGAGATTTCACAGCAAGCTTGAGACCCCAAATGGGTGCAGTAACAGGCTGGCTAAGCTACTCCAGGCAGACTCACTTTAAAAAAAGGCTAACTGACAAATTCCCGCTTGTTCAAGCAGCTTTTCCACCTGACTGCAATGATTTCTCAGCTCCTCTCTCCCCTGTCACAACTGACATGTTTCACAGCTGTTCATGTGGGGTACGTGTCCTCGACCAGATGACCCGTGTTATGTAATATTCTTCCATGCAGGCAGGAGTCACAGCCTATTTTACCGCCTGCGTTTTTCACAACAAAATCAACCAGGTACTGAACACGGTCTGCACATGTGTGTGAACAGCTTCTGTATCTATATCTGTAATAGCAACTGTGGATATTTTGCGTGTGTATTCTATATTATATATACACACACATCTCACACATAAATATATGTCTAATCTATCACATACACAACATCAACTATTAACACCCAAGATTTAATCAATTTACTTTTACACAGGAACAAGTAGCTTAATTTAGCATTCCATTCAACCTGCCACAGTTGAATGTATAAACTGCATGTGTTTACATTATTAGGAGCCACAAATAGCTCAAAGTGACATCACACCGCCAGTTATATACACAATATGCGACACTTCAGAGGACTAGCTTAGCGGGATGGGAGCAACCAAAGGTATAAAAGGAGGTCAACAAAGCAAGACCCTCAGGACGAGATTGAGGACACCTGTGAGAGTGCAGCCCTCAAGCATGTGGGAGGAAAAATGCCCAAAATGTGTGCCAATCAAACCTTTCCAGCATCTTCCTGGCTAATTAATGTAGATATGAAGCCCTGGGATATGTCTTAGTCTTCGGTCTGGGATATGTCTTAGTCTTCAGTCTGCAATCCCTGCTTTTGTTGCTTTCTCTTAAAGGCACCATAGAATACATTTTTATTTATAAATTTATACATTTCTAAATTGTTCTCTGGTGTCTACATACAAAGTAGGTGAACTTGGTTTGGTCAAAAAATGCTCATTAGTAGTTTTACAGGCCCCCGTTAGATGCCCTTTTTATTTGGCACCAGAATGAAACAGGCCATCCCCCTTTTTGGTGGTTCATTATTATGCAATAAATGATGGCTTTTTTTTTTATTATTTGCCATTTGACCAAGTACAAGTACAGGTAAATTGGAATGTTTCTCCTCACCTACCCCACGTTGCTCTCCATAGCTTAATGGGCACAGTGCAAAGTCAATCAACGTGTGTGGCCCCTGGAGCCAGGGTTTAAGATCCTTGCTCAAGGGCCCATGGACATGTGACTGTCATGCTGAGGCCAGGGCATGAACCAGCGATCTTCCAATCACGGGCACAGAGACTTAGCCCTCTGAGCCACTCACCAGCCCCCATTGATGAACACTGCTTGCCTGGTTTACAATGAGGCACTGCGATGGCTTGCACAGAACCAACATCAACAGTCACGCACTGCATAATGATGTTTCAGTCAACGACGGGCCACATTTATGAGGGTGGTCCCTCAGGATTATAAGGGAGCTGAAAAATTCTTATCACCTAGTGACATTGTAGCACAGCGCATTACTCATGTGTTTGTGGTGATGCTGATGTAAACAAACAGCACACAATTTCGCACAGTACATAATACTTAAACCTATGTAACTGGTTTATGTATGTATTATACATACATCTTTATTATATTGTCATTATTTTGGTATACTCTTTCTATTTTACCACACAGAACTAATACTCGCACTTCGACCTAGGAACAATGTTAGCATAGTCATAACTTTTTTTTTAAATATTGTAACAAGAACTTATTCTGCATCTGTCAACAAATGATTATACGATGCTAGCTCCATCAGCTCAAAAATGTGTTGTCTGTAATGAATTAGGATGACTTTCAATTTTTTTTTTCTTCGGTATTGATTAGAGATTCGTTTAGCTAACCAAAAGTAGGCTACAGGCAGTACAGAAGCTGTCAATGTTGGTATCATGCACTTCATAATGTTGTTTACTCCTTCCCTGCTAACCTGGGGTACATTTCCCAAAAGCACAACTTACACAGTTGGAACCGTGCAACTGAAAGGCATCAACAATAGACGCTTTCACACCCAAGTTCTGGAACCAGGTCTCTGGGATGTCTCGACTGGAAACTTTTGAAGCTCCTGGCCTCTTTCATGTGTTGCTTTCACACTGCACAACAGAACTGGGACCTTAATGCTAAATGAGTATGGGAAATGCAAAAAGCTCATAGGTTAAACTTCACAGGTAAATCAAAACTACTCCACCACCCCAAAACAATGTAGGATGAACAAGGTGTTTTGTTAGTTACTGGGAGGAGCAACTGCAATCAAAACGGCACACAGCCTTTTATTTATGCTATCCATAAGACCCTAGATGTTTATATTCCAGTATTATAGCTGGCAGATCAATCTTTCGGTTTCACAGAATAAAAAACAATGAAACATATTCTGCTAAAAAGTGCTGGTTTCACCACTGGTGATATTAGACAAACAGTGTTTGAGCTTCATGGTATGTCAGTTCTATGTACCGAATTCTCCTTATTCATGCTAAGGTAATGTCAGATTTTCATTCTATGGCACCTTTAAACCAATTTGAGGGAATTCAAAGATTTACATAACCACAAGGGATATTACCGTGATCTGCTTTTGTGGCACCAGAATTTTTAGGATGAAGGTGGGCTATCCATCCCTGAACACACATGCTGCACAAATGAGGTTCTAAGGGAAAACCACCAGAGTTACAGTGCCTAAGCCCACAATTCTGTTCAACTACACTGTTCTGTCTCTCTGGATGTTGAGATCCTTCGGCTGCCCAAAGAGAAAAGGCGGCGGGGCTCACTGGGCTTAACAGGTGCATGGGACAGCAGCCAGGATGCTACAGCCAGACAACAGCCCTGTCATATGGGGTTTCTGAGGACATGCAAAAAATATATTTTAAACTAAATATGCATCGGGGTAAGTGTTATTTCTCATGGCATATTTTGATTTAGGCTTAATCTTTTGATGAAAATGCAATTCATCAACCCTTGATCATATTTAAATCATCTGATTCCCCCCCAATCCATCTCAGTAATCCAATCAATCAACAAAAATTACATTAAATGTAGTCAACTAAATATACTTTAGTCATAGTGTAATACATTATTTTTTACATTTCCTTGAAAATTTCACTTAAATTTTCTCTGATATACATGGACACAAATTGATCTACCTCTATCTTCTATAGATTCACAAGAACATAAGAAATTTACAAACGAGAGGAAGCCATTCGGCCCTTCAAGCTTGTTTGAGAACTTAACTAATAGCTCAGACTTGTTAAAATCTTATCTAGCTCTGATTTAAAGGAACCCAGGGTTTTGGCTTGCTCTACACTAGCAGGAAGACTATTCCATACTCTAACTACACGCTGTGTAAAGAAGTGTTTCCTCAAGTTCATTTTAAAATGTTCTCCCACTAACTTCCACTTAAATTCCTGAAGGAATTTAAATCTGTAAATCTGTTATGTTATGGCATGACATTAAGTTTGAACATGTTGTCTTTATGGAAACATTTAACAGTTGTAAAGCTTGTAATGCAAAAACACTGCACTTTATATGAATTTTATTCAACATCAAAAAGCATGTATAAATAAAACCAAAATTTAGTGTCATACAAAATATTTGTGTGTGTCTATACGCACACTCATGATTTGTAAATATTGTTCATATTATAAGAAAAAACACGAGTGTATAGAATTAAAATAAAGAAAACGCAAGTGTCCTTTGTCAGCTATCAGAGTAGTGAAAACAAACTGGGCTGTGATTTTTTTAATCTTGCCAAGAAAATTTGTTGAAAGTACCAATTTTAGCTTTCAAAATACCGCTGTATACCATATTAGAGAGTCTACAGACTACAGGAGTCTACAGACTATACAAAGAGAACTGCATGGTTTCTACTTATCAGGTGGATGCACGGTATATGCACTTATAGGCATATAGCTAATCATGCCCAGCTACAATAAACGCGAACTAAAGATACTACTTGGAATTTGATTAGTTTCAAATTCATTTCTTCCTGACATTTTAGTCTTGTTTTCATTTGTTGAGGAAAGGGTCAGGACATTTAGTCATACTTTTTGGCATCAGAGTAATCTGTATTTTATTATCGTCTGGTTTTCGTCAATGGATAATCTTTGTTGACGAATAATTTTAATCATAGTTTTCAATGAACTAAACACTGATTGGAGTGTATTCAGGGTGTCCTGTAAACAGTGGCCCACTAGCTACTATTTCACTTCCACTGCTTATTGTGAGAATGTAAGCTAATGAAGTCATCAGAACCCAGACAGACCCTTATCCCCAATCCACAGCCTCCATGCCATGCATTATTCAGGGTGTCTGCCTGCCAGGGGGAGCCTTTGTCCCCGCTGAGCAGGAGCACCAGCGCTGAGGCCTGGCAGGGGCTAAGAAGAGGCTCACTCCTCAGGCTCTCTCAGAGATGCTGTGAGCCCTGTATCAGAAGTAAAAGACTAAAACTCAGGCTGACTGACCTTGTGCTCTCACCTGTGTGCCTCTCCATGTAAAGATAAAAGCGGTCAAAAGAATGACCACTAAATGTCGGAACAAATTTATGTAAGACGTAAACATTAGAATGTCGTAGGAACACTGGTATATGGTACACTAAGATAGTCACAAACCTTCAACAAAATACACACCACATTTACACACATGTATCTCTCAAAAAAGCTCATGAAACAGTAAATAGGATGCACAGCTCTCTGTAAGATGTGCATGTTTACCGCAATAACCATTCGCTGCTTAATATTAATTGGAACACAGTAAATGACTGCATATAGGTGATATCTGGAAATTAAATAACTCACAAGCAGCAGCAAACATCCTGTCTGGAGCAGTTCCTCTGGCTACCACCTAATTTTATTTTTTTGCCTGATCACTCTGTGAATTGTATGGATCTTGGCTAAGGTCTGTTTAAAACCTGCCACAATTGATGAGGATTAGTAATGACATACTGTACTCTCTGCCTGAAAGATTTCACAGTTCTTGCTTCTTTAAAATATTTATCTTCTCCCATCCCTATAAACACACTTGCACAAGCAGTCCAGGTGTGCAGGGAGTTTTTGCATTTTTAGTTTTTTTGATTGCAGTCATGGTTTTTTAGAAAATTTGAGTTGTCCCTTATGGGGACCTTATGGTCAAAAAATGGGTATTCATGTTGTGGGGACATTTGGTCCCTATATCTGGACCACACACACACACACACACACACACACACACACACACACACACACACACACACACACACACACACACACACACACACCCTCTGCCCTTATCAGTAGTATTTCAGTGTTGCACACAGATCGAGGGTAGTGTGAGCCTACCTGTTCTTCTCCATTTCATTGTGTGTGGACCTGCAGGAAAACAAAAAAAAAAAAACAGAGGACATGAGCAGAGATTCCCTCTACATCACGCTCCATAGAGGAAGTAAACAGGACCATGTTTACAAAAGATTATGCACTGTACTACGCCAGGATTGGGGGCATTTTATCACCAGTGCATGGGCATCCTAAAGACAGCCTAAGACACTGGGAACTGGCTTATGAGCGGGAAATGTACCGTCACACACACACAAGGGTAAACTTAGCAACAGTAACCAGAAACACGGGCCGGAAAGAGCTTCTGCAGCTCAGTGGTACTGCACTGTTTTCCTCTCACACATGATACCAGGCTATAAAGTGACCACCCCCAGCACAGAGACACATGCCTCCATGTGTCAGAGCTGCTTGAAGCGCGGGTGCCCATAGCGGCCCCCTGCCCACGCTGCCAACACACTGCGCCATTACACAACAAACAGAACCGCAGACAACCACAGCCCTGCCTGTGCTGTGGACGTGCATTACTATTGAGTTGACAATGGTCTTTTAAGAGAAGACCGAACCTGTGGGCTTTTGTGCAACCAAAGATGATCTGGAGCCAGAGTCACACCTTGAGATTCCTACAGTGATATTCTTGCTTAAACAACATGGGGGAATTATACATCTCCCTCATACAGGAGAGATACTGCAAACCTACAATGTTCTCTTTCAGACTGACATACATACACATGCAGATATAAAAACATGATCTGTTCAAAAATACATACGCACATCTACAAAAACCATAATCAAAAAGGTTCAAAATCATTCACTACAGAAAAATGCATTTACAGATCCTCTAAAACAGACTGAAACTGGAAGACTTGCTCTGAACTCCTTTAAAATCTTAATGAAACTGCATTTCCATTCACAACTTCTGCATGCTGTAAAACACAGTGGCCATAACAACGATTTAACAGCTCAACCTTTTATTAGGGATGGGCATTTCAGATGGAATTACTAGCCAAACTGCAATTGTTCAAATAATATTCAACTAACCCCACCCCACCCCCATCACACTCAGAGAACTGTGTATGGATCAAATTATTTCCATTCAAAATGAGATATTACTCATTACTGCAAAAGGATAAAATAAATCATTACAAAGTAGCTTGAAGATGCACAATAAAGTTTAACAACAGTTACACTGAATGGGAATTTCTTTATTTTTTTTTATTTATATTTAACTAGGGATGGGCCGATCCACATTTTTTCAGTTCCGATATACTACTGCCAATTCCGATACGAGCTATTTTTACTTTGTTATACTTTATATATTAATTTTTTTAAGCTAGTAAATACAGATGGAAAAATGTATGCCAAAAAATATTTAATTAGGCTACTACAAACATACATAA
>JAODKC010000044.1:21365515-21377236 GCA_026777985.1 Mormyrops attenuatus | reverse complement strand
CAGGCGGAAGTCACTGCACTCACACCCACTGAGTAGCAAAAAAGACTGAGGGGCAGCGTTAGTGTTCGACTTGAATGGCGCAAAGCAACACGTAAAATGGGAAAGAGCTGTCGTGCGATTGATTGTGCAAGTAGATTTAACACAAAATAGGAGCTCTTTTTAGACATTGCCAAAAACTAAATAAGTAAGTATAGGACGTGGATCAGTCGCCCATGGCTGATACCCGATCCGTCAAATAGGTCTGGATCGGCGCCGATACCGATCTGAATATCGGATCGGTGCATCTCTATTTTTAACAAAACAATCCTTACAATAAGTCTCTGGCTTATAAGCTACTGTATTAATTTATTCCCACACCATAGGAGACATCACTTGTTCATCCTAAAAAGGATCATTTAAAACAAGTAACCTAGAACATAGAGCTGAATGAATTTTCCCAATATCAGATGACGATATTTGAAGTCTTTGCAATAGATATTACGATATTCATAAAACAAAAAAGGAGTTGAAAATTACCCAAAATACACTAAAACCAAACAGAAGTTATTATCTACCAATAAAGCATTCTTACTGGGAAAAGCAATCAGTAGTTCACGTTCTGGTTAAAACATCAAAAAGTCCACTGGTACACTGACAATTCACGCTTATTTTAAATTTTATTAAGAATTTCATAAAACATGAATTTCAAGAACATTTTTAACAGCAGCCATGACAACCTAAATGTACATATAAAATTAAGGTCCGCAGCATAACCAGATTCTCTTACTATACTTGTTGCCACAAGTTGTGCCAACAGACACAAAGCAGTACCAACAAATCACTATGGAATACAAAATATTTCCATGCAGCGAAAAACATCTGATCAATTCTTTTTCACTTTTCACTCATTTTTGTAAAATTTCTCTCAAACACACCACACTATGAGTGAGCAAGGAAGAAAACGATTACTGGCTGAGAGAGCGCATGTAGAGCTCACAAAAAGAGCGGAGGAAAGCTTCATAATGAATAAACCACAGCCTTATTAGAGAACAGATAAATCACAACTGATTATATTGCTGCATAATAATATTTAAAACAGCTCATTAATTATTCAATTTTAAGAATTTCTTTTTCGATTTTATACATATTCTCAAATATTCGACAATGCCGATTCATCCCTACTATTTCTTTCTGATAAATACGGTGCCTGTTTCATCCTGCAGCTCCTTATATTTGTACAGCGGACTCTCACTGGCATACTTTTACTTCTCCATCCAGAGGTCACAACAGCGGGCTTCACAGAGAGGTTGAACTGGTTATCAGTAACTGTTCTATACCAAACCACCTGCTGCCTAATGCCTTTCCTCATCAGAATTGACTTATAGAACATTAAACAGACTATACCCAATACATACTGGTATTGCCAATAGAGAACTGGTTCTCCCTTTTCCCTGAGATTGTTCCTATTGCTATTGCTTTTTGGAGAGCAAAAATATTCTCTACATATCTTTGCTATCGTCTTCAGACAAGGCTAATGACTGGGCATGCAGAGCCAGTGAAGAGAACCCCCAACAGAAAGCAGATTTCTGGTCCAAACACAAGCTGCAACCCTGACAGGAACACAGGCTAATGAGTGTCAGTCCCCATGTCTAATACATGTGTGAGTGAGCCAACTGGAGACTCCATTTTTGCAACCAAGAAGCTACAGAAACTGCTGAGAGGGAGGGGGTTGGGAACAACACCTCCAACACACACCAGAAACACACTCCCATCCCCCACACAACAGGGACAGAGGGAGGTTGAAAGACATCACGAATAAAGATGGACAAGAGGGAGACGTGCAAGGAGAATCCTTGGGTTCCCCTGCATTACAACTGTGCTCTGGGGCTAATGGTTTGTACTGTTATCGAGATCATTCAAGCTAGTAAATACCACTAACCATTTAGTGGGATTATCTTTAAGTCCCACTTTACATAATACCCATAAAACAGTAGGAACAAATTGTATTCGTACAGCATAACAATTACGCAAGTACCTACAACACAAACTGCCACAAATGTACCAAGTGGTCAGCCGTTTACTGAATGCTGTTCCTTGCAGTTATATAATCACGACTCTATGTAAATGTACCAGTCCAACTGGTTCCACATGTAAAAGGCAGTGGGAGCTGATATTACATTTCAACACACAAAGTTAAAAAGGTTTATATGATCAAACAAAAATTATTTCAAAATGTTTTCATAATATTGTAGACAGGAATTTGTTAAAAACAAAAAAATGGCCATTTTCTTACAATACCCAAACTAATTAGCACAGCTGGTTAATTCAAAACAATTTTAATACATGATAATAATCATTAAAAATACATGCAATTTTAATCACTGCTCTTCTTGATCCAGACTGCCACCAAAGACAGCATGTCTATAAGCTACTAATGAAAGCCACAGGAGACATAGTCACAAATCTGGGAGATTTATAATGCTGACCACCCCTCAGTCAAAGGTGCCTCTATCTGAAGAACCCAGCCACCACTCTGGAGCAGCACCAGAGATGATACACAGCTTTTACATACAACGCACCCAGACGCCAATGCCTGATGACTCAGGCAGCGTGTGAACATAGAAGTCAATCCCATGTGTTTGGAAGCTCTGTGGCACCTTCATGAGTCAATTAAAGGGAATGAGGAGTTAACTGATGATTAGAGGCACAGAAAAAATTAAATATTGGTTTTATGTTGTATAGTTCAAATACCTGGGTTCAGCAAATGACAATGGCAACCAATATGAAGCGGCCATCTCCTCCGTCAGTGAAAGGACACAAATGTTAGGTTAGTTGACCAAACCATTCTTAGTGAACCTTGCTGGTTTAAGCATCACTTTCATCACAATCAAAAGCAATCTTCACTCCTTTCTTCCATTACAGAACATTCTGGTGAACAATGATATACTATGCATAAAAACACAAGATATGAAATTGAACAATTCACATTTTTAACACGGTTCATGTAGCATACTGCAAGGTGTTGCAAGGAAAGAGTATAACAGGCAGAATGAAAATCCGAGCAGGGTGTCAGGGGAGGTGTCACAACCCACACTATGATTATGTGTATGAAGTCCACAGTATCTGACTAGTGGACAGAATGTATCAAGGGAAGTACATTCCATACAGTATCTCCATAAAGACCATCCCCAAACACTTTAACATGCTACTATCATACTCTATCATACTACAGTACCACTTTTGCCACCAAACCAACATGTACAACTTCACTAAATCTTCACAATCTCATTTATTAGGAGTCAATCAATGATTTTGATACTAGAAATTTTCATGTGGGGAAACTGTAGCGTCAGATGCTTTTGACATGATGATCACACCATCTGTCGTCTTTTTATTTTGTGATGTATAATTAGTGATCAGACATACATGTTTTCACTCTGTGAAAAGTGCGTGGCTGACATCTGTAATAGTACATTTTTAAATATATTAGATGTGGTTCAGCTGGCATACGTGTGTTTCTATGGAGAGGTTTAAACTAAAAACTCCCCACTTTTTAAAACTGGCTGGATCTATATCCTTTGTGCCTATGTGAGAAAGATCATGCTGGCATATCGGTCTCCGTTCATACAAGGCAGAAGCCTGCCTTGTATGAACCCAATGGGCCAAATCTAATATTTGAATAACAAAAGGTTCCTATTACCAGAAAGACTTAGTGTGTAAATAGTATAAATTTAGTGTATAAAATGACCCCTGCTTTGCCCTGTTCATGTTTAAAACCCAGTTAACTAGGGTTACTGACTGTATAGATGTCCTGACACAAATATTGTATTTAGAAGTAGACACCAAAATGCACTTCCAAAACATGGATTTGGAATGTTTTCCACTAAAGACATCCTTTGGCAGACCTTACTCTGCCTGCACTTTGTTCTTGCTCCATTTCCAACTAACTTTCTGCAGCCCTAATATTCTTTTCTGACAGCATGCAAAAGTCAAACAGAATATGCAGAACAGCAGCCTTACAGCACCATGCAATAAAAAGAAATATCAAGCTTCAACAAGACGTTCAACAGTTTAATATCTGTGTCTGTGAAAACTTCCATGGTCAGGGAGTAGCCAGATGGATCAAGGAGCCATTTATCCTTTTGATTAACAACCAAAATATTTCAGCAAATTAAAAGCAGTATATAAAAAGCAAACAAGATATGAGTTTTGCACTGCAACCTGTTTAGACAGAATTACAGTTTTGTACAAAAGCCATTGGCAGTCAAAGAAAAGGCTTAACATTATTTATCTGGGTAGTAAGTGTATATTGGCTCAGAAAAAAAAACGATATAACATTATAACAGGGCTGCCACTAACGACTATTTTTCTGTCAATTGATCTATCAGATTTTACCAATTAATCGCTTAATCTGAACGATTAATTTTTTCCCGTTTAAGTTACATTTATTTTTACAACAACAAACTAGGTCATTGCAGGGCTTTAGATAATGGATGCCGGTGTTTCTGAACTATATAGATGTTACTTATGAGCACAATTCAATAAGCAGAGTAGTAGTATTATTAAAATAATAATGAGGGGTGTATTGTGATGCCCAAAAGTTCATTTGTATAAATTCAGCATATCCTTATACTTGACAAATGTGATCAGCGGAGTGCACCGCCTGCGACTCTTTGTAATACCATGGAAGTGATTAGCACATAGTCACAGTGACAAAAGGGACAGTTCAACAGCCACAACCAAAGAAGGATAGGTGAGGAGATACTGTGGTTAAACAAGGTAAAAAGACACTGGTGGTGTGGCGATACCTTTTGAAGTTTAAAGTCTGACACTTTTTGGTAAAAAGTGTTCATTTTTATTTCAATTCACAAGTTAAATTTCTTTTTTTTTTTAATTTAGTGACCATTCATTTTGATAACAACACTGGTCCCAACAAGCCCAACGAGCACGAACACACACCAACACCAAAAGAAATTAAAAAACTCTCCATACTAATGGTAATTTAATAAACATGAACAGACAACACTTTTGCTAATTCTGTTGGTCCAGAATAGCACCTGTGTGTTTCCTCTTCTGAAGCTCATGCACAGTGCTAGTGTTATTGTGGTATGCCATCAAAACCTTGCAGAGTATAGAAACCAGCTTTTTGTTTTGTGATTTTATCACTTCCTTTGATTTCCTAAGACCTTTACACATGTATTTGAATACCTTTACAAAATCATGTCACTGGCACAATATATCAGTTAACAAATCTGTGTTGATGATATCTGTTAAAAATAAAGAAATTTGCATTGGTCTATACCAATCTTAGTCGATATTTAAACTTTATCAATACTAAAAGTTAGCAGCACCAGAGCTAAAGATGCAAAGACTAAAATGATTGCATTTTCCATAGTGAAGGACAAGAGATTTCGTCAGCTCATTCATCCCCTTAGCAGTAGGATTGCCACAACCAACCTTAAGAAATAAGGGACACCACCCCCCCTCCGGTGATAACATTTCTCGAAGGGAGGAGTGAGAGAAACTATCACATGGTGGCAAGGAAAGATCACATCCTGTATTAGGTCAAAATGGGACATGGCATTTTATTTTACAATATGGGATGGGTGGCAACGCTATTTAAAAGAGGTCTCAAAGTATGGGCCCACAAAATGGTTTTATACAGCCCAGAACATGGTTTTAATTCACTATTAAATGTGACCATCAGATTAATCTTTAATTTTCCACAGAACAAAAAATTATGCAACTTCATTCCACTAATCAGCACTAGCAAGTGGCTCTGAGGTTAGCCAGTTTTCAGTATTGGTGATATTATACAAAAAAAAATCTCTCTATCGGTCAAAATTCCCATATTGGCGCCACACTAATCTATCCATCTGCCATTGCTTATCCTGGACAGAGCTGTGGAGGGCCCCAAGCCTAACCCAGGCAGCACACAAAGCAAGGTAGATGTACACCCTGAACAGGATGCAGTCCATTGTAGGGGACATACATGCACACAATCACACACTACTGGTAATTTTGAAATGTCAACTGCCCTAACTGCATGTCTTTGGACTGTGGGTGGAAACCCGTGTGACAGGGAGAACATGCAAAAGCCACACACAGTGGGGAGATGGGACTCAAGTCCCAACCCAGGAGGTGTGAGGTAACAGTGCTACCCACTGAGCCACTTTGCCCTATTAAAACAAAACAAAAAAATAATACAACAAAAAGTATTTCCCCCCATTTTAATGACTAACCTTTTTTACTGCTTATTTTGCTTTAGAGTTCATTAGAAATGTTTGGCGATCTATGTGGCATCTAAAATTAATCATAACAGTGCAGGAATTCCAAGCCAAAAATACATAGAATGAACAGGGCACCAGCAGCAGGACAAATGACGTTCCCAGGACTCAATCCATGTATTGCATGGATCCACACACAGCTGTGAAGATGCTGTTCAGTATGAAAGTGCATTGTTCAGGCTAATCACCAAAACAATTGGCTCAGGTCACCTGCTGCTGGACTCTTTCTGCATAAAGCAGCTTGTACACAACACTGGTGCACTAACAGAAGGCACAGTGAAAATGACACAGTGCACAATCAGCTCAGGTTACCTGCTGCTGGAATTCTTCTTGTTTTTACTCTTTCGCTTCAAGCTGTCTCTTTCTTTGCTGGTGCTATAGGGCAGCATGGAGGCATAGCCGTGTTCAGCCTCTGCAAAAAGTCGGGAGGGTTTACATACAAATTATTCAAACACAATCCACACGGGGACTGGGAAAAGAGGGCATTAACAAGGAAGACATCAAACCTTTCCTGTAGCCCCTAAATTATACAGACATAAGAAGACTGCAATTTCAGTGCGTAGTGTTCACACACATAGCATATATTCATATTTGAGAATCCACTGCTCTTACTTCAATGATGTCATCTGAACTCGAGTAAACCCTCTACCCAGCCAAACCACAACAGAAAAGAGGGGGGATGCATTAGGTTCCATCATTTATATTCAAGATTTAATCAAACTGACAACGGGATTTCGTCAAGATATAGAAACATACCTAGATGCATCTACGTCGGAGCCCTGTACTTGTCTGGGTCATATGACTGCATGTCATTAAAACTGGAGTATTCAATTTGACAGACAAACAAATGTAAACAGTTGGCTGTATGTGAAAATGCTTTTTCCTCGGCTCTGAACATACGGACCTCGCTCCTTTGGATGGCTGTCTTTACAGTCAATCTGTAAATCTTAATATCACGGAGATGCAGAAACCCTTGGTAATAAGACATTACTACACACACCCACAAAATCATGGGAAACGTCTGACTTAATATACAGTCACCCCTACCTGATCGGCCGTCCACACCCCGCCCCCCCGCGCCTACCCCCCGCATTCAGGCATGGTACAACGTACAGATGTCAGCGAACACATGGGGGGTGTGAAGGATCATTAATGTCACTGTACCTCTCTCCCTGCGCTCAAGGTACTCCGCAGCCTCGATCAGCATCTGCACCATCCCCACCGCCGCCATTTTCCACAATGACGCCGATGGACGGCTGGCTTTCAACACTGTTTCAGCCCCCAGCTCAGTTTACACCCGAACGCTGCTGGTTTGTTAACGCGGGCCGCTTATTCCATATACCTGTAGAGTATGGAAAATCCTCCGAATAACGACTAACCGATATATTTATATGTGATTGTTTTTAGCCAAGCTGACGAGCAACGGTGCTTGGTAGGCTCTGTCCAGCTACGGGTGTTATTCGAGTGTAAAATCGCTGATGTCGACGCCTGTCCCGTCACATTAATAAAATAAACAGTAACGGTTGCTGCCACTGACACACAGCGTCTGCTAGCGGCTCGGCTAACTCTTCGATGGCTCGCGTTTCCGTCTGGCCGACAGTAAGTTAGCCAGCGATGAGAGGACCAGAGAATGAGAATGTTTCAGTCTGAAATTATGAATAAAAATGCTTTTAAGTTCACCACAGAAACGACAGCTTAACTGACATATCGGTTGATAGCTCTGAACTGGCTTAAAACATTAGCACTCCAAATAACCCTCCAGCTACGAAAAAATACCACCTAGTTGACTGTGTTTGTTAGCTACCTAGCTAAATATATTTATATAAAAATATTTCCGAATAGTCAACGAGAAAAATTACAAAAAAATACACTACATAAGTGCAACGACAGCGGGGCCTCCTCCGATTCAAGTGAACCTGTGCTCTTAGCCTGTGAGCTACCGAAACGAGCGACGCGGACCGATAGTCTCGAGCCGCGCTGGCTGACGGGGCCGAGTAGAGCCGTTTGTTTATTAAAAACGGCAAGAAAGGAGAACGCGTAGATGCCGAGCGGCACTGCTAAGAGATCGTTGCCTACTGCACCGCCCTCGGCGGAGTCGTCTCTCACTGCTCCGCGATTGGTTACGAAGTGAAATGCACCGTCTTCTCATTGGTACGCGCTCCCGTCAATCTCAGGACAACAACATAATATTTCTTGACTTGTTGTTAAGCTGTCAAAAGGGTCGAGCAACTGGTAACTGCAGAACTCGCCATTTTGAAACACATTTATATGTTCCGACGCTGCATACTGCCGCACGTTCCGGAGCCGTAATGGAGGACATTTCCGTAGCAAGGGTCCCGAATGAATTGTTGGGAGGATTTTTATTGGCCAATTTCCCTCACTCAATGAACAGTTCTATTTGGATTGGCTGCCGCCTGCCATGCGCTACTGTAGCAACGCCCCTAATCCCAACAAAACAGCCCTAGTTCACGTGATGCTAAAAGTCTCCACATCGAAGAGGAGCATTGGTTTGGCCATATGGTTGTTTTGAGCCCCCTGATTGGTTCAGTACCTACGTCAGTTATTTGATAATTTTAGCATAATTATACTTTGCCCATCAGATATTTACGATGTCTGGCTAAAATGTGATTTAATAAAAATAAAATCGTTCATAGACATGAGAACGTTTGTTTACCCTGCTGAACGTCCAAAACGTAACAGCAGTGGTTAACGAACGCAGGAAGAAAAAATAAACGGAAACAAGGTAAGTTTTTATCTGAAACAGGATTTTGTCTTTTAGGACATCAGTAACTAAAATATGTAACGTTACTGGCTGTCGGTAAAATCTAGAAATGTTCACATTAACAGACGCATTGTATCACTGGTTATACTGGTGCGTAATTCGCCTTTGAAGCAAATCTACAGGACTGCCAATATATGAAACGCAATTTCAGATTAATCTTTATTAATAGAACCAGAGAAGCACTCGAATGAAAAGTTGTGCACGTTAAATGGGTAAAAACAAAATTTACATTTTACAGCATTAGAATATCATTTAATTCCAGACATATTTTTGACCTTTACCAGACTACCAAAACAATCAAAATATCAATTGGATTTACTGTTAATACTTTATCCATATATATTCTTATTGCATCTTATCAACATAGGGTAACTGTCCAAAATTAAGTCAGACTGAAGAACATAAGTGACAGAACAGTCTTGACAAGCACTGCAGACCAGGAAACGGCATTAGATAGTACAACGGAGATTCACAACAGCATTTCTACATTAGAAGACAGAGTAGTGAGAGAAAGATGTCCTATTCATGCTCTAGTACCAAGGGGAGCCCCAGCAGGTGGTCTCAGTGCTGAGTAGAGAAGCATCCTTAAGTCAGTGCTACATATCTGCAGCCATACCTTCAAACCCAGTGCCCAGTCATGAGAATGCATTCCTTGTGCTCTTCCTTGCAGTGACCATATTCCCTGCAGTAACTCAGCACTCCTGAAAGTCTCCCATAATCATTTAAAGGCATTTTAAGAAGATCAAACAGCTGGGTCTTTCAAAAGATTTTATTTTATATGAAGCTTCAGTTACAACATTGCTATATCCTATAACTAAGTCAATGTCCCATATAAAAAAAAAAAAAAACAAATGTAAACCAAGGTAAGGTGGTCAAGCCAATGAATTCATATGGTTTGTTATTCCTGAATACCTAATTTTCAAGTCAATGTATACATCTTTTATACAATGGACTATGAACAGGGGTAGTGAAATAATACAAACAAAATACAGTTTTCCAAGAAATTGAAGAAACTACCATGTAATTTTTATAAACATAAAGACACAATGCAAATCAGAGAGATCATACCAGACATTACGGACCTTGATAAACAATTCTCATATGCATGAAGTCATTCAAGCAATGAAATCCAGGGGTCTGTTGAATCCACCTTTTCTGTTCATGTATTGCCTATAAGAAAGATTACGATTACATCATTGCTGCCCCCCTTACCAACATTCATGGCACAATACATTACATCATCATCTACCAATGGGATTGCTGTGCTTGCAGCAGTGAAGCACCTGCTGATGTTATTTGGTTGCAATGTGATTGGCTGCTGTGTGCACAGGCTCCCTGGAGTATCATGCAGTTCTGTACGCCTAAGACACTGATGCACAAACAGGAAGACACAACATGGACTGCACCATTCGCAGTCCTGCAGCAAAGCACTAAAGCATGCATAAGGACTGAACAGACAAATGTTCAACACTTCAAATACCGAAGCCAAAAACTTAGAATAAGGAGGGTGCCTTCACATCACTGAAAAAATAGGACTCTGAGCAATAAGGACTGTTAGAAACAGGTTAACACAAAGTTCCAAAGCAAGTACATTTGAGTCCAAACTAACCTGTATTTTCTCTTCTGACACACGTTGATTGCATGTGCATTGACTGATCCATCGACTTTCTTTCCCTGTTGGGCGTGAAGCAGAGAGAAAGCAAGAAGCACTGACTATGATTAGCAACATGGGCATCATCGCCATCTTCTGGTGTGTAAGAAAACTGCAGGAACTGCAGTCAAAGGTGCAGGCTACTTGACAAAAGGCCAAAAAAAAAAAAAGTAAAAGCAGCTATATCAGTGCCAATTACCATTACAGAAGCCGAGTTTACCTTGGTGCTGTCAAAGGTACTGAAGCCCATCATTTTCAGCATCTCAATCTCCTCCTCTGTTTTGCCCTGCATGTCCTCCTCTGAGCAAGACAGCCACATAAACACCATAAATACAACAGTGGTCAATGAGACGTCATGCATCATTAATAGTAAAAATCACAAGGGCTAGAAAAGTACCACATAAAAGCCAAGGAGCTGTTATACAGATGACAAGAGTGTCAACTTGTGTAGCAGCTTAACGTTAATTTCCAAGCATAGTTAGTGTTCATGACCCTTATATGCCTGACTTAATTCCCCACATCTCAGAAACCTGTTCCAGCTCAGACACCTGTTCACTGGAGCATCCGAGTGCATCCCTATCAGTCACTTGCCCCCCCAGAGTTTACCTAACCCTGCTCATGCCGCTAACCCTATAGCTACATACTCCTTTCTGTACCCTGCATACTACATACATCACTGTCAGGCAATCTCCTTCACAACACACACAAACACTGCAGCTCTAGCACTCCATCACACTCCAGCTAGGGGAGGGAGGTACGCTGGTGTCATATTCATTACCGGTGTGATTGTCTGCCTCAATATGGATTTGCACTATACCGTTAACACCATAAGAATGACAGCTTAATCATACAACAGACTATTTATAAAAAAAAAAAAAGAGCATTTTATTCAAAGCATCTGTAATCTAAACACTTATCCTTAAATAGTGTATGTAACCGGTTGATCCGTGTTCTGTGAATGTTCTATTAACATGCACACACAATATTTCATACATACATACATATATTATATATACATACAT